>CM052899.1:66188410-66210152 GCA_028534135.1 Potos flavus | reverse complement strand
TCATTACCCACTGAAGGACAATGTAGGGTGCCATGCATCCCTGTAGTTCATGTATGTTGTCATTGATCTGCTGGCTCACTTGGGCACAGGACACAGCTGGGCTTGTGACTCTTCCAGATCCACCTGGATCTCCTTCTTCAATTCTCCAAGTACTGGACTAGGAGATGTGCACAACCACTGGAAAAAGTATCAGCTTCCTCTGCAGGTCACTTATGTTATCAAGGATTGCAGTGGTGAGAGACTGATGTGAGTTCCAATTTTTCCTTGCAGGTTCCAGTTAGTTCTTGCCGTACTCTGCCTTCACGGGAGCACTTCTCCTGGCTGCCAGTCCTGATGACCTACAACAATTTCAGGACAAATGCAGCAGCAACAGCTTTCCATAGACTTCATCCAGTTCCAAAATTACATATGATCTAGCCCATTAAATAAATGTATACTTCCATATCACTCATAATTGTTCTACTTTCTGGATTAAGCCCTAACTGATTCAGTAACTACAGATGTAATGCAGTATGGTCTTCTCTTAGGAAGGATTACAATGTACACAACCACTATTAAAAGTCATGTTTAATTTATACTAATTATTTTAAGCAAGCTCTCCTAAATTTATGTAATCCTCACTGACCTCAGCAGGAGAAAATTTATGTTGTTTTGCTTTTGTTTTGTGTTTTTACAGTTCCTATTAAGGTTCTCTTAGTATTTTAATAGAATCAAAATTCTCAGAATATTGGAAGGTCTTTCTTATATTTTAAAAATATGTAGCTAAAGGAAACAAGTAAGGTTTAACGATATGTTGAATATGTTGATATGTATTCTGTATGTACACAAACTAGTCCAAGTTCTACCTTGAGCATGTGTATGTGAAAAAGAAGGAGAGAAAGAGAGGGAAAAAAATAGCGTCACTTATCACATACAGAAAATGGAAAAGAAACAGAAATTCTTTCCTTACAATTTTTGAGGATAGACTTTCAAGATTGTAGCTGGATCCAAATATTTATTCCTAAAATAATCCTGCTATCCTACGCCTAACCTTTAAATATGAAGATCATAAATAGTCCACAGATGGAACGAATGTGTTTCCAAAAGAGATTCACCTTTGTTGAATAGGACTCTTTACCCGCATCTGATTGGAAAACAAATTTGTTTTCCCCACTTATGAAGATCACATACTCAGCAATGGAGCTTCTTTCTCAATAGGTAACTGGGATTGGAATCACAGGGAATCAATATTGCCAATTCTACTCCCACCCAGTCAGGGGCTGGAAACAATTATGGAGTCAGTAAATGGTGAGTTAAAATGTCATCTTTTTCTTTTTTTAACTGATAAAGGCAGGCTGGATAAGATGATTTTTTAAAGCATGTGGTAGGGTAAGTGTCAAAATGAGCTTGCTAATACTTTACCTATAATAGACAGACTCTCTCAAGTAGTCACAAATAAGGGAGGATAACTGCAAGCCCCACTAAGGTAACTGCACAGTAGTCCATATCATTCCAGCAAAAGGGATATAATCCAACTTTGTATTTACTTTTACCAAGCAGCTTTTCCAGGATATTGACAGATTTACCTGATGATGTAATCCCAATCCTCATTCCTGGGAAGTCTGAGTCCCTGGCCACCATCATATTCTCAAGTTCTGCAAGTTTTATTTTATTTTATGTAACACTGCTTTACTCTCTGTGTATATATGATATCTTCTTGAACTGACTGTAAATTCCTTATTAATAGGGTCCATGCTTTATACTTTTGTTCTGCCTCACTGCCTTTATCATAATGCCAGGCAATAATAATTTTTCAAATTATAAAATATGTATTGAATAAATGAGTTAATGAGTGCTAGGTACATGTTGCGAGTCATCTTTCCAGGGGAGTAGATCCTAAGATAGAGATTAATCTGTAGAAAATTTAATAAGAATTGCTTACAGGATCAATCCCTGGCAAAAAAAAAAAAAAAAAAAAAAAGAAGGGGGAATAGGATGGGGTAAGAGGAGAAGTTGGGTTATGTTGGAGTCTCAACAAAGCTCTCAGCTAACCCCATAGAGAACTTTAAAGCTGGGATGGACCTTCAAAGTTATCCCAGCTTGGGAGAGGCTTCTGGGCCTTGACACCACAGTATCTACCATTCATTGGATGCAGGCTTCTCCCAGGAAGGGGTGTGATCTTGCCAAGGTACCTCTCCAGGTGAATGCAGTTCCTGCGGAAGCTGGCAGCTGGGAGCTGTCATCCGGAAGCACTCCCAAAACCTTGAGGACTATGTTCTTCAGGATTAAAGAAGATCTAGGTGGTATATTAGGGCATCCATTACAGACCAGCCCTCAAAGTCTCAAAGTGCTCAGATTCTTTTTTTTTTTTTTTTGTATAAATTCTGGGAGAAGCTCCTCAAAGTTTCTAGTGGGCCTCTTGTCCCAGAAGAAATTTCTAGGAAGGTACCTAGGACAAATTATAGCCTCCCAACACCTGAGCTGGTCATGCAGCCACTACAGTTATTTGCCCACTTCTTCCTTTATCATCTACTCTAGATTCTCTTCATCCCTAGCTCAGACTTCTTCAATTTTAGAAGAGTATGGATCTGACATAGACTTTCATTCCTTCGGGATCTGAGCCCTTAATCATCATGCCCTTTTAAGGCTGTGTCATGTATTTTTCCACAAACCATAAAAATTGGTGAGATTAGGTAGAGACATCTAAGTGAATCATGTGGGTGCCAATCATATTCCATTCAAGATTTCTATGGTAACGAGATTTCTACGGTCAGGCTCAATGAGTCCCTCCAGGAATGGTGACTCTTATTCTTGGCTACAGTCTCTTGGCATTAGGGTCCCTAGATACCTGCGCAGCAGCTGTAGCTTAAAGTTCAATGGGACTTCTGCTCTGTCCCCTTGTGGAGGTATTCCCTTTTGGGAACCAAGACCTATATCCCCACAACATCTGCAGTTGGATGTGGGAAGTCTAAATTCTCAAGTGGGTGACTGACAGTGCTATTAGGTGGGACCACTCACACTTCCACCCTGTGCATTTTTTTTTCACCACATTTATCTCCTAGTCTATTGTATGTGCGGGGAACAAGCTCAAGGGGCTTAACCGTTTGCATACAGTCTGGACCTACTGAAGAACTCTTTCTAGTGTCCCATGCAAAGCTGGAAAACTTTCATTGTATCTGATACATAGGTTTGAGTGGTATTCCAGGTATGGAATATGCTGCCTCTATGTTAGAGGTAGAAGACATCTACCACCTACTGTGCTTCCTTTTTGTGGTAAAGCATGTGAGATGCAATAATTTGTCATTTACTTTGGAAGTCATGTCCTGGCATGTCCCAGATCATGGAACTACTAAAAATTTTACTTATGTGGTAGGCCCAGGAATCTTCATAGGATGTACCTTCTCTTTCTACAATGTCTATGTCTTACTAAGGGACCCCCAAACACTTGCCAAACTCTTGTTTTTCTGGTGTGATTAGCATAAGGTCACCAGTATGGTGGACCAGGATGATGTTTCACAGTATGTCCAACTTCTAGATCCTTTTGAAATAGAACATGATGGAAGGCAAGATGGATAACATAGTCTTGCGCAAGACAATTAACTCTTGATCATTCTAAATGAACATGAATTGTGTCTGATTTCTCTTTCTGATAAAGATACAGGAGTACACATTTGTAAGACTCTTGGTTGTGACATGTGCCTGAGGTTACGTGAACCTGCCCTAGTAGAGATAACATATTTAGCACAGTGACTATACTTGAGGCTACTACTCGTGTGAGTTTGGGGTGGTCTCTAAGACCTATTTGGCTTTTATAGGAACCAGATTAGTGACATTAATGGAGATATGTTGGGGACTACCTCCCTTGTATCTTTTAGGTCTTTAAGTCTGATGCTAATCTCTGCCATTTCCCTGGAGCCTAATATTGTTTTTGGCTGGGGCCTTGTGGCTTCCACTTGGCTTTCTCCATTATGACAGCTGTTACCTTATAGGCCAACCAACCAAATTTGGGGATGGGGTAAGAAGACTATCAATTATATCTAATCAATTACATGTTACTGGTGAAATGACCAATAATGGGTCTGTAAGGTAGGTAGTTATTCCCTTTTTATAGAAAAGTCCAAGGCTCAAAGCAGTTAAGTGACTTGTCCAAAATTGACAGGCTAGCATGTGGCAGATCTGGGATTAGAACACCTATCTCTCTGACTCCATATCCCTTGGTCCAACAGAGCCATGCTAAGTAAGACACTGCCAATGTTAGGACTAGAGTATATTAACCAGTTCTCAGCTCATTATATGGGACAGGACTTCTAATGAGAATCAGTGGGTCAGTGTGGGGAACCCTGGGTAATCTTAGGAATCCACCTTAGATTATGCTTCTTATAAATAAATGAAAGAAAACATGAAACCTATAAAAAGTTTCTGCAGGTTTTAAGATGAAAACAGACTTAATATGTAGAATGCAGGAGACATTTTGTTTCTTCAAAAGGAGTGCACTTTAGAAAGCTTTGGACTCTCCAAAGACCTAGGAAAACTTGTACACTATGAAATGAAAGAGAATAGATGGGATAAGATCAGAACTAATATAAGAAATGGATTAAATGAGGAAAAATTGTAAAAATATAAATAAAATATATGATCACAAAAATTTAAATCAGGTTTAGAATAAGGCAGAAGCGATATGGCAGAAAAATGAATTCATATTGTAAGAAGCAAACTAGAGAAGTGCTTCCAAAATGCACAGAATAACAACAGAGACCAAATGGTAGAAGATGCTAGATATAAAGGTCAGGATATTAACAGCCAACTTACAGATCACTGGTAAGCATGACTAGACCAAAAATTTAAAAAGCAAGTTAAAAGGAAATTTCCTGAGATAAAAGACTCTGCAGATAAGAATGACACATTTTATATCAGAAAAAATTAATAATAGTTTTTCACTACCTAGAAAGATCCTGGTAACATTTTTTTAAGTAAAACGAATTAGTGACAGTTAAAATAAAGTTGTTATTTAAATAATTTTAGGGATAAGTTAAGAAATAAAAACCATATGTACAGAATATTTAGGGAGAAATTAGAACATTGTGTATATAAACTAGTGAGATGTAGACAAGGTAGTTTAAAGAGGAAATTTGTAAATCTAATTTTTTCAATTAATCAAGAAGTTCACAAAAACAAACAAAAAAAAGAAAACAAAACTACTCTCAGAGAAAACAATTTATATACTCCGCCAAAAAAATGTAAAAAAGAAAAAAAAGAAAAAAAACTGTGGAAGAATAGAATTCCAGAAAATATCCCCATGGCCTTGGAGACCAGGAAGGACTTCTCTTAAAATACCCAGAGTACTTTTATAAGAGAATAACTGATAGCTCTAATAACGTTCATATTAAAATTTTATATACATCAGAAAGCACCATTTTAAAAAAAGCAAAAGACAAAACATAGACTTAGAAAATTGGGGGTTTTTTTGTTTGTATTTTTTACAATGAACACGAGCAACTCAATAAAAGTTCCGGAAATATAAAGAACACTTAAAATCAGTAAGAAAAGACAACCTGATAGAAAATAGGCAAAAAGATATGAAGAAGCAATTTAATAAAGTTAAAAGCTGAACAAAAAATAAAATGAAAATACATATAATCTCACTAATAATCATGGAAATGCAAGTTGATATAAAAAAATGACAAAATCACATGGGCAAAAACTAAGAATTTTGACAAAAGATAAGAATGTGGAACAAGAAGAACTAATAATTCTCTGAAGTTCAGAGGGCAAATCAGCACAAACACCTTGGAGAGAAATTTGACAATTTAGTAAAATCAAAAGAATGAGTACTCTATGACCTAGAAATTTCACTCCTAAATATATAGACAACAAAGAGAGAGAGAGAGAGAGAGTGTGTGTGTGCACACGCACGTGTATGCTTGGCAGGGGAAGACATTGAGACACTTACGATTCATATATGGATACATGTATAGGTAATAAAATTATAAAAATGGCATGGGAGTGTTAGACATCACATTCAGGGAGTTGATACCTCTAGAAGAAAGGGAGGAAAGTGGAATATGAGGAGCAACCCACAGAGATTTCATGTGAATATGTAATATATTATTTTTTAAGTTAGGTGGGTAGATGAGTGTACATTATTTTATTCCCTCACTTATTTTAACATGCCTTAAAAATTTATAAAACCAATGTATGCCTAAAGAATTAAGATAAAGCCATAAATTCATGGATTAGAGACAGAATAGGTCAACTAATCCAAGATCTTGGCCTTTTGGAGAGAAGTCTAAACATAAATTTAAAACATAGAAAACACTAATTTGGGATAGCAAGCATGACAAATTCTACTGATAGATGGGATGTTTTTTGTGTATTAAGGAGGGCACGTATGGCATGAAGCACTGGGTGTTATACATAAACAATGAATCTTGGAACACTACATCAAAAACTAATGATGTATTGTATGGTGACTAACATAACACACAAAAATAAAAAATTTAAAAAATAAACTTAAAAAAATAAAAAAAATAAAATTCTAAAAGGATATCACTTGGTCAGTCTTAGTATGAATATTTCAATGAAGTAGACATTTTTTTAAATGAAAATAAACCTAACTCAAAGGCATGTGAGATTTACTATTTGCTGATACCTAGATACTCAGCTGGAACCCCCTAGTCACATCATATGACAGCCCCAAATCCTTACAAATACTCTGAACATTTCTGTGTACTCAGTTTCCCTAGTCACCTCTGTTCTTGGGATCCCTCTTGACGTTCTTGTTCACCATATTGACCAAGAAATAAAATTTATCTCCTCTTCAGCTTCTACCAAAAATTTAAAATCACTCTTGTTGGACTTTTGAAATAAGGAAGTTTTTTTTTTTTTAAAGATTTATTTATTTATTTGAGAGAGTGAAAGAGAGCATGAGAGGAGAGAGGGTCAAAGGGAGAAGCAGACTACCTTCTGAGCAGGGAGCCTGATGTAGGTCTCGATCCCAGTACTCCAGGATCGTGACCTGAGCCAAAGGCAGTCGCTTAACCAACTGAGCCACCCAGGTGCCCAAAATGAGGAAGGTTTTCCCTAAAATTGGATGACAAACTTCAATGTCCTCAAACAAAATAATAGACATAAATGTCTTTTGGCCACCACATCACCAGGACATTTCCTTAGCTGTTTCCCAGACAGCTTTCATTTCCCACAATCTTCTTGACATCTCTGTCTTATCTCTTCCTTCTTTATACTCAGCTTTGTTCTTTCTTTGTATTGCACAGGACAGTAATTCCTCTTGTCATTTCACACACGTAAGTAATAACTTCTTAGTTCCTGCCAACACTCATGCCTTCTGGGTCTCATGATCTACCAATGGCTCATCAAGATATTTCCCAATTAGATAGTAGACTCTTTCTAAACGGGATTCAAATGATGGATGTTAAGATACTATATTTTTCATTTCCTCATTAGGGTTGCCAAAATGCACCCAAGAAGTTGTAAAAGTATGTATAGAATCATCTCAAATGTGAATTACTCCTATCACACACATACACGCTCTAAGATAATCAAGTTATTTGCAGAGATATCGACTCTATTAATAGTGATATTCTGTTTCTATTTTTAAATATTTAGGTAATTTGAAAAATGACATTAAAATAAATGGAAGTGTAGGCTTAGTGTTCCTTAAATAAAGAAGGCAAAATACCCATGCTTTCTGCCAATGCAGTTTCCATCACATACCTAGAGCAAATATTGATAGCCACCATTCTGCCTCCAGGCAAGGTTGCACTGACCTGGTATCATGGGGCTTAGGCAGATGTAGTGTGCCCTATTTGTCAGATCTATTCCCCATCCTATTTCTCCAGAAGACTTCAGAGCACATTTTCCTGTATACCCCTAATGCCATTCTGCTGTGTTTCCTGGAAACCATATTTTTGCTTTAGTTGGATTTCTGTCCTTTGGGAAGTTGCCTTGTTTCATATTGATTCTTCAATATGTCTTGCAGTGTTCCCCCCTGAAGTCAATTGCCTATAGGAACTAGTGTGCACCCACAGATATGCATTCAATGGAAAGTAAGCAACTATATTTCTGGACTGACACCCTAAAACTGTAGCGAGGAACAAATTCCAGGTCTTTCTTTATGTGCTCTGTATGTCCCTGTTCCTATATTATTCTCCTTCCGTAATAATTAGTAAAAGTGACATTTTCTCGTGGAACCATTCCTGAAACCTGGGGCTAGCACAGCAGCCCTGGTGCACATTCTCATAGCAATCATAAGTTAAGCTTTTGTAAAAATTAATTCCATGTAATTTAAGGTCCATGAGAGAAGGATCATGTTCCTCTTGTGTATTGCTGTATTTCTGAGAGGTGAAGGGATGGATGTAGATGGCTGTCATACTGCCATTTTAGATTTTTCTCTTTCATCTTCTTTGACTCTATGCACTGGTTCTTATAGCAAAAAAAACAGTTAAGCCAGTGTTCTCACCAAAATTAACTCTGTCTCCAGTGGGAAAGATCTAAAGGAAATTAAAAGTATCTTAATGAAATCAGGGTAGCAATTTAATAGGAATCCTATATCAAGATGAAGAGAATTCCACCCAAAGATTTTTCTCTTCCACTCTAGTTTGCTTTTTCAGGAAATGTGCTCAAAATAAAACATGAGTCTTTTCCCTGCCATTACTCCTAATGACTTTGCATCAAATTCCTCTGTCTTGTGATGACTCTGGAAGTCTCTACTTACTTTATGTTGATGGCTGCACACTTACATGGCTCCTTCCTATATCATCACACGACACTATTCCTCAGATGAATATTTCCTTGGAGTCCCTCTCTGAATATGTCAATGATCAAATTTTTCTCACCAAATTTATCAATTTGGTTCTCCATATATCTATGATTACTTAATGCCTCACACCATTTCCTGAAATATCGTTCCCTAGGTGTGGGAAGACTATTCTTCCTATCTTGAAATTCATGGCACAAAAGTCCATTCTTTCTTTTTTAGCACTCTCATTCTCTTGAAAATAGTTCTTTATCACAGGTCATTCCTTCCTGACCGTTCTTTTTCTCCATCTTCCCTGCCCTTGGTCTCTGTAGGTCCAGGCTTCCCCAAGGCCATCCCGCATATCTATTTCCTGGCTAACTTGCCCAAATCAATCCTTTCTGAGGACATTCTTCTTTTCAAAACCTTCAAAAGCTTCATATTGCCTTACAAGCTATTAATACAAAATTCTCCATATTTAACTAGTCATTCTCTAATAGAGCTGTAGTATTTATGAGTAACCTATTTCTCTCCGATCCTTAATATTGACAATCATGCTGGTGTCTGCATTCCTGCCTTCCTGAATTTACTTCTGCTATTGGACCTTTTCAGAATGGCCCTCCATTCTGCTCTCTTCTGATTCAAATCCTATTAACCTTACCCAAAACAGTTCCATATATACAATGAAGCTTTCCTCTTAGTCCATACCAATTTTTGCTTATATGAACTGTGGTTATATTTTATATTTGATACCAGTTCATTAATCTGAATGTTTCATGTGTGTTAAATCTACCTCTTGAAGTCAACTGTGTACTTCCTCATAGAAATATATATTAGACTTCTGTATTCCCTATTATATCAACAGTGCCATGGACTTAGAAAAACCTAATAAATTTAGTGTTGACTGAAACATACAGATGACTTCCTTCCCCTATTGAATTGTTGAAGGTGGATATTATAAGAAAAAGAAGGAATCGAATTAGGAAGATGGTATGGAAACAGTGCAAAGCAAATGAACAAGACAGACTTGAATACTAAAGAGTTCTGAAAACTATTTTCAAGCCTGAGCCAATGTTACCATGACCAAGCTTGTCAACAACCACGAGCAAACTAGCTACCCACCTGCCATGTTAAGGAAGCATTTGGAGCTCAAAGAGAGTGAATAGTAGCTTCAGACGACACTTTAACACTAAAACATTCTTATGTTTATTAATATAATTTTGAGAATCCCTACCTGATGTCTGGGCAGGCTTTCATGTCATACCTGTGAAGGAAAGTAAGGGTGAAGATTGTGAACACTTTGATGTAAGAGGATGGACAGAGAGAAGTCCCCTGCCGAGTCTAAGAGTGATACAACTAGGAATAGAAACCAGGTCCCATTCCTTACCAACTGGTGTTCTATCAGCTAGACCACACTGTCTCTCTAAATTGCCAACTTGGATTAATAACTGTCCATATGACATAATTCTTGTCTTCCTCTTTCTGTGCTGTTGAAGATGGGATATTTCTTCCACCGGGCATGGTGGAAATTTCTGTCTATATATACAAATTAAAAATTAGTGATATTGCTTCTGTATATGCCACAAGACAATGACAAAACAATTGATTTAAGTGAATTTCAGTGTTATAAGAAAATTAAGAAATTCTTTGGTGTTAAGAAGATAGCAAATTACAAATTATCTAAAAGAATGCATTTTGAGAATTAGATATTTTATTGTATTAACATCTACACGTCTATGTCTTTCTGCTAAAGTCCAAGCTACTCTCTTCAACAAAGCAAGATTCTATGCACACAGGACTTCTGCAGCTTCATGTTTGTGCCAAACCATGATTATAGAGATAAGAATTCTGGTCCTTGCTATCCACTAATCTAGCCCGCACATGCACAGACTTGGGTGGGTGCACACTCACATACATTGTTTACCAGAGTTCAGAAACTGTATAACTTTGACTCAGACTGAGATGAGTATTTTCTATGTAATTCAAGGAAACTGAAGGTTTAAGATGAAGTAAAACGTATTTGTTTAATGACCAAACCAGGAATGTATTTGGGGTTGTAAAAAACTAGCATTTCAACTTTTACTCTTCCAAATATCTTTGTACTTCAGACCAGGTGTTATATTAAAAACTCCCCACAAACCACATTAGCTATACTTATGCAAAAAATTTTTGATGGTGGCCATTGTAACTATGTGTACAAAAATAAAGTGGAGCTGAAAACTATACAAAGTGATGAGTGGCAGGTAGGCTGGGTTAATTCTCTGAAATCACTTTTCATTTTTCTTTACACATTTATGTATTGTCTCAATTATCTACTATGATAAAGAGAAAAATTGTGGAAAACAGGTTCTTTACTTGACAGGATTTAAAGGTGGAAGCAGCGTGACTGATGAAGAAGGGATACCATAAATATGAATCATTCAAGGGACGTTGAAGGTCAGCAAGTGCCAGGAGGTAGTGGAGTTCAGGGAAGTACTCAATAGCAGACTCTGGGGAATGTCTCCCAGAGCTGATCTCTAGAAGGTAACGGGGTCACTGTCTCTCTTGTTCACTGCTGCTCTGATTCCTAAACATGGTTTTCCGTATTCAAAACTTCTTTTTAAAGGAAAAGTAAGGTTTTTATATTCCCTTCAATAGTGAATTTGAGCTACACATATTACATAAAACACTGAGGAGAACTATTTCAGCTCCTGATTAATTCACTGAAGTGTAAAATGGGGCGATAGGTCTGGCAGTGATCCAAGTAGAAAAGAAATCTGAAAAGATAAAAAAATATATATATAAAATCTCATGTGAGAATACAAAGCTATGTATGAGAGGCTATGGGAAGAGGGAGGGGAAAGAAAAGGGCACATGTGATTGGTAAGAAAAAAATCACTGTTAAAAACTAAGTTCTAGAATTTAGGATGAAAGATAATTGGGAAGGAAATAGAAAAGTATAAAGTAAACATGAACACAGGCAGGGAAAGTTTCTAAAATATTCATAAGTATGCGAACAGGAGGAGAAATACTACGTTTGTGATAGAAAAGAACAGTGTTTGCGGAAGAGAGCATATTATTCGAGGGCCCTATGTTTAAGCTATTGGAAAAAGTCATTGAGGTCTTTAAAATATAGCAGAGAACTATCTTACTTCGTTGTTGTTGCTTGGTTGCTGATAATTGTAAACAGATTTTCTAAAGTCATTTCAATATTTAACTAAAATAAGACATAAAATAAAATGGTGAGGGAAAGTACTGGGAAAAGAAGGGAACCCTCATAATTCCATTTCCACCTGGCCCCACCTCTGTGCAAGCCCGCAGAGCCCACCCGTCTTCAGTGAAATAAAGGACAGAGAAAGCTTAAGCCGGCCCTTGAGCTCCTTCTGTGTCACCTGTTCCTCCCTCGCCTTCACTTCTTTCTGCTTCTTCCCACCTCTTTGCTTTCCAGCTAGATCAACCATTCCCTGCTTCCCCCTGAGGAACTGATCACCACTCCCTCACCTTATCTCAAGCCTTTCTTCTCTATGGGAATGGCCATTTTCCTCCTCCCCTTGGTCACAGGTCATAGATTTGTGCCCATTTCTGGGTAGTCACAAAGATTCAAGATGTGTTAGTTGTTGTTTCTACTCTTCAGAACATTCAATAGTACATGTTTTCCCTAGGTTGGATTTATTTTATTCTGGTCAATCCATTTTTTGTGTCATGTGCTCTATTTCATAAACTAAGATTGTAATTAGTGTGAATGCAGAGTCCTTCTTTGATACTATATAGCTTTTCCCATGTTGACTAGCTGGGTGAAAGAGTTAGGATTGACAAGTGAGGCTTAACATAGACCTGCTGTTTCCTTAATAAGATGACAGCTATCATATATTCAGCACTGAGCATTTATAATGTGCCGGGTTTGGAGCTCAAGGCTTGATGTTTGAGTTCATAATCATAAGAATCATCATCCTAATAATACCTTTCCTTTCCTTTCTTTCCTTTTCTCTTTTTCCCTTTCCTCCTCCCTCCCTCTCTCTCTTCCTGCCTCCCACCATCCTTCCTTCTTTCCTTTCCTGTCTCCCTCCCTCCTTCCTTCCTTCCTTTCTTTCTTCCTTCTTAGAAAATAATAATTTTCTTTCTTCCTTCTACCCTTTCTTCCTTCCTTCTACCCTTCTTTCTATTTTTCTGAGAGAAAACTTAGTAAGTACCGTCATTTGAAAGCATTTAAGTTTCTCTATATGTTGCATTTTATTAATTAAGGTTAAATTGATGCAAATTTTAAGCTTGCATAAGGCAGGCAGTAACTCGATCTGTATATTTTAAAAATAAAAGTTATTTTATTCGAGTGCTAAATATATGTTAAACTTGTGGGTTTAAACACTTATATCAGATTATAGAGTTTAGACCCCCTTCCAGGCAGACTAAAACCTTCTAAGTCAGTGGAACACTTGGAATCATTTACTAAGCTAGATCCTGGACTCAGTTATCGATGGCTTCAGAACATTATTCAGAAAGGCTTGATGAAGGGTAACAACAGATTCTGCCCTGCTTTTAATCTCTGCTTACTTTTGGGTATCTAGTGATATTATAGAGTATGAGTCCTTCAACTTGTAATCTTCATGGGAAAATCATGAGAAAATCACAAACTAAAATCTGAATTTCTCTTTTTGTGTTTCAAATTTGGCTAAGCATTTTATAGCATGACGGTCATGGACCAATTGTATATATATCCTTTGGGTCAGGCATGTGCTCCGTCTTTTCACATTTTTGCTATAGCTAGTTGATAAGCCTCTCAAGCTATACATTTTCACTTGATTATTCAAATTCTCTTAGTGATTGGCTGGTATTCATTTCAATATTTTTATGACAGTAAAGAATCTGTAATTCTTGGATATCTAGATTTGACAGGCAAACTATTCAATTACTTTTATGTTTTATTTTTTTCTCATATCCTGAGATTAATTCAGTATTTACAAGCATTTTCTTCTAATTTTTATTGACTTATTTGTAACATTTAATAATCTAGCTCAGATTGCATCTATCTATCTATCTATCTACCTACCTACCTATCTCGGTATGATGAGAGGTAAAAACAGTTTATTTTGCTGCATGTGGCCAATTAATCAACATCAGTAGTTTGCAGTATTTTTGACTCTTGTATTCCAGGATCTGTTTAGGGTTATCTGTTCTGTTCCCTTGATCTGTCAGCTGATTTTTATGCCAATATCACACTGTTTTTAATTATTGGCTCTTATAATAGAATAAATCTTCTTGTTCCAGTATTTAATTCTTCTTTTTCATGATTTTGGACAATCCCCCCATTGTTTATTTTTTTCACTTTAATTTTTGAATCCTTTTTTTCCAAAGTTATGCAAAAAATTCCATTGGGATTTTATTTGGGGATTGCATTTTGAAGACACAAACTGATTTGGGAAGAACTGGCAGCAGTACAATATTTAATGTTCCCAATAGGGTAATCTAAACTTTATGTCTGTGAAATGTGAAACCTGTTTCCTTTCTGATATTATTATTTTGGGAAAAATGGCCGTGAATGAATCTCAAATATTCCAATACTGTTCCTCGGTTTATGGATGAGCAGAATCTTCAGCTTTCATCTCACAGCCTGATGTTCATGATGGAACTTACACCTTTCACTGAGACAAATGGATATCTAAAGGAGAACCCAGACCAATAGCGCCAGGGACAGGCTTGATCAAAATGGGAACTGGCTTACCCACATGTGAGGAGGACTCCCCCATGTCTGGCCAGGGTATCTGCCCATGAGATCCCTAATCATGTCTGCTCTTTCTTGGATGTTTCTCTGCCCTTTTGTGGCTATCTCTGCCCCATCTTCTCCACCCTGTCAGGCACAAGCACATTGGCTCAATATGTATTTGAATTGAATTAGGGTATCAAAGGAAGCTTAGCTCTATGGCTTCAGGGTTGGCTTTTTCCCTGTTGATGAAAGGGCATTCCAGAAATAGGGAATCAAAAATAAACTTAGGGTCTAGTTCCAAGGGAAAGTGTATGCCTTTAATAACTTTTTTTTTTTACTATTTAGAAGAGGTTTCGTTGTTTCTTTGTTGTCATTTCTGTCAAAGTTCTCTGATTCGCCTTTTTTTGGTGTTAGGGATTAATTATTTATTTTAAAGGAAAACACTTCCCAACAGTCACCTTTTCCTCCCTATGAACACTCTCTCCTTTCTGATGAAAATAATTTCATTTCCAGGAGACAGCTGGGAAAATACACAAGCTCAACCATCAACAGATTGCAGGCCTTGTGGTTGAAGAGGTTGAGAGGTCTGTGGGTTTTGTTTTTGTCCTCCCACAGTTCTATCAATTGTTGGTAATGTATGTGACACCATCAGTCTCTGGTGTCAGCCCATGATGGTGATGGGCAATAAATAGTTTTTAAAATGCAAGTTTGGGTTTCAGAGATCCAGCAGATCCAGGCGTGGGCGCGGTGGGTCGCATGGTTCCTCCCATTACGCCTGGTTCTTATATTCTCTACAACCTCCCCCTGATGTTTGCTAACTCAAAACTGTTCTTGAAAAATGTTTGGAAATTCAATCTTGAGCAGTATGACTGATATAGATACTTCCCCCCAATGGTTGCATTTAAAAACATCCATGTAAGTATGATCTGGAGGTCTATTTTAAATGTTTACGTATGTAGTGTTTATAATAGAAAGTTGACACTGTAGTTTCATACAGCTTCAAATATTCCCCATCTTTCAAAATGAAAAGCGAGTTAATAAAATCTTCCATTGTTAGGCTATTGTGTCAATACAGCAAGAGAGAGAGAAGAGAGAGTGAGAAGTTGAGTTGATGTCCTCCCTAATCTGATCTGGTATTCATTTCCTTAGGGTGACTCTCGAAGGTAAGCAAGTCAGAGTCAGGTTTCCCTGTGTGTCAAGTCTGCTCAGCACAGAGCAGTGGCGAGTGTGTGCCACGTAAATAGGGATAAGCAATCCAGAGGCAAGCAAAATGAAGGCTCTTCGGAGTAGTCCTCAATTATAGGTTGGTTATTGTGTAACCAACCTGCTTACTATTCCAAAAGTGTTGCCTAGTCTCTTTAGATGCCTGATGTTCTATTGCATTTTCTCAACCTTCCACAGCCACTGCTTGTTTTAGATCTATTTTTCATGACAAGATGATAGCTTTTTCTCCTTGCTGTTGCTTCAGAAATATGCTGTGAAAAATGTTTCATAAGATTTTCTTTTTTTCCTCTTTTTAAAATTTTTTTTGTTTGCCCTTTGGGTAACTCCCGTATACTCCTTTCACTTGCGGCATGAGATTAGATTTTTTTTTTTTAAATTACACTGCATGTCAGTTATGTATTAGAGCAATCTGTCATCTTCACGTTAGAAACACTGAATGCTGGCTCCAGCAGCTGGTTCTCTAGGACTTATATTTCAGAAAGTATGGTAACGGGTGTTGCATGAACAGTGTCAGGGCTTTATTCTTAATATGACATTCTAAGTTATTACCAGACATCTCAGTGCAGCATTAGGAGGTGATTGTGTGGTTAAAACAGGAGAACATTCACACAGCTACCAGGCAGAAGCAAATGTGAAGACTAAACATGTATTGCTTCTGTGAAGTTTTAAAGCCGAAATGGATAGCAGCAGTAACTTGGACTTATGTCACAATAGTTTGGGGCCTTATATAATATGTTTTCTTTCCATTTTATAAATAAGTAAGTAAATATATGACATATCTCTCCCCTACCTCTCCTTGCTCCTTGAGGTTGGTCAGTGCTTAACTTGGGCAACTACCAAAATGGAAATCTGTAATTCTTCTTGGACCTTCGTTAAAGGTGAGAGCCTAGTGGTAGCTTTATAATAGTATCTATTATTAACGCACATCCATTTTGCAAAACAGGATCCATGCCAGGAAGCACTCCAAAGAACCCAGTCACATTTTATCTTAAGGAGTTTGGTATTTAGAAACGTCAAAATAAAATAGCTCACACAGCTGAAGGGAAAGCAGATGAAAAGCAAGAAAATGAAATGGTGCAATCAGAAATTCCAGCATAGCTAACCCAGGAGCTCTACTCACACAACAAAGACTTGTGCCATTCAGGAAATAATTCTTTCTGTAGCATTTTGGATCATGAAATAAGTGGCTATGGAACTGTGAAGACATCAAGCTGTAACACACAAACCTCATCCATCCATTCATCCACATTTCTTGCAGATGGTTATTTACAGGTGCAAATAGTGGACTCCATCATTAAATACAGTTGCATGTTGCAGTCATTTCATGGTGATTTGTGTGTTTCTGAGTACAACTAGCATCTATACCACGTTAAATACACAAAACACTTAGAGTGGTCACAGGTGAAGTTATAAATATCTCGCTCACCTACCCATGTGATTTCTTGTTAATCCAGATGAGTTATTTAGAATAAATATATGTATTTAAAATTCTCTTATTACATGATGGGTTATCAGTTCACAGATATGAAGCATATGAAGGCTTTTCTAAAATACCCTACGTGGTAATGATGATATGTACCTATGGCAAGAGATCAGTGCAATCGCATTGCTTAAACATGGGATTTAAATGTTTAAAACGAAATGTTTTACAGGTGCCTGGGTGGCTCAGTCAGTTAAGCATCTGCCCTTGGCTTCTGGGTTGAGCCCCGTGTCTGGCTCCTTGCTTAGAGAGGGGCCTGCTTCTCCCTCTGCCCCTCCCCCTTCATACTCTCTCTCAAATAAATAAGTAAAATCTTTAAAAATAAATAAATAAATAAATAAAACAAAATGTTTTAGATAGTATAAGGCAAACACAAAACTGATGTCCTACCCATAAGCGCCTAAGCAATCTAAGAAAGATTCTCCTAAGTATATTTCCCCTACTATTAATTTACAATCTCAATATTTTTTATTATGTATTTGATATGAGTTTTCCATGCTTCGAAATATTTGAGTATTTCTTTCCCTCATACCACAGAGATGCAAACATACCGATTTCCCAGGTTGTGACAACAACCATTGGAAAAACTACATTTTGTTTATGCCATTCATTCATTAACATTCAGTAGCATGATAATTACAAAATAAGGATTGTATCTTTTATTCCTTATATGTTTATGCAGTTTTAGAGCACAATTACATTTCAGGTATTTTTTTTTTTTAAAGATTTTATTTATTTATTTGACAGAGAGAGAGATCACAAGTAGGCAGAGAGGCAGGCAGAGGGAGAGGGGGAAGCAGGCTCCCTGCTGAGCAGAGAGACCGATGCGGGGCTCGATCCCAGGACCCTGAGATCATGACCTGAGCCGAAGGCAGAGGCCTTAGCCACTGAGCCACCCAGGCGCCCCCAGGTATTTTTATTTTAATTGTGAAACTTGAAAATGAGCCACATATCATTTGACATTTATACAATATCCTGATTCTAACTTGAGCTATTATATGTCGATATTCACAGTACCATACATTTTTTTCCAGTTATCTATTTGCAGAAGTATCAATGCATTGATCACACCATCACGGAATCAGTTAATCATTTCTTGGTATCCATCCATCTCATTAACCTTAATTGGTATTTATTTGGTCTTGTCATACTGAGTATATGGCACTATGTTAAGTGCATGAAATAGTTTAACTTTATTTATTTATTTTTAAGATTGTATTTATTTATTTGTCAGAGAGTGAGAGAGGGAGCACAAGCAGGCAGAGGGGAGAAGCAGGCTTCCCGCTGAGCAAGGAGCCTGATTTGGGACTCGATCCCAGGATCCTGGGATCACGACCTGAGCCGAAGACAGACACTTCACCGACTGAGCCACCCAGGTGTCCCAAGAAATGATTTAACTTTAATTAAACAATTTGAGTCAATAATATACTGTGCATGCATGCACACACATACATACACACACACACTCGTGCACACACACACATTGACCTAATGGAATCTGTGTACGGTGTAGGTCTGGCCTAATGTTCTAGTAGTCTCTGGGGTTGCAAGAGCTTCCTCTGTTCATGAGTGATTGCACAGAAGCATTTTTACCAGCTGCACTGCACTTCAGCATCGAGGCCATGGTACCAGAAGAATATATAAGGATCATTTGGCTTCTCTGTTTATTTTCAGAGGTCATGTGTCAGTTTCATATGTATGTTTTATTAAATTAAAAAGATTCATCAGCTACAACCTCCCAAACTCCAAATAATTCACACAGTTTTTCCTTATTTTTTGAAAAAAATTAGGAATGATTTCAATGTTATTGACAAGATTTTATAATTTTTATAATATCGATAACCCATCACTCCAACACTGAAGTCTCACAATTGTGCTGCTTCGTTTGGAACTTTCACTGAATATTTTTATTTATTCTTTCAATTACTTCATCTATTTGCATGAAAGGCATTCCTACCAAATCATCAGAGTTGTTTTCAGAATTTGGGAGGCAAAATCTCACAACACACTGAAGAACAACAAAAGGATTGAAAAATAATTTCCACATTAAAAAAAAACTTCTCGTCCACTGTTCCCGTCCCTGTTTATATACAACAAAGAATAAAAACTTGAGGTATGTTTAGATAAGCATAGTTATTAGATACCTAGCTGTTAAACCAACAATTTCTTTGAAACATCAGTTAATAGTTGTCCTTTGGTTGATAATTTACATTCCTGATGCTGTAGCCCAGCCCACATTTGTGGGCAAATCTTCACATTTGCATTTAACCTCTTAGTTCAAGTTAAGTGCAGTAGTAAATTTGAAAAAAAGATCCAATTGGAGGGGCGCCTGGGTGGCTCAGTGGGTTAAAGCCTCTGCCTTGGGCTCAGGTCATGATCTCAGGGTCCTGGGATCAAGCCCCACATCATCGGGCTCTCTGCTCAGCAGGGAGCCTGGTCCCCTCCCCCCCCCCCGCCTGCCTCTCTGTCTGCTTGTGATCTTTCTCTCTCTGTCAAATAAATAAATTAAAAAAAAAAAACTCAAACTATTAAAAAAAAAAAAAAGATCCAATTGGGAATATGAACTCTTGGTCGGAGTTAGGGAAGAGAAGAATAATAGAGTCATTGGCTAAGGGACAATGAGTGAAAGTTAGACAATAAGGCATGGCAGATTGCTCAATTGTAATATTAATTTCCTATTGCTTTTTAGGTAATGACCAACGCCGAGGTATATTTCAGCCAAAAATTTATGCATGACACATCTCTCTGGGACCTGAGAATACTCTCGATTTCCTTTCTCAAGAAGGAGGAAATTCCAGTTTTACTAGCTTATAGGTATGCTGCATTTTTGTTCTCTTCAAGTAAGCCAAGTACAGATAAATTAATGAAAAAAAAAAGGCCTCCTTCTATGGACTGAAAATATTTTTACATTGCAGATTTTAAATCTTGTTTTATGATTCTTCCATTAAATCAAGGCAATAAAAAATAAATACAATTCGTACATGGTCTAAATGGAGTAAATTAACCCTTGCTTTAAGGTTAAAATAGTGCACAGAAAATAGTACTTGAAATAACAAAACACAAAGTAACACGCTGTGGACTAAGGGACCTCAGGAATTGGTTCAACCTCAGCAAACAGTGTCAGTTTGTCTTACACTCTGTGAAAGAAACAATGGGGTACAGTAAAAGGCATTTCTACTACTGCTAAAACACCTGCTATGGAAACCACTGTTTATCTGCTCTGAATTCTTTGGAATAGAAGGGAGGAACAACCTTAAGCTTATTGATCTGTTTGTTTTACTGTTCCTGAGTTTCAGTGAAGTTACAGATTTTGAATCTATAAACCCATTGCAGGTCTTTCTCCAGTAATATAGATGATATCAAAGAAGCAGCCTATGATAGGTGATTTCAACAGTGGCTTGCATAAAATCCCACCTGCCTTTCTATGCCTTCCGGCAAGAGAAGACACAGTTAAAGTCTGAGGCCTCATAGCCCACACAGCCTGATTACCCCAGCCAAGAACTCTAGTCTCAGCCCTCCCTGATCCCTGGATGCCATGCTTGCTGTCTGACATCACAGAGCTTGGCTAGACCAGCTTCAAGTTGTTAGTAAAACACAGGGATATTGGTTCATTCCTGTTATTATTAAAATTAGCTTGGCAAGGAGGAAATATGTGAATGGCCTTTAGAAGGTCAAGCTATTTCTGTCTGTAGGGAGGTAGTATGCTCAGAGTCAGAATAAGAAATCGGCCAGCCGAGCTAGCACTTGGGCACCGAAATGCCACTGAGGCCACTACAGCATGATTGAAAATGCTGGGAGCTGCAGCAAATTGCATTTTCTAGAACTCCTCTCAGAAGAGACTGCTAATGATTGGAAGAAATGCCATGATAAGCTGCTTGCTTACCCTTGTAGCCCCAGCCAAGCAGGGGACCTGAATCTAGTAGGTGCTAAATAATATTCATGAACCAGAAATGATTGGAAGCCTGACCTCAGTGGCATGTTCAAGTAGGAAATGATCACTTGATGGTCTCTAAAACGCTCTCTAAAGAGGGGTCGCTGGAAGGAACATTTCTTTTCTTCTAAAGTGCCTTTAGAGAACGTGTTTTCCTTGAGCAGGGAATGTAAGCTAAAAGATTCTAAACATTAGAGGAGAGGCTGATTTTTGAACCAGCACCTCTCTGCACTTGCCCCTTTCAGTTTTCATCCTGCTAATACGTACTCATATTCAAAGAATATCAGTTTGAAGGAATGTCAAATTATTAGTTAGCCCCATGTGCCCACATCTCGGTTTGGTCCTGGAAGTGATACTATGACTTTTTGAACTTGCCTGTAGGCATATTTTTTTGGAATTCTAGTCTCAGATCATCTTGGTGTCTGGACAAGAAGCACTGTTCACACTTATGACTCAATGGCTCATTTTGTGCCAGTGAAGCCCTCTCCATTCTCATCTCCCCACCCCACATACACACACAAATAAACAGTGCTGCAGGCGGTGAGAGCTGGCTGCATTGTTTCCACTGAGATAATCAATAGCAGTCCTTTATGTAATGCAGAACGGAGGAAATTTTTTATTAAAATTTTATTAGAAATGAATTCAAACTTTAAAATATCTGAGACATGCATTGATTTCTGGACATCAGATGTTTTTAAC
>CM052899.1:66133558-66187910 GCA_028534135.1 Potos flavus | reverse complement strand
TGCCAAGGAATAGAGGGGTAGGGAAGGGGAAGAGGCAGAGACACTTATGTGGGGGTAGGAGGACCAGTCCCTCAAAAGGAAAGGTTGCATTGTCCTAAATAAATGGAAAAAATCCTGGAAAAGGCAAAGCACAATTTACATGAGTTCACTGATTGCCACTGGCCTTCAACAGTCTCAGCAGGGTACTTACTGGTTATTGGGAATGGGCTGTGAGGAATGAGCTTTCTTAATGTCGAAAGATCTTGGGAGCTGTGTGCTGGACTAAAACACTTGTATGAATAAAGATTCAAGCAAGAATCTGTTGCTGATATTACTGATGCTGGTGACAACAAATGTATCAGGATTATGACCATGTTCAAAGAGTTCTTTTTCTTTTGCATTTTCTGAAATAGAAAATAAAATACAGGGAACATAGGAATGGTGTTTAAGAATCGTTCTTCCTTGAGCTTTTATCAAGGAGGAAATAGGCCTTACACTTGTGGAGTTCAGAGGAGAGTTCTAGATTAGAGATCACTCCGTACCAAGAAATACTTACCTTGTAGTTGAGGTTTGAGCCCTAAATCTCCATGCAATTTAATAGCGAACCAGTCTAGATACATACAGAAGACTAGTGAAAACAGGAGAAAGAACAGGTCAAAACATTTCCTTTCGATGTCTAGTTTAGAGCCAGCTGAATATCTTGCCTTAAGCTACTAGTACTACTATAATTAATGTTTTGGGGGGATGATGGAGGAACTGCATCTTTCATGTGGTGGCAAAGAAATACATTCTCTCTTTTACAGGGACAGAGAACCCAGATTCCAAGAGCTGTTCAGGCAGAGCCTTCAGAGAGCATCAGGACATGGAGTGACCTCAAGGCAGTGATCTGAATGATTCCCATAGGGAACTGATGGGGTTCTTGCCTTCCCTCTCTTGAACCATGGGAAAAGAAGTTTAGAAAGAGAGAAAAGGAAATGAAAATCACTCTCCTTCCCAGCTCCCTGCTGTTGAGCTTTGAGTTCCTTTCTTCACGTAGCAAAGGCTTCTATCTGCTGATACAGTCTATAATAAAAACATTCTAATCCTGAACGCTTCAGAGATGCATTCATCTCCTTCATGAGCAGAGAAAACTGAGAGACAGCCTTACAGGTCTTTTTCCTGGAGGCCTCCTTAATTAGCCCTGGCCTAGCTGGGGACTTCCAGGTTGTCATGGTCATAGGTACGGTGGCTCTCTAGCTTTTTCTGACCTTGAGCCCTCAGGGGAGGGAAAGCCAGGTGTTTGCGACCAAGAGCCCTGACGGCCATCTTCCCAACACTACCTCTAACAAACAGCAATTACTTGTGTTCTATAAAATATTTCTTTCCGCATCATTGAGGCCCTGTCTGCTGCGTTTCTCTCACTCTCTTAATCTGAAGTTCATATGATTATGATATCTGTACCCCCCTTGTAAACTACAGTAACACTCACAGTATATCAAAATGAGAACTGTGAAGACTCCTGACAATGCATTTGTGGCTTGATTCTTCTAGATTTTAATCAAGTTGTCCTTCCACACTTAGTGGCTCTTGAGCTTAGATTTTTTTTAAAAAAGTAGAGAATGTGACTTTCATATAAAATAAAGAAATAAAATCACATGAAACTACAAATACAATTTCTATGCCAAACTTAGTCTCTTCAGTTTGTTTAAAATGAAGGCAAGATGTGTTAATTGAAACTTGTTGGTGCTGATTACACCTTCAAATGTACTGATTTTTTTTCTTTTGCAAAGAAAAGAGATAATACATTTTTTTTCTTTTTCTTGAAGTACAGCTTTAGTCAAACTAGTATATTGCCTTTGAATTTGCTTTATAAGCCTGGCAAATGAGAAACTCAGCCTGCTCATCTCGCTAAGAATCCAAAAACCAGAGATATACAGACTCGTCCAGCATTTACCAATAACTGCTCCCATTATCAGTGGATAACTGATAATCTTATTGAAGCTTCTCTAAACTGGACTCATGTGTCACCATCTTGTGTCGTGCTTATTCTTTTAGCTTAGTAAATGCTTCGATTGCATCATTCCACCATCTCTTGACATTTTGCATCCTTTTCCATTCCTAGCTATAGCACTAATCAAATTCAGTCTTAAAACTGTCCTGCTTTTGGCGTAGAGCTTACCCACAAATAAGTTCCTTATTTCCTTAATTTAGTTTTAATGTGACAATAGATGCCCATGTCACAGATAAAAATATTCAAAAATAATTGTGGCATATTTTTGTCTTGCTAAATTCTTTTCTCAGGAGTTTAGTACATATCTTTAACTTCTCTCAGAGGCCTTTTTGGTTACAGCACTTTTCTCCTAAGAAAGGCAAGATTCAGGCCATCTTCATAGCTCAGAGTTTAAAAATCTCAATCTGGTCGTGTACTTTGATTTACTTCTTCCGTCTGGACTCACACTCTGTTCTCACCAGATACCCTGAACAGTCTTTCAAATTCATCAACAGCTTTCCCCATTGAGTGGTTCTTTATATAGCCTTTTATGGGTCCAGAGCTGTCAATGTTTCTCTGCAATATTTGTTTTGTATTCAAAGATTACCTGCTGGATATCCTTGAAGTAGTTCACTGGTGATGGATAATAATGGCGGCAGTTGTCCAATCCCCATGCTGTCCTCCATAATCAAAGTTGGCAGTGCAAATATGGGGCTGTCTGTTTTTCCACTTTGTGAGAAACCTCTTACAGACAGGCTGTAAACAGCTTGGGTGGTATTGGCATGACACTGTCTAACTTTTCTGTCTACTTTTTTTAGACTTTCTGCTTGTTACTTTGCTCACGTGTATCCATGTGTCTAAATATGTTACTGAAGGCCTTGGAAGATAGTTTTTGTGCAACTTTTACATTGTTAGTTTAAAAAATTTAGGTAAAATTTACATACAGAAAATATACATATCCTATTGTACAATTTGATGAACTCCAACAAATTAAACAGTCAGGATGTAAAATATTTTTATTACCCCCAAAAGTTTCTTCTACTTTTATCCAATAAATCCACACCCGTCATAATCAACCACTGTTTGGATTTCTACCTCCATATTCTTAAACTTTATGTAAATTTAATTACACGGTATCTATTTTTTTGTGTCTGGTTTCTTTTAGTTATGACAATTTTGAGATTCATCAGTGTTATTGGGTATATCAGTGGTTTATTCCTTTCTTATTGTTGAGAAGTATTCCATTATATGGTATGCCATAATTTGTTTATCCATTCTCCCATTGATATACCCCATGGGTTTTTTCCAGTTTGGGGTTATTATAAATAAAGGTGTTATAAACATGTAAAAGTTTCTTCTGGATCTTTGTTTTAAATTCTCTTGGGTAAATACATAAGAGCATAATTGCTGGGTCATGGGATAAGTGTGTATTTAAACTCATAAGAAACTGCCAAAGAGTTTTCAAAAAAAAACTGTACCATTTAATATTTCTAACAGCAATGTATGGAAGGTCCAATTTCTCCACATTCTAACATTTGGTATAATCTGTCTCCAATTTTACCCTTTTGGAACTGGTGTACAGAATGTGATTCTAACAGGTGTGATTTTCATTTGAATTTCTCTAATCATGCTAAGAATCTATTTGTGTACATTTTTCACCATTTGTATATGTCTAGGTCTTTTGCCCATTTCTTTATTCTGTTATTTTTCTTTTTATTTTCTATTTGTAGAATTCTTTGTATATCTGGATAAAATTGCTTTCTCAGCTCTATATATGTACTCCTAGTAAGTTTTCAGAGTCCAGAGTGCTAACCATTACACTATGGAACCCCACTCCTAGTAAGTTTTCTATTTAATGTCTTAATCGTGTCTTTTGATGAGTAGAAGTTTTACATTTAAATGAAGTGTAACTTGCCATTTTTTTCTTCTTCGGTTATTGGTTTCTTCATGCTTCCTAAGAAATATTTGCCTACTCCAATAATGTGAACGCATTTGCCTATGTACTCTTTTCAAAAGATTTATAGATATTTTGTGTTTAATGTATAAACCTTCTTGAATAAATGTTTGGTGATGGTGGGAGGTAATATTTGTGTTTCATTGTTTTGCCATATGATTTATCTATTTTTAAAACACTACTAAAAGATTTTTCTATTCCCACTGGCACCTTGATAGAGAAATAATTTATTGTGTAAGTGTGGATCTCTGTTCAGAGAACTATCTTTTCAAATCCACTAATCTGTTAGCCCACCTGTATGTTCAATACCATCCTGTCTTGATTGCTATAGCATTAGAATAAATATGATAGTTTGAATCCTTCAACTTTGCTATTCTTTTTCAACTTTGTCTTAACTATTCTAGCATCTTTGCATTTTGATATACATTTTAGAACTGACATATCAATTTATTCTAATTAAGAAAAAAAGCCTGCTGGCAATTTGTTTGGAATTTTTTTAAATAAGAAATGAGTAGTGAATTTTGTCAAAACTTTTTCCAAGTCTATCTGAGGATTGATAATTTGTTTATCAATATTCCGAAGAGATATGCTTTAAGTCCTAAGTTATTTCGAAGTGTGTGGTTAATTTTCAAATAGTAGGGGCTTGTTAGAAATATTGATATTACTGATATGTAATTTAATTCCACTCTTGTCAGAAAATATATTCTTTTATTTTAATACTTTTAGTTAATTGAGACTAGTTCTTTCAGTCAGCGTATGACCTACCTTAGTAAATTTTTCATGAACACTTAAAAATAATGTGTGTTCTTTTGTTGTTGGGTGGGGTATTTTGTGAATGTAATTAAGTCAAGGTGGTTCAAATCTTCTGTATATTTGATGATTTTTATTGACTTGTTCCATCAATTATTGAAAGAGAGGTGTTAAAATTCCCAACAATGATTGTGTATTTATCAGGTTTTGTCAGTTTTTTGTTCATGTATTTTGAAGCTTTTATATTTAGTGTACACACATTTATGACTTTATGTCTTCCTGAGGAGGTGACCCTTTTATCATTCTGAAATGCCTCTCTTTATTTCTAGTAGCAGTCTTTGTCTTGATGCCTGCTACCCTTCTACACACACTATCTTTCTTATTCTTACTGTCTGCATTGTATACCTTTTCACTTTCTTCAGTCTCCAGCTCAAGCTTAGTCTTAGCTCAGGCTGCCATAACAAAATACTGTAGATTAGGTAACTTAAACAACAAAAATTTAGTTTCCTTCAGTTTTGGAGGCTGGAAGTCTAAGATCAAGGTCCAACAGAGTTGGTTTATAGTGAAAATTCTCTTCCTAGCTTGTAAATGCCACCTGCTTGTTATGTCCTTTCAGGACAAAGAGTGAGTTTCTGGTGCCCCTTCATTCTTTATAAGGACATCCAGTTCTATTCGACCAGTGTTTCACCATTGTGATCTCATTTCACCTTAATCACCTCTTTAAAGAAACTTTCTCCAATCTAGTCACATGGTGGAAGAGAGCTTCAACAAATATGATTGGGGAGAAACACAATTCAGCCTATGGCACTAACCTTTTACCTTCAATCTATTTATTTCTCCATATTTAAAGCATGTTGCTTATATATAGCATGTAATCGATCTTGTTTTTTATGTAGTCTGACAATCTTTTCTTTTTAATTGGACTGTTTATATTTAATAAAATCATTATTATGGCTAGATTTAATTCTGCTGTATTCCTATTTGTTTTCTAGTTTGCTGATCTCTTTTCTTTTCTATTTTCTTCCTATCCTGCATTTATTTTTTGTTAGTCAAAAATTATTTACTGTTCCATTTTGATATATATATATATATATATATATATATATATATATTTTGCATTTATTTTGTATATATTTGCATATATTTTGTATTTTTTAGTGATACTCTGGGTTATATTCTGCATTCTTACAATTCTCCCCGTTAATATTGTGATTCTAACATACACTTAAAATGTATGACTCTCTCAAAATATAATTCCATTTACTTTTTCCCATCCTTCAGGCTACTATTGTCATATATTTAACCACTACATTTGTTATAAATTTTATAGAACAATGTTATTCATTTATTTGCTCTAAAAAGGAGATCAGCAAATATTTTTCTTTAAGAACAAAAGAGTAAATGTTTTAGATTTTAAAGTCCACATATCTGTCAGTTGTTGTTGGCGGTGATGTTAGTGGTGGTGGTGGTGCTGTTGGTAGTGGTGGCTCATACTTGTTTTTGTTTTCACAATCCTTTAAAAATATAAAAAGCATTCTTAGGTGTCACACCAAACAAAAACAGGATATAAGTTGGTTCTGGCCCATTGGCCATGGAGTTTGCCTCCTTCTATTCTAAAAAGTCAGTTGTTTTTTAAATAAATAAATATAAAGAAAAAAAGATAGGTTTTTATATTTATCATTCTCAATGCTTTTTTTTTTTTTATCCTTCCTGCAAATGTGAATTTAAGTTGGCATCATTTTCCTTCAGCTTGAATAACTTTCTTTAACATTTCTTGTAATGCAGGTCTCATGAATCTCTCTGCTTTCAATCATCTGAAATGTCTTCTATTTTACCTCATTTTCAAAGGATATATTAGTGGATAGGGAAATCTGCTTGTCATTTTTCTTTTCTTTTCCTCCTTTCTGTCATTCAAGTGTTAGTCCAAATCTACTGGTACACATGGTTGTAATAAGAAATCAGGCATAAGTATTCACCTTCATGTATTGTTTTCTTTTCTTTGGGGCTCTTTGTGGTATATAGAATCCTAAAATACATCATCCCCTACCCCACTCAAGATTATAATTCTTGAGAAGATATCATGCCCTGGTCATATTATATTATATGGAAAAGGTATTTACAGATGTAATTAAGGTTCCTAATCAGTTGGCTTTAAGTTAGTAAAAGAGAGATTATATGGATAGGCCTAATGTAAACATGGGAGCCCTTTAAAAGCAGAGTTTTCTCCAGTTGGGTTTGAAAGAGGAAGTCCAAGAAATTCAGTGTGGGAAGGAGTAGATATGTCATTTCTGGCACTGACCATGAAAGGGACCAAGAGAGAAGGAATGTAAGTGACTTCTAGGAGCAATGAGTAGCCTCCAAGAGCCCAAGAAGAAACAAAGACCAGAGACCTACAACCACAAGGGACTGGATTCTGCCAACAACCTGAATTAACTGGAGTGCATACTTCTCCAGAGCTCCAGATAAGAGCCTGGTCCAAGCAATACCTTGGACCACTTTCAAACTTGTGAGACCCTGAGCAGAGTATGCAGTTGAGAGCACACAGGTTTTTGACCCAAAGAACTGTGAGATGATAATTGGGTATTATTTTAAGCCTCTATGTTTGTGGTGATTTGTTACACAGCAATAGAAAACTAACACTCCTATCAAAATATTTCTCTTTATTGTTAGTTTTCAGAAGTTGGACTGTGATATACTTAAGTAAGGTTTTGTAGTATTTTCTTGTTTAGGGTTCACTGACCTTTTTGAATCTGTAGGTTTATGTTTTTCATGAAATTTGGGAAATTTTCAGACATTATTTCTTTTAAAAACTTTTCTACCAGACCCTCTCTCTTCCCCTTTGAGATTCCAATTGTGTGCACACTTGACAGTTTGCCATCTCACAGATCCCTAAGGCTCTTTTCTTTTCCTCCTTTTTTCATTCTCTTTCCTCTTTGTTTTTCAAATTTTAGTATTTATTAATCTTCCTTCAAATTCACTAACCATTTCTTCTGTCACCTCTAATCTGTTAATCCCATTCATGGAAATTTTCATTTCAGATACTCTATTTTAAGGAGGGCACGTATTGCATGGAGCACTGGGTGTGGTACATAAACAATGACTCTTGGAACACTGAAAAAATTAAATTAAATTAAAAATAAAATAAAATAAAGTTGTTTTTGCTTTTCTTTTAAAATGTGTTCCATTTCTGCTGAAATTTCCTGTTTGCTCATTATAGCCATCATTTTTTAAAAAAATTTTTATTTATTCATTTGACAGAGAGAGATCACAAGTAGGCAGAGAGGCAGGCAGAGAGAGAGGGGGAAGCAGGCTCCCTACTGACCAGTAGCCCAACACGGGGCTTGATCCCAGGACCCTGAGATCATGACCTGAGCCAAAGGCAGAGGCTTTAACCCACTGAGCCACCCAGGCGCCCCTCCATCATTTTTCTTTAGGTCTTTGCACATATTTATTAAAGTCCTCATCTGCTAATTTCTGAGCCATTTGTAGTCTACTTGAATTGACTTTTTCCTGATTTTGAGTTTCATTTTTCTCCTTTTTTAGCATAACAATTTTTTTTCTTGTTTAAAGTTTTATTGTTATAACTGTGATACAAAAAGTTATATACATTTAGTGTATGCATCTTGGTAAGTTTGGAAATCTACATACACTCATGATACCATCACCACAATCGAGGTACTAAATCTTGTGTTATTTTTTGTTCTCCGTGTGTGTGTGTGTGTGTGTGTGTGTGTGTGTGTGTGTGTGTTAAGAGCAACATATTTTAAAGTGAACAATACTGTTTGTTATCTATTAGTATAGCAGATCTCTAGAACTTTTTCATCTTAAATAACTGAAACTTTATACCCATTGAACAACAATTCACCATTTTCCCATCTTCCCACAGGCCAACCTAAATGTCCATTGGTGGGTGAGTGGATAAAGAAAATGTGTCATATACATACAATAGAATAGTATTCAGCCTTCAAAAAGAAGGAAATCCTGCCATTTGTGACAAAATTGGTGAAACTAGGGGACACTATGCTAACTGAAATAAGTCAGTCACAAGACAAATATGGCATGATTCCACATATATGAAGTATCTGAAATAGTCAAACTCACAGAAGCAGGGAATATATAGTAATTTTTTTTTTATCCAGAATATTATGAAAGATACATTATAGGGAGTCTAGATTATGCTGTCTTCTTAAAGAATGTTGAATTTTGTTCTGGCAGGCACTTAAATTACCGCCATGTATATAGCAGTATATGTATATAAAACTATAACTATAGTTAACAATAATGCGTTCCTGATTTGAAAATTGCTAAGAGAGTAGATCTTAAAAATTCTTTTCATAACAAAAACAGTGTGACTGTGTGAGGTGATGAGTGTTAACTAAACTTATTGTGGTAATCATTTTCCGATATATACATACATAAAATCATTATGTTATATAGCTGAAACATAAAATATTACGTGTCAATTATATCTCAGTTAAACTAAAAAAAAAGTTTATTTGTTTTTCTTTAAAAAAAAAAGATGACTGCTGGATCATTTAGAGCCCCTCAGGCTTGGTTTTGTGGGATTCTTCAGAATTGCTTGGGTAGGATTCTTTAGAATTGTCCTTAGCCCCAGAACATGGCCCTTACTCAAGGGTGTGGGTCTTATGGGCCTTTATGGGTCTAAAATGAATGACCAAGGAGCTCAGTGGCAACTCTGCTCTGGCTGGACTGGAACACCCATGTCTCCTAGACTTGCACTACCCAACCTCTGCTCTCTTATACCTCTGCAGTCTCCATACAGCTCTCAGCCTCATGGAAACTACTCTCTACCAGGCCTTGGGTTGTCTGGACTTATGCATGCACAGCCAAGACTTTGGCCAAAGACCCACAAAGAAGCCCCAAGTGGGTTGGGGCTACCTTCTCCACAGCTCCCTGCATTCTGGTACTCTGCCCCACACATGACTGGCACTTTAGTAGCTCTGAATTCTGAACTTCACCACACCATTCTTTCTTTGGACAATTCCTCCAGATATTATTCCTAGGCAAAAAGCCAAGACAAATATGGGGCTTGACTCCTATAGTTTCCTTCTCTAAAAGATTACAGTCTTGGGCTGCTTATTATCTAGTCCCTAAAAAAAGTTGTTTCATACAGTTTTTCCAGTTTTATAGTTGTTTATGGTGGGAATATATGTCTCGTACCAGTTACTCCATCATGGCTAGAAGCAGAAGTTGCCATATTTGTTTTAGTAATCTTTCAGGCCCCATCAGAATATCGACATTATTTTCTCTTTAAATTGGAAGTATCCAAACTACAACTCATGAAGTTATAGAGTTATTAAAAGGAGTCTATAAATAAATATGTGTAACAAAAATTATCGACTGACTGAATAAATAAAATTTCCTACCCTGTTTGTCAGGTTTCTCCTCTGTAAAGTTACTCTTTTTTCCCCCTTTTCATATTGTACTCTCTGGAAGTTTACACTTATGGAGTGGGAGTCACCTCATTGGAAGCAGTCTATCTACATAAATTATTTGGAAATCTTCTGCACGGGAGATTTGTCCTTTCTTCCCCATTTATTTCTACCTCCAAACATTGGTGCTCAGTCATGTATTGGTTATTCCTATTTAGGAGACACATTATGTAGTCAAAGGGGCATTAGCCATACACTCACATGTTGGTTTGAGTCCTAGCTCTCCCACATGGTTGTTCTGTGGTTTATGCGATTTCTTTCATATGTGAAATGGAAATAGCAATATTTACTCCATAGTGTATCATAAAGTTAAGGAAGAAATGTTGAAGAGATCTTTAAGAGAACCTTACATATTTGTCTACCTGAATCCCTTCTAGGTAATGAGGAAATGAGATGGTTTAAAGAGTGGTATCTAAAAAAAAGGATAGTGAGAGCTACATACCAGAAGATATTCAGATAAGGAGTAACAGATTAAATTATTGAGATGTGTGCATGTGTGTGGGTATGTGTGGGTACGTGGGTGATGTCTGTAACAAACGTTTATACTGTTAGAAAAATTTAGATCATTTATCCAATTCAACTTTTACTCTTCAAATTTTTGACACTACCCACAATTGAAGCCAGAGAGAAAATCAATCCTCTTCCTTTATTTAGTATCAACTATAAACTTGAAGACAATTATTAATTTATCCCTTAGTTATGTCATCTGTAAGATAAAGTAAGTACTACTTCTTTTAACCTTTCACCATATACTTTATATTGAAATTATTTAATAAATATTCCTAAAACACTTCCAAGTTATATAAATCCCCCTATTTAAAGTCTGAAATTAGCATACTTTTCTAATAAAAAGAAATTGTGTTCATTGAAAATAGTATATATAATTGAGATTTAAGGAAGATTGTCAGCAACTGAAATAAATTTTGTTCTGAGAATAGTTAGAGAATTATTATCAGCCCAACGTTGTTGATCTATTTTGATTAAAACAGAAAATGGGATGAGAAATTAAGATGTTCTAAATTCTCTTTTTGAAGGACAAATTTTTTTGAAGAATTATATATCCCAGAGGGTTATCCTGGGAAAGAGAGAAAAACACAGGACTAAAGGGTAAAGAGACCATTTCTTCTCTTTCTGCCCATGCAGACCTGGGCATGAGAGGTCCCTGCTTTAGGCCACAACATTTTACAAGCCCCCAGCTCAGGTCTTCCTGGTTAGCTGGGGTTTTGAAATCCTAGCAACAGGATGAGTAACAGCTATGAGCCAGCTTCCTTGGCCTGATCAGGCCACTTGCCTGGGTCTATGAGCCCAAAGACAGACGATGTGAGCAAGTGCATCCCTAGGCTTTAGGGCTGACCAAGGGTATATGGGGAGTATACATTCATGCCTGGATGAGCCTCATTTAGGCCTGGACATACGGACTGGGCTGTCCACGAGCAGGCCTTTGAGCCTATAGTGTGTGAGATGAGCTAGGGATTAAAAAGAAAAATAATGATGATACACTTTATGCCAGGAGCCAGATGCCAGGAGCTCTCTTCATGAACTCTGAGGAGTCTAAGAACTAAAAATTTGATTCAAACCTTGCAGGTCATGATATGTGTTTGTCAAAATGGATGTATAAAACATATTTTATTTAACAGTTTGTGAGCTTGATTAATAACTTTAAAGTCCTTAGGTATAGTACTTCTGCCTTGAGCCCACAGTATTGTAGGGTCAGGCTAGAGGTGATAATTCTGATCCTTCCAACCAGCCCACAAGCTTGAACAAAGGGCTGAAAGTCTGTGGGTTCTACTTTTTGTATTTGTAAAAGAAAGTGGCTGCCTTCGTTTCAATACTATTTCTGTCATTTATTAGCTATGTAACTTTGAGCATGTTGCACAAAACTCTGGGGCTAGGTCTTTTCATCTGACAGATTTAAGGTTTAGATCAGGTGACTACATGATCTATTTTAGTTCTATTCCACAAAGACTTATTTTTTTTTTATTAGGCTAGTTGACATTTTGTTAGATGCAGGAAACATATTATTAGAGTAGTGGCTAAGGTTGATAAAAGTTAACCTGCATTAAATCGAGTTCCTCCTTTCCTGGTGTCTTCTTTCCTGGTTCACAGTCACCTGAGAGCTCCGTTTAGTTTTAACTTAAGTTACAATTACAACTGAATAATGTGGTTCAAGGCCAAAAATCAATTACATGGAAATTACGGTTTCATGTTTTAAAAGTTCAGGCAGTATTTTACATCATTAATCCGTAGGATGACAGTTGATATAGATTAATCAGCAACCTGCTTTCTCTTTGATCATGACTCAAATCTGCTCAGGACAAGAGTGATAATAAGGAAATAATTATGAGCCTTTCCCTTGGAGTGGTGCACTTGGAGGGCTTTAGATAAAAAGACTTTTTGAGTACTAAGTGGAGCCCTTGTTGTTATGTAGGAAAATTGATTAATTGTCTCAGTTCGTGTCCAAGAGCACAAAAGACAGTTCCTGGTTAGTCACATCAATTCTTCTCTGCCCTTTTTTATACATCAATTCCCTGTGAAGCAAAGGTTGATATGTTACCTTTGGTTTTACAAGGCATAGGGAGGGCTGGTGATACTCTATGGGCTATGCGGTGGGCTGCAAATTCCAGAGCTGTGCTTTCTGCCTGAAATTTTCTTCTGAAACATTAGAGAGCCTACAGAAATACACAGAATTTAGTCTGAAAGGGTTAAGTTAATTGGGGCAGTAATAACTAGAGGAGAAACAGGAGGAGCTTCCATCTGCAGCGGGAAGACCACAGGGACGGCCTCTGGTGAAAACTCAACTCCTCAGACTTCCTTTTCAAACTATTGGCATCAACTTCCAATTTTCTCTATACCATTTATTTCACCTGTGAAGTGAGTTTTTATTTCCACTTCACAAAAAAGTTGTGAGGCATAAACATGATTAACAGCAAACTTTCTCCTTAATTATTCCATTTACGTAAAAATGATCAGATGTCTGATGAAGAGACAACCCCCTTTCCCATTTTGGACATCAATAGAAAACATTATCAAGTTCATTCAACAAAAGTTAGACTATATTACACATTTGAGGAATAAATACGATGGTGACTAGAATGTCACAATAAAATCTGTGATTTCTGTAGAGTATCTAAAATTCTGATTTTAAGGAAGGGGGAAAAATCACATGCTATATGTTACTCAAGGGCAGTCCTTAAAATAAGACTTTATCACACAACTCCAGAAGTAAATATTGATAACTTTTATTGTACCAGAAGTAAACTGTCCACAAATCCATATTTAAAGCTAATGAGAATGTTGCTCACCTTGTTGCTCTGCCTGTGGTAGTGGGGAAGGGGAGGTAGACATAAATTCAATAGTGTTCATTTGAAGGTAAATTGAGAGATTTTGCAGCCTACTCAAGTTTAATTAAATATAAATGTGGAAAATTGTTTTAAAAGATTGTACACAGTGATTATCTCAAATTGCCATGGGAAATACAGAAATGCCTCATTAAAAAACACATTTAGACATTTTTTATATATAAACTCCATCATTTATATTCTAGCTTAGAAAAACCTCCTCACTTCTAAAAAAAATAAGCTGAAATATGTCATCATTTTTATGTATCCCAGAATATTATGTATATGTGTGCAGATGATTTTCCGTGTACATCGACATCATGAAAATCATTTTAAAGGGAAACCATAAAGCTTGCAAAAATAAAACAAAACCACTGGACAATTAAAGGATTACTGAAGTATTCACAGAAGTGAAACCAGCAATAAAACTGAATCAAACTTAGGTAACCTCCCAAAATTACGCTGGGTAAGTATCATGATGCTGCTTCACTGTGCAATTTCTTAGCATCAGGAAGAGGCTTTACCTCGTCTCAATCCTAAACTGTATGCGTATGCCACTTAAATATGTTGTGTTTTTTCTTAATTGCGTGAAAAAATGGAATGACTGGAGCAATTTTAAAGTAGAGCTGGAGAAGCCTCTGCAGATATACTCCTTTTAACAATCATCATTTGAACTGACTGGGCAAATGGCAATTGTCTTAAGCAGACATCAGAGGGAGAATGGATATCATGATCACAAGACATGGTTGTAGATTTTCTGGAGATACAGTCAGTAGTCAATCCATGTAGAAATCAGAGTAGCCTAGCTTGTTAATACCCACAGAACACTTTTTTCTTTTCTTCAACTCATGTAATCGCCCCTTTCCTCTTCCTCATTAAAACTTCTTGCTTTCATCCTACTGGTAAGACACTATTTGGGTTTCTACCTGAATCTGTGCTTCCCAAATTACCATTCTTAGATCCCAAATAAATGCTTACATGCTTCTCATTGCAACTTTTTATATTCAGGTTAACCATTGAAAGATTTAGTTGATCGAGAATGATCAATTTTACTGATGTTTTTGTCATTGAGTTCTGTCATAGTTTGGTGTCTTCATAAAGCCCTATCGACAAAGTCGGGTTTTCCTCAAAAGCCAAAAAGAAATGCCTCGTCATTTCTGCTTTCACCTTTCTAACTTAAAGAGACACAGATATCTTCGACATAGTTGAGCGGTTGAAGATGTGAGCCAGAGGTTATGGAGTGGACATGATGTGGAAAAGAAAGAAATAAATCAAAGTTTTTAAGACTGGTGGAGTAAATTGTTCCACATTTTAAAGAATTTTAACTTACATTTTGTGGTTTCAGGAAGAAAGGATATTAGTATTATTAATAATCATTAATAATTTTATAGCCAAGCATGAATGATAGTGTAGGGAAAAAGTGGGCACTGTATTACTAAATGATTATTACTAATAGCATATTGCTTTTTTAAAATTGTGGTTTTTGTGACTATGACTTTTTATGAGCCATATTTTCTATGACATAATTCTTCCTGGAAATTTCCAAAATTGCCACAGGACGTGACTGTAATATGCATACAAATAAAATTGAAAAATGGTAATGACTAAAAGAGATTTCATTCTTAGGTAGAACTATGTGTAGACAATTTGATCACTAGCAGGATGCCCTTGGGGAGTCAGCCTTTCCAAGCAATTACTATCTCGCATATCAACATCTTCTGTTATGAATTAAGGGTTAATGGACCTCTGGAGATCAGCAGGAGAAAATTTCAAACTAGCAAAATCCCTGTTTTCATTTTTCGCCCTTAGTAACTCTGTGGTCAGGGTTAAATTTGTCCTGGGTTATTGTCCACTTAGTCAAGTCAGACTCCACAGGCAAATGGTCTGCTTTGTACAGTTTCCATGAGGCAAACTTGCTTCCAAGTGTTTACAGACAGTTAATACCTGCTGGGCCAAATTAACTGCGTGGCTAACATCTTGTATTGGCTCTATGAACTCAAACTTTCTAAAGACTAAAGCCTAAACAGTAGAATTCAGAGGTACAGGTATTCCTCACTTTTCAAAAGTTCATACCACTTGGTTTTTACAGAAGACCTACTCTAGTGCCTGTTTTCGCTAACGGAAAGAAGTCCAAAGAGGGAAGAGGATTTTTGCTTTTACAAAGACGAAAAGTGAAAATAGTGTTCAGCATTGGTGTTGCAGTTAGCCTTTACAGAAGCAGCGCATAGCAAGCAGCAACAGGTGCCCCACCAAGGCCGTCCGCAGCCCCCGAGACACTCAGCATCTTGGCATCAAGCCGCCAAAGCTCTGAACTGTATCTAGGAACATCTGCGTTTTATCTCAATTTGTTTTGTACAGTCATTAGTGAGATGTGTCCTAAAGTACCAGAAAACCCTAAGAGGGGTAATTTAGGGGGTCTGGGAATGCTAAAAAATTTTCCATATAAATTAATGGTACTGTTTTACACCATTTCCACTTACAAAATATTTCATAGAAAGATCTTTCAGATATTGGGGGGAAACTTATCATTCCCTGCATTATCTATGGTAGAGGAATTCCTAGCTCGGGAAAGATGGGCTGTGCTTAGGGTGCTACTCTGAGCCAATCTCGTAAGTGCTGTTCCCCAGATGCAGTACACTATATTTTGGAGGCAAAACTGAAGAATGGGCATAAGGGACGGGATTGTGAATAATCAGGACTACATCCTCCTCATGAAACATTTTGCTTTTTCCTTCAACCAATTCATTTATAAAACATGCATTCACTAAAAGGAATGTAAGCAAAGAAAATATTTAAAAGCCGGTGCCACTCAAAAACAGAGCATGACAAAATTACCCAAGGAAGATCTGAATAAACAACTTATTAGGGGTTCTTTGTGAGGAAATATTCAAGCCATCAGGCAACATCAAGACCTGTATGCGCTTCCCAGCTCTTCCTGAATCAAAGTTCCAATGGTACACTATATCCCTACCTGATTGGGAAAGGTTAAATAAAAATCTGACAATATCATATGCTGATGAGGATGTGGATCAATAAGTTTCTCCCACTACTGGTGGGAGTATACATATGTAGAACTATTTGAAAGTAGTTTGCCATTATTTACCAAAGTTGAAGGTAAAGGAACCTAAAACCAAACACTCCTACCAGGTAAATACCTCATAGAAATGCATACAAACATGTTAAAAGTACGTGCAGTGTTCACAGCAACACTCTGCACCAGCCCCGGATGGAAGACAACCTAAATGCCCATCAGCAGTAAAATGAATTAAAATGGTGTATTTTATGTAAAATGGCATACTCTAAGCAACAAAATTAAAAATAAACTTATAGGATATAAAATAATATAGATGAATCTTGCATACATAATATTAACCCCCACAAAAACAAGACTAAAAATTATACATCTGCATGAGATTCCACTCATAAATTTCAAGTCAGACTAAATAAAATTATATTCTTTAGCCATATATAACAGAAGATAAATGTATGAGGGGAAAAAAGGAAATGTGTACCATAAAAAGTCAAGGTATCGGTTATCACTAGAGGAAACAAAGCAAGGGTATCCAAAGGGTGGCTATGGGCAGTTTCTGGGGCGCTGGCAAAGGTCTATTTCTTAAGCTAGGTGGTAGCATATGGAGATCCACATTATAATTATTCAATTATAAATTTGTGTTATGCATTTTTCTGAATGTGTATTATTTTTCTCAGTGAAAAAGAAAATAATTTAAAAAAGACTTCATCGTATAACTAATGCCTTTTGGAGAGACACATTGGCTCCCAGAATTGAAAACACAACTACAATGACATCTAAGTCAAAAAAGGTATTGATAAGATTTTTTTAAACTAAACTTCTATTTTGAGACAGTTGTAAATTGATGTGCAGTTATAAGAATGTATGTAGAGAGAATCCAAGTACAGACATACCTCCTTGTATTGCACTCTGTGTTACTACACTTTTCTGACAGTGCATTTTTTTGTTGTTGTTGTTGCAAATTGAGAGTTTGTGGAAACCATGTATCGAGCAAATCATTTGGCATCCTTTTTCCAACAGCATTTGCTCATTTCATGCCTCTGTCACGTTTTGGTGATTCCTACAATATTTCAAATTTTTTCATTAATAGTATATTTGTTATGGTAGTCTGTGTCAGTGATTGGGATTTGCTAAAAGCTCAGGTGATGGTTAGCATTCTTTAGCAATGAAGTTTTATTTTATTAAAGATTTTATTTATTTATTTATTTGTCAGAGAAAGAGAGAATTTGCACAAGCAGGGGAAGCAACAGGCAGAGGAAGAAGCAGGTTCCCCGCTGAGCAAGGAGCCTGGTGCGGGACTTGATCCCTGGACCCTGGGATCATGACCTGAGCCAAAGGAAGACACCTAACTGACTGAGCCACCCAGGAATCCCTGAAGTTTTTTGTTTTTTTTTTAAATTAAGGTACATACATTGTTCTTTTGAACATGATGTTATTGCACTTAGACTACAGTATTGTGTAAACTACAGTATTGTGTAAACATAACCTTTATAAGCACTGGAAAACCAAAAACTTCATTTGATTTGCTTTATTTTGATACTACCTTTATTGTGATGGTCTGGAACCAAACCGGCAATATCTTCAAGGTATGCCTCTACCTTACTCAGTTTCTCTCAATGGTAACATCTTGGATACAGTACAGTGCCATATTGCAACCAGGATATTCACATTTATACAGTCAAAATACTGAGTATTTCCATTACTCTTTTATAGACACAGCCGTGTTCTTCGGCTTCCTGCTCCCTCTTAACCTTTCGGAACCATTAATCTGTTTTCTACTTACATCTTAAGGTGAGAGCTTAGATAATTAATTGTACACCTTTCTTTTCTAATATAAACAATTAAAGCTATAAATTTATTTCTAGGAAGTATTCTGCGTCTCACAAATGTGATAAGTTGTAATTTCATTATTATTCAGGTAAAAATGCTTTCCTTGAAATGCTTTTGACCTATACATTATTTAGGAGTAAGTAATTTAATTTCAAGTAGATGGAAATATTCTAGATATCTTCTTGTTACTAATATCTAGTTGTGGTTAGATATCATAGTATGTATGATTTTAATCCTTTGAAATTTACTGAGATTTGCTTTCTGACTCAGCATATGGTCTGTTCCGGTGAATGTTTCATGCACAGTTAAGAAGAATTGTATCAACTTGCATGATAATGTTTAAGTTTAAATATTTACTGATTTTTGTCTGCATGTTCTATTAATTCCTGAAAGAGGGGTATTAAAGAGCCAATTATGTTGTTTTTAAGGTCTGCCAAATTTTACTTCATGTATTTTTTAAAGCTTTGTTTTTAAGTGCACATGCATTTATTATTGTTACCTCTTGCTGGTGAATTGATCTTTTATTGTTATGAAATATTCCTTTTGTCTCTAGTAATACTCAGAAAACTCTTGAAATTCACTTTATCTGGTATTAGCATAGCCACAGCAGCTATATTTTTCTTCAATTGATAAATTTCTATTTAATTTTTAAATTCCATTACAAAGATAACTGATAGACTGAATGTAAAAGCAAGACCAAACAATTTGCTTTTTATGAGAAATCAACTTTTACTATGAAGATGTAGGTAGGTTAAAATCAAAAGGGTAGAAAAAGATTATACCATAAAAACACTAAACCTAGGAAAGCTTAGTATGACTTGAGTGAGAGAAACAAATTTCTCTCTCATGTAAAAGACTGAGCTGATATGGTGCCACTGTCCACAAACTTACCAGGGGCCTAGGCTTGTTCTAATTCATTGGTTTGCTATCCTCAGGGTATTACACTCATCTTCTTAATTTAAAATTATTAAGCCTCACCCATATACCAACAGGAAAGGAGGAGGGGGAAGGCCATCTTCCTTCTCTTTAAGGGCCCGATAGGATTTCACACATCACTGGCACTTAGTCATATGATTGTTAATATAAGGGTTTCAAGATAAAGCTGAAGAAACTCTCCAGAAATGTGATAAAAAAAACAAGGCTCTGTAGAATAGAAGAGAAAATATGAAATCATGAATACTGGGAGCTCTGGAAAATTAAGAGAGGGGAAGAAATTTATCAAATATATACATTTCTCAGACTGAAGGACATGTATTTCTAGATTAAGAAGGAATTTCATAACTGTTGACAAAGAGAAAACTCTGACATTCCACAGAGAAAAACTGGTCTCACAAAATAGTTTGGGAATAAGAATGGCAGGGTTTCTCATAGTAACAATGGAAGCTAGAAAGAAAGAGCCATTCCTTTACATTTTGATTTGGGCTATTTTCCAACCTAAAGTTCTATTTCCAATGAAATATCAACAATATTTGAGCAGAGAATAAAGCATTTTCAAACACAGGAGTGCTTTGTTTTGTTTTGTTTTAAGAGAGAGAGGGAGAGCCAGCGTGCTGGGCTGGGTGAGGGCAGAGGGAGAAGGAGAGAAAGAATCTTAATCAGGCTCCACATCCAGCACAGGGCTCAGTCTCAGGACAATGAGATACTGATCTGAGCCAAAATCAAGAGTCAGACGCTTAACCAACTGAGCCACCCTGGCACCCCAACCATAGGAGTTTTTTAAAAAAATTTATTTTACACGCATTTCTCAGGAAACACCTGAAGAATGTGCTTCACCAAAACTAGGAGGTAATCTGTGAAAAAATCAAATCCATGAGTTCAGGAATTACAGATTCCATACAGAGGAGAGATAAACGGATGGTGGTGAATATAGATCTGTGATCAAGAGTAGAAGAAAAAGTCAGGAAAATAATCTTGTAAAAGGGAGCTGAATACTCCAGGAGGAGAATTTCCAAGAAGAAATTAAAACTGTATTGGGAAGGGATTTTATCCATTTGGCAGTTTAGTGATGAATTAGTGATAAGCCATAAAAAATGAGATGATAAAAATTATATGAAAAATACATAATAATAGTATTCTACATGGCTCAGTATGAATAGGTATAAATAATAATAAACTTGAAAATGGACTTAAACAAAAATTATGAGATAATTGTTTGTGTGAGGGGAGCAGAAAGACCCTAGAGATCTAAATCTTCATCTTCTGCAGCAGAAAATCAATAGACGATATCTGAAAGTGAAAAAAAAATCAAGAAATAAGAGTATAAGTACGTTATTCAGAAATAGGAAGGAAAATGAAAACTGTGAATGTGGCTTCCTTAGCAGAATGGAAATGAGGCTGTGGAAGCTTTGGGGGCAGGGAACTGCTGTTCTCTCATTATAAGTATTGTAGAATTATTTGACTTTCATAATCATGTTCATGTATAATTTTGATGATAACAAAAATAACAATTTAAAAAGAAGGGAAGATGTAAATTAGTGTGATTACGTTCTACAGATTTTTACCAGAACTTGGTTCTCCAGCAAACAGGATTGTGATGTTTCCTAAGTTTAGAAAAATTAAAGAAGCACAAAAATAAATAAGTAGGACAGTAAAAATTATAATGTGAAACCAGAAGGTCAATGCAGAAAATTTTAATCAACAAAATGGCTGCATCACTTAGTGGTTCATTTGACCCAGGATTTGCTATCAGGAGCATAGAGAAGGGGACCAAGGAAGGACCAGAAAGGCAGAAAGAGAGGTGACCCACTGTCTACTCTTTTCAGGAGCCCAGAACTGTGAAGTTGACCTTTGGGCATATTTTGTAGGTAGAAATCTCCTTCTTCTGATTGCAGTCAACCCCAGAAAGATTTCAAAGAATCTTTTACAGATTTTGGCAGATATGAAGAAATATAGCAAATATGGAGCATTTTCAATTTTATAGAGTAATAGTCACTTATCAGAAGTCTCTAGTGAAACCTTGACTATTATCTGTTTCATTTTCTGGCCAATAAATATGAAGACAGAAAAAAGGTATGTGGGAAGAACATTTTTTACCCCGTGGATGCTGCATGTATCCAAGCCTTAATGCTCAGCACAATCAGAAGCTCCCAATGGAATACAAACCAGAAAGCTGGAGAACCTCCAGGAACTGTAAAGGGACAGAGAAGTCACAGGAGATGAGAGAGGGGGGAGAGGAGAGAGCAAATGGAGGGTGAGAATGATTTAAACCTGCAGCAGGTCTCCTGAGATCCTTGAGAAAGTTTTGGGAAGAATCTGAAAATAATTTTTGGATCATCCTAGAGAACATCAGATACTACCTGAGGGAGCCATGAGGTAGAAAAACAGAATTTGTGTGATGCTCCTTCCATGGATTGCTATCTAAGAATAATTGACTAATAGCTATAAATGGTTCTTCATGGACATACATATTACCTTAAGATTTGAATTTTAGAGAAGACCAATTATTCTTTCATGATAGGCCTAGACATTAAATATGGCAGTCTTGCCTTCTACAATAAGGCTCAAATGACTGAGATTGACAAAACATGAAAACACTTCATTGAATGAATGGCAATGTTGGAAAAAAGGTAAAGAATAAGTCCTCCTACACCTGCTTCCCAGCAGTTCCTCATTCCTCCCATCTCTTCTTCTCCTTCCACTTTCAGAGCTGTTGCTAGAAAATGTAAAACTGATGCCTGCTCCAAAACCCTTGATTTTACAGTTAAGTCAAAATGCCTTTGCAGTACAATGCTGCTTCACTCCATCTTCCCAGCATTGCTCCTCTCCCTGTCCCCCACAACCCATGTTCTAGCTGTTCTTATCTTAGCAGTCTGGTACCAACAGTTTCTACTTGCAATGTCATTCTCCCTTCTTTTTATTTTTATTTATTTATTTGTATTTTATTTTTGTATTGTTTCAATCAATCAACATATAGTACATCATTAGTTTTTGGTGTAGTGTTCAGCGATTCATTAGGTGCCTGTAAAAAACAGTGCTCATCACCACATGTGCCCTCCTTAATACCCATCACCCTGTTACCCCATCCCTCACCCCCCTCTCCTCTGTAACCCTAAGTTTGGCTCCCAGAGTCCAAAGTCTGTCATGGTTTGCCTTCCTCTTTGATTTCTTCCCATTCAGTTTTCCCTTCCTTTTCCTGTTGTGGTCCTCCACGCTATTCTTTATGTTCCACGTATGAGTAAAACCATGTGATAATTGTCTTTCTCTGCTTGACTTATTTCCTTAGCATAATCTCCTCCACTTCCATCCATGTTGATGCAAATGGTGGGTATTCATCCTTTCTGATGGCTGAGTAATATTCCATTGTATATATGAACCAGATCTTCTTTATCCATTCATCTGTTGAAGGACATCTCAGCTCCTTCCACAGTTTGGCTACTGTGGACATTGTTGCTATGAACATTAGGGTGCATGTGCTCCTTCTTTTCACTACATCTGTATCTTTGGGAATGAGAGAAGATATTTGCAAATGACATTATGGATAAAGGGCTGGTATCCAAGATCTATAAAGAACTTCTCAAACTCAACACCCCCCCAAAAAACAAATAATCTAGTCAATAAATGGGCAGAAGACATGAACAAACACTTCTCCAAAGAAGACATACAAATGGCTAACAGACACATGAAAAATGTTCAACATCGCTGACCATTAGGGAAATACAAATCAAAACCACAATGAGATACCACATTATACCAGTTAGAATGGCAAAAATTAACAAGACATAAAACAACAGGTGTTGGCAAGGATGTGGAGAAAGGGGAACCTCTTGCACTGTTGGTGGGAATGCAAGCTGCTACAGCCACTCTGGAAAACAGTATGGAGGGTCTTCAAGATATTAAAAATAGAGCTACCCTATGACTCAGCAATTGCACTACTAGGTATTTATCACCCTTCTTTTTAAAGCCAAGTTCAATACCATCTCTTTTCTGGTGATTTCCCTGACTTTTGGAAGCAGAGTTCATTACTTTTGGTGCAATGTTCTTGTATTTAACTACAATACCATTGAATTTATATAATTGTATTATGATTATTTATGTATATATTTCTGCCACTAATTTGCCTTCCTCAAAGGTAGAAACATATTCTGTTTATCTTTTTCTTTGTCTCCAGCACATTCCAGAGTTCCTAATACAAGAGAGTTTGCCAAAGTTTTTAACAAATGTGTGAGGAATGGAGATAGATTTTCACAATGGAAGATGAGAAAGATGTGAGAGGGTATTCTAAGTTCTTGACTATAAATCCCAGTCAATCCAGAAAAAGGTCTCATTCTATTTTGTTGTTCTTAGTCTTCATTCATTAGAGATTTGTCTTCTTGTGTCTCCCAGTCTTCCTTGATGCTGAATGTCCTTTGTTTCTACTACAACCATATTGTGTTTGATGGGCAACAGGCAAACATTTCCAACTGTGCTCTTTAGAGAGGGATAAGTAAGCCCAATCTTGAAGAACAGAACAAAATAAGGGAGAGTGGGAGAAGATAGAATTAAACCAAAAACAAAGAAAACTGCCATTGTGAGCACTTTATATTAACCTTTTTAAATGATGGATTATCCATTCTGAGCACAAATATATCAATCAAGGGAAATTATAGAGGCAAGGGATATGACAGCAGCTGTGTAGCTCGCCCTAACGATTCTGGACTGCCAACATTTCTCAGCTTGGTGGTACAGAAGAGGAGGACTAGGAATTATATGAGGTTGTGAGAAGAATACAAATGTCCTCCACACCAATGGAAAAAAAGACTCTAAAAATGAAGACTCCAAAAGTTGCTGCTGAAATGGCTTCTTCTGGATTGTTGGAAGCATGTTTTTTACTACACCACTATACTGCAATATCTAAGGCACTCCAAATTTGAACTTTATTAAAACTTTATTAACAGAAACATGAAAATCAGCTGTTTTTAGTTCTTAGACGATAGAATTAAAGGAAAAACACACATATATATTTTACATATACATACATTTACTGAACACACATATAAACACATAAAGAAATACCAAACATTGAAACAACACCAAGGAGAACTGAGAATTGTCAATTGTTAAATGTTTAGAAGATTTTTCACCTAAGATTATACAGACTAATTTCTGCCCAACACAGTGCTTGATGTATATGGGGTTTTTAGCAAATATTGAAATTAAATTGTGGGATTTAAACAGAGGATGAAACATAGAAAAAAATAAACCTTTTCAATTTCATTGGTACCTGGTGCTTTGGGATCCTCAAATTTGCTTTTCAAACTTTTGTTCTATTTTATCAGATTTAGAGTATGTAATTTAAAAAATAAACTAAAGAAGGAGGGCAGTGGGATTACACCAAAAGGATCCAGATCTCTCTTTCAGTTAATCTTCAAGTGTAATAGCAGGAAAATCTCCAAAAATAGACAGATAAACAAAGCAATGTTGTTGTCCTCCTTTCATAGACTATTGGTAATGTACACACAATATATAGTTGCATTCTGATCTATATAATTACTCACCCACTCAACGAGCAATTTTTGAGCTCTTGTTATGTGGCAGGAACTACTGCTATAGCAAATAAATCAGACAAAGATTTATTTTCTTCATAGAGCTTACATTCTAGCAGAAATGTAAGGATTTAGGACAAGTCTTAAGGATGCTCAGAAGATGAAAAACACTCTTTAAAAAAAAAATCACAGTATGTTCTTCTCTAATTACCAATCCACCTATTTTCCTGAAGGTAAGTATGAAAAAATGGCAGCGGTCATGTGGAATTTATACAACATTAAGGTTAAAGCATTAAGAAGAATTTCTCAATGTCAGCAACCTCTTGCCCCAAAGGGTGAAACCTTCAGCACAACTAATATTTCTGTTAAATCTCAATCATCCTATAAGGTTGGGGCAACTGTGATAATGTCCACATATTTTTGTATTGATAAAATAGCCTGTCTAGGGAGGATTTCCTTTAACTATATGGGCTGTAGAACACAAGGCAATGGCAAGTTCACTTCTTTCCTGGAGAAATGAAAATTCCTGAACTATTATTTGTGGTTATTACTATAGAAACTTGTCCAAAGATCAGAAAAATAACAACATCACAGAATAGAAAAATAGGATTGTCTGTTACAATGACACTTCCCTGAAATATTTGGCCAGAAGACGTGCAACTTATAATACAAAAGCTTGCATGTTTCAGCTGGTGGAATCAATACAGAAAAAACAACTTTTAAATATCTGAACTTTTGGGGTGCCTGAGTGGCTCAGTGGGTTAAAGCCTCTGCCTTCAGCTTGGGTTGTGATCTCAGGGTCCTGGAATCGAGCCCCACAACGGGCTCTCTCCTCAGTGGGGAGTCTGCTTCCCCCTCTCTCTCTGCCTGCCTCTCTGCCTACTTGTGATCTCTCTCTCTCTGTCAAATAAATAAATAAAATCTTAAAAATAAATAAATAAATAAATATCTGAACTTTTTTTCTTGACACCCATCGCTGAAAACCTTTTCACGATCAAGAACCCTTGAAAATGTTAGAGTCATTTTCATCACATTGCAAGACAGTTCATGCAGACATGAGTATACATAGGTTTCAGATAGATCCCTACAGTAAAGCTTTGAAAATAATAATAACTATTGACTAAGGGCCAGTTAGGTGCCAGTAGTGGGCTTGGAACTCTGTACCAGTTACTTGATTTAATACCACAGCCTTATGAGGTAGATATATTTTATAGATTAGAAACTCAAGATCAAGCACCACAACATGATTTGAAACTCAGTCCAACTCCAAACTTCATGCACTTCCCACAATGCAACAATGCCTCTCTCAATAAGAGTTTGAATGGATGAAAGATAAACAATGTACATTCCCTTATTGATGCATGGTTTCATGAGGGCTTCTTTATTAATACATACTACTTTGGTACTAAAACCAAAAACTGGTTGTCAAACTAAGAGTTTCTATAAATTTTATAGGACTGGAAATCTTAGTGGGTATTTTCAACACGCTTCATGCAATGAGATTTTTTCTTTTTTTTTTTTTTTTTTTTTGGCAACATAGGCAGGTATACAAAATGCTCATTTCAATACACTCTGTTTCAAAAACTATATTCTGGGCATCAATTCATAAACAAGAGTACGAAAAATAAAAATTCATATGAACACCTAATAAAAGTTTTTTTTGTGAAATGAATTCATTTCAGGTCCATGGAAAGGTAAAATGCTATAAAATATTATACCTGTAAAACTGATATAGTTTTTCTAACAGTGTGCATAAAATCCGTGGGAAGGTAGAAGAGTTTGACCAAAAAAAAAAAAATAGGCACGGACACGACACGCATTTCAGGGCTACATGATCTCAGGCTTGATGGCTCAGGTTTCTACTGTACATTTCCTTTAAAGAAAATTGTATTTTCTAACATAAAACCTCAGCAGGCATGCACTTGGCTAACAAGGGGAAAATTCTGTCCCAGTTTTCCATAATACATTCATGAAGGGATTTGAAGCAACCAACAGCCACTGCAGAAGGAAAACGAAAAAATGTTGTTCCCTGGCATTTTTTAAACAAACACAAAAGTTCAAGCTCTACAGCTATTAAGCTTTTTGGAGGCAACATAAACACAGGCTTATTTCTAATCCACTATAATCCTTGAATCAAACCCAATCTTCATTTCTGTTGTAATTTTTTCTGCAATACCCTAGACAGCAGGAGTGCATGAGGCAAGGGTCACCAGCCCTGGGTTTCAGAAGGGTTCCTCTAGCAATATCAGTCCCAAGGTCTTCACTTTCTCTCTCCTGAGTGAGAGACATTACATACCAAGTACCTTCTTTTCTACTCTGTTTAGTCTGTAGAAAGGCCCTTTTCTTTTGCGGAAAAGTACCATCTCTCCTCTTGATCTTTTTCTTGAGAAAAGGAAGAAGCGTATCCAGGGAGGATGTGGTTGACATATTTGTCTTCTGTGTGAGCAGGGGAAAGGAAATTCTTTTCCAAACACAGTTTGATTTATGCAGGATCTCCTAGGTTATTATAATGTATCATGTGATCATTGTGCTCAAGGAAACCTCCAGGGAGCAAAGTCCGTCCTCTGCCTCTCGACAGGCTGCTTAGAAAGCACAGCAGCACAAAAACATACAAATGGATCTGCATTTATAGTTCTGGAGATGAAGTTCTACAACTTCTGCTAGCCCTCCACCGTCAAGAGATTTGCCCGTTTTTGTCTAAGTCTTCTTTGCCATCATCAAATAGCTTATTAAAGAAAATCTCCTTTCAATAGGGAGCACGAACACCTGGCCACCATCACCTGAGTAATAACCCCTCAGGTTATTTTTAAATACTGTAATAACACAATGGACCTGATGCACCACGAGGAGGCAATTTCCTAAGTGGACACGGAAATCCTAAAGAGGATGATGTATGGGCAAACGTTACTTAACTGTCTCCATTTACATAGGTACAACCAGACCCCATAATTACAGGTGAGCAGTGCAAACCTACATCTAAATGAGAGGCCACAGAGTCTTTCCTCACCTCTGCAGTCCTGTTTGGCAGTGAAATGTACAGGATAGACGATCAATACTAACAAAGCTCTCAACCTTGATGATACCAAGGCTCATTTATACGGAGATAAGTGCTGGTAAGGGGGTAGAGGAAAAAGGCAAAGTTAACCAGAAAGATCTATACTTCGATGAAACAAAGGTAATTTTGTATGTTTTGACTGGTACTTGTGGGTGCTTAATACTGGTGATTTGCACCTTAATTGACTGATGCTTGTCAAGCTCTGTAGATGAAAGCTGTAGTATGTGGTACATGAAAATATTTTTTAAAACTATAATTCTAACTATTTAAAATTTGATATTCACCCTCTCCTGCGATGAATTTCTTTAGAGGGACTTTGAGCAAAGCACTTAATTTTCGTCTGGACCTTGACCTTCCTGTTTGTAATACAAGAAGGTTGAAATAGATGATCTCTAAGGTCCCTTTACTTCTAACAGTCTGTGATTATAATTAACTGTACAGCTGGAGACTGATAGAATTCTGGATCTGGAAGAGATTCTAGAGTGGATTTATTTGAAATTGTTCCTAAGACAATCATGGAGGCTTTTTTTTTTTTTTTTAGATTTCATTTATTGAAAGCTTATTATATGCAGGCACTATACAAACCACCTTCATATATTCTCTCATATGCATCTCAGAAAAGTTCTGTGATTTAGACATTGTTAAAATCTTCATCTAAGGAAACCAAGGCTCAGGGAAATAAATTGCTTAAAACATACAGAAAATGGCAGAACAGGAAGTCAAACCCAGTTTCTGGCTCCAAAATCTATGCTCTTAACCATTCTAGGCTGCCTTTGGCATAACTTGTCCATAATCCCAGTCCCTGGAGAAAGTCTGAACTTGCTCTTACATACCTCCTCATCACCCCACGATCTTCCTGCTTCCCCTTGGCTCCAAGCCAAGGTTCTTTTTAAATCAGAAAAACTAGTATCCTATAAGTGGGAAAGGAAAGTCTCATTTCTTCTCAGTGGTTGTGCCCAACTATCTGTGCAGGCAGGATGGAACAAGCCACCATTCTGACAGTCTCACGTTCTAGCACAATAAGATTTTTCTTTAGAATTTCATCCAGGGTAACATGGTTTTCTAAATTCTTATTTCCCTGCAGGAGCCTAGTAACTTTATGCAAGCCACCAAAGTGTATGTCACTCCCTTTCACCATAGGCTAACCAGTGAGGATCCCTCTGACAGACACTTGCTTCTCTTCGTTTCTTCCCTCCTCCCGTTGTTCCTTTGCCCACTGTGCAAGCAATTAGTGAAACAAAATCTTTAATAAGGCCAATTGTGTCCAGCCCACATAGCAGTTTTGTTCCTAATAAATCAAGTAATTCAGCTCAGATTGAGGAGGCTGTCATTTTTATAATATCACAGTCAGTATCTCCATATTTTTGTAAGAAGTAAGTAGGCATCTTTACCATTATTTTCAGAATGGAATCTCATCTTTCTCTTTGTGGAGTAGGGGCTGGTGGTTGTGCTGTTGTTGCTAGAGTTCCTTGCCTTAACTAAAGGCTTGACATGATGACTTAGCAGTCATTTACAATATCTTTATCAGAGAAGGGAAGTGAACAGATAAAAGTCCATAAAGCTTTGTTCATCTGGGTACGAGGGATCTGAACAAGGATGGAATAACCCTTTTGTGGTAATACTTCTCAGTGCTTTCCCTTCCACAATTCTACAGGGATAGGTGGATCCCATTAAAGAGCATAATATTTAAAGCTTATGTTCAAATGAACTTTAGTTGGTAGGAATTATCTGTACCTATTCAATCTCTTTTGACTTCTTCAATCATGTTAGCAAGGTAAAATGTAATCTTATTAAATTAAGATTTGAAATGCAGGTGCCAAATATTCTGATAGCTCTACCCAAGAATGGAAAAACTTTAGGAACCACAAAAATGAACTAGAGTTAAAGAATTTCCTTAACAAATAGCATTAACTGATTAATAAGGTGGTGTGATTGCTCATATAATCCATTGGTAAAATATCTAAAGTCAAAAGCTGGAGCTCTTGCTTTTCTCTACATTTTTTCAGGTAATTGGGCTCAGTACTGTGAGCTGATAGACTCCTGTTAGGCTATTTTTAGACGTGTCAAACCTTAGTACATTCTAAGAAGATTGTCAAAATGGCAAATGGATTAGAAACCGTGCCAAATAAGAAGTAGTAGAGAGATAAGGATTTATTTGTTTGGAAAATGGAAGAGTTGTTTGGGGGCAGGGAGTTCCCGCCCTGAGAAATGTGAAGGCATGTTGGAGAACATTATATGTTTCAGTTCTTTCGTGTGGAAGAGGGATCAAACTTATTCAGGATGACTCTAAGGATAAAATTAGGGTCAAGGAGTAAAACAAAAGAAAGGCAGGTGATATTTATATATGAGGAAATTCATTCTAATAGCTACAGCTCTGTAGAAATGAGAGACACTAAGTTCCTCTTGTCTAGGGATGTCTGGGCAGAGCCCGAGTGTCCAGGTTGCATGGATATTGTAGCACTGGGCTTGGGGGAAGGGAGTAGGAAATAACTCATATTTAAATTTGCTTTCTGTGAAAGACTACAACTCTGTAGCTTATGTTCTATATTTGATTTCCTTGAAAACAGCATGAGCTTAATAATAAAAAAAAAAAAGCTGTGGGGGGAGAGAAATTTGAGGGATAGCCCACCAGCAAGCCTTGGTTTTGATTGCTGCAGATGAATATTACCCTCTACGCTGGTCTCTCTACCACAGCAGTACATTTCCCTTCACTCTGCAAAGGAGTCTAAAAATCAGGGCCCATACGTGTTGACATAGCATCAAGTATTAGACTACAATTTATTTTCCTAGAAACTGATCAGCCAATTTGCATCCAGGCTGCCAAATAGAGTAAGGCAATAACATTTGTTAAGTTTGGATAACTTGTCTGAAAAGACATTCCTGTTGGAGTACAATGGAATAGCTATTTTTCGTAACTCTTTCAATTCAAAAATTAGTTAAGTCTACTTTATTAGGTAGAAAAGCATGTGGAATTTCTTTAAGATATAAAATTTTAAAGTACAAGTTTATCCTAAAAGATACACACAACATTATGCATCCAGAATAATAAGAAGCTTTTTTCCCTTTTGAGAATAGTCATGATTTTATTTTGCCTTTCCTTAGTTTTTAATCACTATCCTTGTTGTCTAAAAGGCGAATTAAATTGTTCCAGTGTTCAGCTTTTTGTTCATGCAAATAAATGAAATCTCGTTGTGAATTCCATTGTTAACATGAAAATCTAATTTCAAATTCTTAGTTACATCCAATCAATATCCTACCACAGATAACATCACAACTATCAATTAATTGTACTCTTTTTATATTTTGGTTGAAATGAAGATTAAAAAATTGTACATTGCCAAAAGAAAACTTTTGTAATCTTGGGAATATTAAGAAGATTTTCCTGGCAGCTAAGTTTTGCAAAGATCTATGTCCTTGTGTGTTATAAGCAGAATAACATGATTGTGACCTACATCGTCTCTTTCTTTTTTTTTTTTTTTTTATTTATTTTTTTTTAATTAAAGCATAATGTATTATTTGCCCCAGGGTACATGTCTGTGGATCCTTAGGTTTACACATTTCACAGCACTTACCATAGCACATACCCTCCTCAATGTCCATAACCCAACCACCCTATCCCTACCCGCCCCTACCCCCCAGCCACCCTCGGTTTGTTTCATGAGTTTAGGAGTCTCTTACGGTTATACGGAGGAAATTTTCACCTTTTTGGGATAGTATTATTTACCTTGTACTAAGTTATGCTTCAGGAATGATTGACTTCAAATCATCTTTCCTTTAAAATGAATGTTTATTGCTTGCTCTTGTTACATATCCACTGGTGGTTGGCCCATCTGGAAGACTTTGGCTTCATCTCTTATTTATCCTGTGGCCATGATTGATTGAATCTGATTGAATTGATTGAATCAATCTTACATTACTGAGCTCATGGCAGAAGAAAAAGAAAAAGCACAATGTCACTTTTGCTCATGTTCTATTGACTAAATCAAGTCACAAGCATGATGTCAGCTGGTGGAGTAGACACGTTTAGGGAGGAGCTGTGTAGACCTTTGTCTACTGAATGCAGTGCTAGAAGCATCAAAAGCATCCTTATAATGTAGCAAATGTCACTGTGAATAAATATGTCTGGAAACATTTTATCTCATCTGCTTTGTTCCATCTAGCTATTTAAATGATGCGGTCAGTTGAATTTTGCCAAGTTGCCAATATTCCATCACTTGTTGTTGTGTCCTTAGCCTTTGTTAACCTCAGATTATTTGTCTATAAAATGGCAATTCAGTAAAGTTTCACTGTGAATAATCAGGGAATATGGTACTCTATGCAAGGCTTTTTCCCCCCTCTAAACTAAAAAATACAGTACTACGCGAAGACATCACATGTATTTTTCTCATTAACACTTCCTAGTAAATGGATATTAATTCACGTTACTATAAATTACAATACAGTGTCTAAGCTGCTATGGAATTACACCTCACAGCTACAGAAATACCTGGAGAGCTGCTGGGGAGTAATGTGATTATCACAAGCAACACCAGGGAAATAATATAATTTGTTGCTTACTATAAAATGCTACCCCATTTTTCTTAGAAGCTTGGCAGGTTGAAATAAATTCTTTAAAGTCAATTTACTAGATTAAAAAAAAAAAATCCCACCATTTCCCCTTTTTTTTCCTCGCCCAGAGACCTTTAACAAGCCGGTGTAAAAATCAGCAGACAACCAAGCTTATTGAGGACTTTCTTGAAGAGAAAGTTTTAAAATTAGTTAGGATAACATACTCTGAATAGTATTGATAAGATTACTGCCCCAATAATTTGTGGTAGGTTACCATGAAGTACATTTTGAAATAAAAATAATGATTAGATAGGTACATTAAAGGAGAAAAGGAAGAAGGAGGGGAAAGGAGGGAGAGTAGGAAAGAGAAAGAGAGAGACAGAGAGAGAGAGAGAAAGAATGTCATCAGAGAGCAACAAGATTATTTCTACTGGTGCCATGGATTCATCATAGCATGGGAGATTATAGAAATGCCAGGTGCTGATATAAAGCTTTTTTTTTTTTTTTCTTCCTCAGAAAGCAAGAGTGGTTGACAGTAGCTTGTACTTAAAAAGATTTCCCACTATAATTTCTCAACTGTAAATCTTTTCTCCTCTCTTTTTTGGCCATCCTACTAATCTGAAAACATTGGAGCTGTATATAAGTAGGTATGTGGGTTGCCAGGTACTCTAATGCTGCTGGTTGCTAGATTGTACTGTGGGTTCTTTTTCTGTGCCTAGATGCTTAGAACAGACAGATATCCTAGCTCTCAAATGCTTTTTGTCCTTCGGTAGCCTGTGCATTCATATAGAATCTTTTTTTTTTTCAAGTTCCACGACACCCCTGTACATTTTCTACTATTTAGCTGTTTGCATATTATAATCACAAAAAATGCTCTTTTGAATTAAAACATAATAAAACAAAAACTAGAGAAATGGCTCCATATGAAAAAGCAATATAATGCATTCATGGACTCACCACTGAATTATAATTTCACAATTATAAATGCAATTTGTGATTTCTTTCCATATCTAATCACTAAAATACCCTCAAGGGTGAAGAGAACAGAAAAAATACATCTAGTACATCATTATTACTGCCTTTTAATTTCTTACCTCAATATTCAGGTGCCTCCTTGCAATATCCCCATTGCTGAAACACCTCACATATTCTGCCTCCCAACTGTTAATAATTCTATCATCAGCTTCATGTCTAGTGATTCAATTCAAAATACACCATGAAGGCAGGGTGGATAGAACTTGCTGGTGGATTTGGACATAAGGTGTAAGAAAAAGGGAAAAGACAAAGATGCGCTAAAAATTGCCTGAGCATCTGGATGAAATGTGATACCCTTACTAATGCTGGGCACAGTGGACAAGCTGGAGGTGGAGTAGGAAGATATCCAGAATTTTGTTTTGGATCCTTTAAAGATATTGAAAGAACTATTGGATATGTAAGTCTGAAACTCAAAGAGTAGATAGCACTTTCTCAGAAGGAAAAGATTAAATCATTTAAATCATTAAAGAGAGGAGATTGAATAGAGTCACATAGGGGAGAGGGTGTAGAATTGAAGAGGGGAGGTCTGAGGACTGAAGGTAAGAACAGTGAATGAAGGGGTCTGGAGAGGAGGATTCAGGAAGGTCAGAGAGAATGGCAGGAAAGGAGGATATAGAATGTAAACATTCCTTCCAAGAAGTTTTGCTATATAGTTTATGAGAAATGGGTAGAAGCTAGAAAGAAAATATGGTGTCAGGGTTTGTTTTTTAAGATGAGAGATATTACATCATATCTGTATGCTGATGGAAATCACCTAGTAAAACAGAAGAAATTAAAGATGAAGGAGGAAGCAGGATTGAATGCAGGAGCAATGTTTTTGCATATTTCAGGGGGATGGAAATCCAGTACACAAGTGGAGGGGTTGTTCTCAAAGATAGCAGAGACACTTGATCCACCTGATAGAAGGGAAAGCTGTGAATACAGTGACGGATACGGATAGATTGGTTTTTGTGGTGGGAAGATGGGGATATAGTCTTCTGATTGCTGCTCATTTCTAGGTAAAAACAAGGTTTATTCGTTAAGAATAAGGATTCTGGTATACCTGGTTGAGGAAAACAAAATTGTTGAAATAGTTTTGGGAGGTGAATGGACAAGGAAAATAAATAAGATATCTGGACAGTACTGTGGGCCCACTTGAGACTGTGATCATAATTTTGAAAAGAGACCAGTCACCATGGTTGTGGATTTTTTTTTTAGCCTCTTTCTACTGTGAGGATATGTTTCTAACTGTGGTTGGAGTTTTGTTATGTGAAATTATGGATGGAAAGAATGGCAAAGGAATTGAGATTTTTTAAAAGAATGATTATAGTGAAATACCCCGGAACTAAAGCTCAGTGTGAGAGGATGGTGGCCATGGATGACCATGGTGGGTAAACAGCCCCAAACTGAATTCATAAGATTCCTCTTCAAACCTGATTCTTGTGTTTCATCCCTTTCTCAGTGATGGATCATCTAGTTCTTTGAGTCAGAAATCTGGAAATATCCTATATGTCTCTTGCTTTGCTATCCCAAATCAATTTCTACCAAGTTGATCTGTGTTTTTCAAGTGTTTCTCTTCTTTTCCCCATTTGTGCTTACTGTGGTTATGCTCTTTGGTCATTTACTTGGATATTGGAAGAGCTGGTACTTTAACTCTCCTTCAACCTTCCACCTCATTGATCCATGACCTGCAGTTACCAGAATGATTTTTAAGATCTGATTATACTACCTCCCTACTTAAAAACATTGATTGTCTCCAAACATCCTCCAGAAAAAAAGTCCAAAACCTTCAAGCGACAGAAGAATAATGATATTTGATGGGTGTTTAATAGCTACTATATGTCAAACACTGGGATAAGCACAAGAAATCTTCAAATAGCCTCAGGGATGATTGACTGATTGATCGATTACTCCAAAGAGACATTTTGTTACATGTAAAGAAATGCTAGGACAAAAATATGAAGTGACTTTAAAAGGTAATACTTAGAAGTAGAAGAGTGAGAGTTTGGATCCAGGGCTGACTAATTCCAGAATGTGCTGTCATGGATGCAGACATTATTGTCTGAGTATAAGTCTTGCTGTGATCTGACACTTGCTTCTCTTTCCAGGCTTGTCTATCATCCTTTCCCCTATCCACTTAGACTGACCTTGTGTAAAATCCTGTTAAATAATCTCATGTCCACACTTATGCATTCTCTTGTGCTTGAAACGTTTCCCCCAAATATCTCTTCTTCTCCTCAACTCCCCCTAACACCCATCCTAACACCCATCCCTTGCTTGGACAACTTTCATGAATTGATTTAAAATTTGCCCCTTCTCTGATACCTTTGGGTATCTTTTTCCCATTCAACTTTCTATTATTATACCAATAATATTTTATTGCAATTTTCTGTTTATCTGTTCATGGATCTAGTATGGGCTGAATTGTGTCCACCCTACCAAATTCATATGATGAATTTCTAACCCCAGGATTTCAGAATATGACTGTACTTGGAGATAAAGTCTTAAAGAGGTGATTAAGTTATAATGAGGCCATTCAGTAGTCTCTAATCCAATCTTATTGGTGTCTTTATAAGAAGAAGAAATTTTAACACACAAAAACACCAGAAATGTGGTCCTAAACAGAAGAACGGTCATGGAGATCATGTGAGGACATGGCAAGAAGGCAGCCAGATGTAAGCCAAGGAGAAAGGCCTCAAAAGAAAGAAAACCTGTGACACTTTGAACTTGGACTTCCAGCCTCCAGACCTGTAAGAAAATTAATTTCTGTTGTTTAAGCACCATGTCTGTGATATTTACATCCCTAGTAAACTAATATAATCTCTGCTAGTAACCTTAAGGCAAGATCTCATCTTATCTGCATCATTAGCTTTTAAGATTCTTATCCTGTAGATGCTTCCACCCTCTACAAATGTTTTTCATCTGATCAATGTTACAGATATTCAACACAGTTTACCAGATGAATGAAAACACAGGTGGGAATGCATATATTTGTACACAGGAGTACATTATAGACCTCCCAAATGTGAGTCTGAATCTATTTAATATTCCAAGGTCAGAGGATGACCATTTCATATTATTTATATATTTTCATATCTCTGCCTCCACATGTTATTGAGGACAATTGTTGGGTAGTAAGAAATTTGGTGGTACATGTGGTAAATAAGTAAAACCCCAATGATTCATTAACCCAAAATATAAACTGATGTCCAAGCCTCCTGACTTTGGTCTTCAGAGTTATCAACTTTGCATTTGCCCCTTTCAGAGGTACACTGATGGAGGCATTGCTATATTTACAGGTCTGATGAGAAATTGAGCTCCTTCCTTGGGTTTCTTAGTGTGGCCAGCATCACCGTTCTCTTTCCCTCTCACATCCTTTCTTTTCCTAGTGAAGGGAAAAAGAAGTGTGTTTACCTGGCAGACATTTTCAAGTTTTCACAGTTCTAGGTAAAACATTCCAACTTACTGTCACCATACTTTTAGCAAATAGTAGCATAGCTGGCCAAGACCTGATGAAAGAAGTTACATAAATATTTGGTGTACACTACGTGTGTGTTAGAGTGGTTCCATCCCTTATAAACAGACCTGCAATGTCAGTTGATTTGATTTTGTGGTAAAGAAAATGACTTCCTACCAAACAATTATTTCAGCTTCTAGAATAGCCACAGTGCCAAATTCGTGAGAAGCAAAATAGAATTTTGATTTTTGCATTTTGTAGGCTGCAGCATCTTGCTAAACCCTGAGGGCCTTTAAAGGAGTTGAACTGGATTTTGAACCACTTTATTATTAATATTATTTTATTATGTTATGTTAGTCACCATACAGTATGTTATTAGTTTTTGATATAGTGTTCCAAGATTCATTGTTTACATGTAACAATGAGTGCTCCATGCAATATGTGCCCTCCTTAATACCCATCACCAGGCTCACCCATCCCTCCACCCTCCTCTCCTCTAAAACCCTCAGTTTGTTTCTCAGAGTCCACAGTCTCTTATGGTTCATCTCTCCCTCTGATTCCCTCCCCCCTTCATTTTTCCCTTCCTTTTCCTAATGTCCTCCATGCTATTCCTTATGTTCCACATATAAGTGAAACCATATGATAATTGACTTTCTCTGCTTGACTTATTTCACTCAGCATAATCCCTCCGGTCCCATCCATGTTGATGCAAAAGTTGGATATTCATCATTTCTAATGGCTGAGTAATATTCCATTGTGTATATGGACCACATCTTCTTTATCCATTCGTCTGTTGAAGGGCATCTCGTTTCTTTCCACAGTTTGGCGATTGTGCAGCCACTTTGGAAAACAGCATGGAGGTTCCTCAAAATATTAAAAATAGAGCTACCTTATCACCCAGCAATTGTACTACTGGGTATTTACCCCAAAGATACAGATGTAGTGAAATGAAGGACCATATGTGCCCCGATGTTCATAGCAGAACCACTTTTTTTTTTAAACTATATCTTCCTTTTTCCTTAATTGTTTACCCAAAGTCACAGGACTTTGTTTCTTCATCAAGACATTTCTGACAGGGTTTGGTAACTTTAGAATGACCTAAAGCATCTCAGTGAACACACTTTTTGTAGTAACTAAAATGACTACTAAGTGTGGTCTTGATCTTTTTTCCCAGAGGTTGAGTTAGGGCTGGAGAGAAGAGCACAGAAGCAGGAAAAACTTTTGTGTTCCAACAAACCATTAGTCTGCACTTGCAAAGCTCCCAGGGCACTAAAGAGCTAAGTAAGCAAACATAGACTTGAAGTCTGTCTTGACTCCCAGTTCTTTTTGTGAAACTCCTCTACCCTCTCTGACTTTTAATTCCTGGATTCTATTAAAGATTCCTATAAAAAGCCTTATACTGCAATTGTATTTCCAACTTAAAAAAATTTTATTCAGGGCTCATGATCCCATATCTAGTAGAGTTAAATTCTCCATATTCCCCATTCCACTGTGCACACTTTCCTTCTCCTGGCTTTTTGGACTGACGTCGTTCATTTACTCCAGATTTCCTTTCTCCTATTCCTTGAAAGGGAGCAGCAGGGGTTGTATGAAGAAGGATTTCGAAGGCCTGCACCCAGAGCGAGGCCAGTGATGGAAAGTTATGTGATATCATGGCTCCATCAGGGTTTCAGTCTTCATAACATGGAACTCATTACTCTGCTTTAGACTGTTCTTTCTTTTTTTTTTTTAAGAAACTCTGCAAAGCAGACATTTGATTTTTGTGGAGACATCTTACCTTTCTTTTTATGTGTATACAGAATCTCCATAAATTTTGCCAAAGTGTCCCCATGGCCTCTTTCCCTATTTGAATATCAGGATACAACAGAGAAGGACAAAGAGATTTGACTTGTTACCTTGTTACTTTTAGATAAGAGGCAAAGCTAGGACCTTAGTGAGAACATGCTTGAAAAGTTTAATTTAATAAAAGACTGGTTTCTGTGGTGAAAACTTTGGATCTGGTGGGGGGAGGTTCAAGAAGCTGGGCCCCCAATATGTTTATCTGCAATGTACCATTTTCTTTCAGTCATCTTTTTGTGAAAATCCCCCCAGCTCTTCCTAAAATAAGCCCATTTTGTAAGAAAAAGGAGGCTTTTTCAGATTGTGGGTAGCTTCAACTCTTTCTTGAAAATTGAGCAAAATGTAAACATTTCCATGTCTTCAACTATTTGATAGGCAATGCAGACCCCAAAATTCAGAAGAGGAAGGCCCCACCCAGCCAAAGAAACACTCCCTGTTAAATCAGAAATGGCTGGAGAGCAAAACCACAATGATTGCTGCTACAAGGCCATATGGATTCAAGTCTGGTCTATATTATAAAGGCTGAGGAAGACTTAGCCTCCTTCCAACACCACACTTCCCCTACCACCCTTCAGTCCACTCTCCTTGACTTAACGCCAAGGTTTTGCTATACATTTTGAAGCGTAGTCCAAATATTCTCCTGCTCTCTTGTCTATAAAAAAGAGTCTTTCCTGGATAATGTGTCTGTGAAAGAGTTCATCCTCACATACAATACAATCCAAGAAAGCTATGTCACCGTATATATCCACAGCTCTTAACAAAACAACAAAGCCATGTTGTATGCAACACTCTTTCACAGGACAAAAGGTACTGGAAATTTCCATGTGGGCAGACGTGGTCCTGCTGTTGTGGAGATGGCTCAGGGGAGTAGAGGCAGTACCGGAGGTAAGGATGTGAGAACATGAGAAGAGATCTCCACAGAGAGAGGCCAGAACTGGGGTGTGTGAAGCTTTGGCCCCATTTTAAGCACAGCTGTGTTATAAATGTGATGAACTAGGATGTCTTGGATGAAGTTCAGCCTGGGTCACAGGACAGCTAAGGTGGGAATAAGAGTAATGTTACCTTAGGCCTGCCCTCCCCCAGGATGTGTATTTCTAAGAGTTGAAAATTACTGAGATCTGTCCTCACAGCTGCAAGGGCTCAGAATAGTATGAATGAAGTACATTTTGTGAAACCTGGCTCTTGGTTGCCCAGAATTGAGGGGAAGGAGATTTCTCTGCCTCCTTCTGTCTGTCTCTCTCTCAATCATCTATCTCAGGGTTGGTTGGAAGGTAAAGTCCTCAGGCCAGCTCAAACTTCCTCCTGAGCTGAAGAAGGTGAGAGGGGGTAAGGGTGGTAGTGACTTTGACATAGGCCATTCATCTATCTACCCCAACAGCCAGCAAATAATCTACCTAATATTTGTGCTAATTGCTGATCAAACTGTGGTCCAACAGTTCTTGGATTGCAAGAGGTGTCCTGGGTATTCATATTCTACTGGAAAATTCTGCTTGATATTAACAAAATATATAAGCATGCTCAAAAATGTCTGTTTGCCCTCTATTCCCTGTATAAACCATATATGATAGTTTTCTTCATAAATCACAACTCTGTAGATTATTTTTACTCCAGGAGTCATGACTTATAGGAATGGAGGTCAATTTACAAGTGGAGAAACTGAATATGACAAAAAAAGGTGTTAACTCTCAGAGCCTCATCACAAGGCATGGGTGGGAGCAAACAGAACAGTGAGCAGGGTTTCTACATCTCATGGGGCTGCCTTCCCCCTGAGAAAAACAGCACATCCTCTATTGATTTTCATGTCCTAATGAACCAGATGTAATTATAAATATGAGGGTGGGAGAGACACTGAAGGAAATTGATTTTGAAAAGAAACAGACAACTATTTTTGTCAGATGAAAGCCTCCCCCTGTGAAGACTGAGCAGGCAGCTAACGGGTAAACTTCCCATGTTTCTTACCCTCTGCACACAAGAACATTCTCTAAGTAAAATTAGGTTTAAAATTTACATCAGCTGGTGCTTGTTTGAGCCTTAAGGTTGAGCCTAACTAAGTGAAAAGACCCACTCCAGGGATTATGTAAAAATGTTCAAGTCAAATATGACAAACTTCTAACTTTCTTATATTCAGATAATGAGTGAATTGGCTTAAAAATTATGTTCTTGCCAGAAAGTCGGCCCCTTAAATAAACCTTTGGTCTTACTGTTCAAATCCATAAAAATCTTAATATATGTGATATGATCAAAAGTAAGCACAAAACATTCTTGGCAACCTCACCTGAAGCAGCAAATGTTCTAATCGCCTCCCAAACCCTCGAGATTAACGGGGCACCAACCTGATTTTATTTATGTGTCATTCCTTTACGGAAGGGACTCCAGCAGAAGGCAAGGCGAGTTGCTAGTAAGGGCAGATCCTTGGAAGACAATGCTCTGATAAAGTTGGCTCCTGCAACATTTGTTTCACATCACTATAAAATCCCAGACTATAACACCAGCAACTGTTTCCAAGTCATATAGAAAACCCCACCCAGTTGCATTTATTTCTAGGAGAGAGAAATTGAAATTCCTCCTCCTAGCTAATAAACTCCAATGTACTTAATCCATTTAATGTTCTTTACAAATTACATAAAATGAGAACAAAACATTATAGGAGACTGATACGCTCTCAAAATAAGGGTCCCTAGACAGCGCCAGAACCCAGAAGGTGTCATGGTAAAGCAGTGAAATGACACTGAGGAATTCATGGAAACTTCATAAAGAATGTAAGATGATGGGCACCTGGGTGGTTCAGTGGGTTAAAGCCTCTGCCTTCAGCTCAGGTCGTGATCTCAGGGTCCAGAGATCGAGCCCCACATTGGGCTCTCTGCTTAGCAGGGAGCCTGCTTCCCCCTCTCTGCCTGCCTCTCTGCCTACTTGTGATCCCTCTCTGTCAAATAAATAAATAAAATCTTAAAAAAAAAAAAAAGAATATAAGATGAATTTAATATGTTCTCTGTCATATTCTCTTTCTCTGTGGGCTTGAGAATCCCTTTGACAGAAATGTGTGTGCATGTGTGTGTGCAGAAGATTTTTTTATTATTCTAAATATAATGGGAAGGAATAGAAGTAACTAAGGAGTAGAAAAACAGGAATACTAACTAAGGAGTAGAAAAACAGAAGAATACAACTGTCAAATGTAGGCTGTGCCAATGAAAAATATGTCACATATAAATTTTTATAGCTGGCGATTAGAAAAATGGAGTTTGTACTCCTTCAATCTAATAATTAAGACCTGATGCAAGTAGCCGAATAATCGCTTTTGTAGAGTGGTCCAATATTAACTGAAACCAAGTTGATTTTAAAGCACACAGTACTTTCACAACCCCTTCAAAACCAAGAAAACTAATTTCCTCTTGTTTTTATAATAAAATTGGAAATGAACTCATTTGGACTCTTGTCCCTCACACCAATTCAAGTCCCCAAAACTGCTGAAACATGGGTCTTTTTTTCCCCATCACTTTCTCGCCCTTCCAATTGTCTTTTATTCTAAAAGCACGATGACTGTTAACTATCTAGTTTAAAAATTGATTTCTCAAATGCTTTTACATAAAAAGGGGAGTCAAACTCATTTCTCTTGAATTTTGCTTATCTTTTTTTTTTTCCAGTCCTACAAGGCTTCTTTAAGTCTACAAGAGTCAATAGACTCCCAGATTAATTTTTTTCAAACTTCATCATCTCTTTTACCACCTAACTCCAGACTTTTTGAAAACTCTTATTTTGATGGTGATCGTTTTTCTTTTTCAGTCCTTTACTACGATCACTGTGACTTCTATTGATCCAATTTCGTTTCCATCATTTGTCTCTCCTGGCCTAGTCTTCTACTTCTCTCTTTCCTCTTCTACCCTCCCCTTTTTTTTTCTTAGTGGGGGGGGGATGGGAGAGGTCTCTGTGTCTGGGATCCATTCTAAACATTTTCATAATCATTTTCACCTATTTCTTTCACTGAGAGTTAGCTTGTGGGAGAGGTAGGAGTAGCACTGTGTGGTGTAAACAAGAACTCAAAGAGTAAGGAACAGCTTGTTGGTCTTTCTTGGATGAATGGGCTAATGATTCTTTTTAAGGCTGAATTAGATACTACAATTGTTAATTAACTCTCCTGATAAGAAATAACCAAAGCAAAACATGACTAGATAATGCAACAGTAATATCCACTCTTGACAATACAATATTCATCTCAAGGTTTTTGCGTTCATTGTCAAAAGCCTTATAAGAACTGAATTTATTAAAAAAAAAAGGAACTGAATTTATTAAAATTTCAATTCTTTTTCCTTTTTAATGGTCTCCTTCCTCAGAATGTAGAAATTACTGGTGACTAAAGTGAAAAAAACGCTAAGAAATTGAGGAAGTACTTTTTCATATGAAAGGATTCTAATAGGTAGAATAATTTTCTCTTAGTTTGTGACTCATATCAATACTAAGATTCTATAAAAATAAGACATATGTTTCTTAGCCTTAATTCTTTAATTTTAGCCTATGAAATAAACAATGTAGAATACTAAAGGTATTTTTAATTTTCTTCTATAGTTCCAATCTGATTCCAAGGGAAGGAAAGGAAATGCAAAGATACAACATCTAGAGATGGAAGGAGCTACCTTAAAATAGAAAGAGCCAGGGTTCTTAAAGAATGTTTAAAGAGTACTTCCTTCCTGCACTGTGAACTCACTGAAGAAAGAGCCTACAACTTATCCATTTTGTGTTTGGCTTATCTGACATGTTGCCTATGACATAGTAGGTGCTTAGTAAATATTTGTGAAAATTTGTTGAATGAATGAAAATGACTATAAACATTAAACATTTTAAATGGACACAATCCTAAGTGGATCAGATCTGATTTAAGTTATATTCCAAAGCACCAACTCATATTTTATATAGTATTGGTGTGCAAGTCATGAGTGATTTAAAATTATTTGTCATAGACTATTCATTCAATATTAATTTCCATCTTCCCCCAATGTACATGCTGAAATCTTTTCTTGTTTTCCAAAGAGCTAAGGAAAATAAGGTTAGTTTCAGATCTTATAAGGTGAATTTCACAATCATAGAAACTCAAGAGCCTTGTAATTAAGTGACAAGCCCTGAGGACTAACAAAGGTAGAATTAAGATGATACACTAGCCTTCTAATCTTAGGGCAGTTCTTTATGATCCAAATAAAGCCTGGGTTAATGACAGAACCTGTGTGAGACTGCTGAAGATCTCAGCATAACATGTTCACATCCCAGGTTCACTGTGAGCCCATACTTATTTTGCCAAGGGATTAGTCTTTATTGAGAGCAAAAGAAATTCTGAAAGCTCCAATACAGTTCGAGTCACTGGAGTTATCAAGCTTAATTTTTAAGAATATGGGATCTCCAGGAAGCCTTTTGAAATGTATTTTGCCAAGAGCAAACAAATTTAAACACTCAGAGTCTCATTTTTTCTGTTCAAAAACACAGACCACATAAGGGTGGGATGACTTCTAAATTTGGCAAAGCTCCCTTTCCTGGTACTCCAGAAGCCAGTATCAATCACCCCAAACAAGCAGATCGCACTAATCAGCAACCACATAATGAGTCTCATTGAAAAAACTTTAAGCTATTTCTTGTGTTAAGTTAGAAAAAAGCTGGGGGAAAATATTCTCCTTTTGATTAAGCATCACAAATGAGAATTACATTTAAGCAAATGCTTTCTGTTAACTAATTTGGAGAACACACAGGAGACTGAAATTTTTACTGAGGATATGGGAAGAAGCGTGGAAAGAAACATGAATGTATTTATGGATGTGCCACCCTGGGACAAGTGAATATCTATCACAGCTAAAGATGACTGTTAATATTTACAAAAGGGATATATATATATTTTAAATTCAAACATCAATCCTCCAAGAGGAAACGAAAAATGTAAGTGTGATTCTGACAGGCTCAAAAAACACCATTTTAATGCATTAACAACCCTTAATCAAGAGAAGCGCTAAATCAGACATCCTTCTTTAGGGACCAGTTTCCCTAAAGAGATCTGTTAGAATTCAAGGCATTTTGAAAATTTAGATGGAAAAAAAGTACATTTTTATCTTTACTAATCTACAACTCAAATTTTAGCATTTCCTTCCCATATGAATGTAGGCAAACAATGACATTATTGTCAGTAATATCAATGACTGTGTCCCCAACAGAAATCACAGATATTTTCATAATGTCATATTTATATGTATTAAAGATAACTAGAAATTTTCTTCATATCACAGTTTTGAAATTACACCAGTTATTAGGCCAACTGCTAGATCTTGTTTGTTATTAACATTTAAAGAAATATTATTTGTCACAATTATTTTCTTAATATTTTGACTGTTCTGATATAATTTATTCCATATTCCCATACGTGACAATTTCAATATTATTTGTTCCCTATTTCAATATTTGGCTATTTCAATATAATTTGTTCCCTATATAATATTATGCATTCAAAACATTATTGCAAGCCGGTATTGTTTGACTTTACCAGTCCGCAAAAGGTAAACATTCCTAGGCTAAACTACCCATTAGAGTTTGGAAAAATCATCAATATATTTTATACATATTTGTGATGAACATTTACCTGACAGAAAAATGTCTTGTAGCATTCTCTACTACTTATATATAATTATGCAATATAGTGTGTTTAATGGCCACACACTGGTAAATAATAGTTCTTTATAAACTCATTTACTAATGAACATTAGCTAGATATATTGTTTAAGCAATAAAATGCACTGCACATTTTGGAGAAACAATATTCCTTCTAACAGATTTTTTTACCCACTAACTTTATATTAAGTACTCTACAAACCTAAAAAATTTTTGCATTTACGTGAGGAAATTTACCAAGCTAAGTCTTCAAAACACAAGACTTAGGGTGATGATAGTAAAGAACTTGATTTTCTGAATTAAGAATAGAGTTCTAATTATTCTGTTTTTATATCCATTTTCCATATTGTCAAATGGTGACTACACTTTAAATATTGACATTGATATATTATAAATACCATGCTCCTTTATTTATTCATCTGTTCTGTCATTCTTTGAGCCTCACTGCATGGACAAAGTTGTGTTAAAGAATGAGTTCTTGGGGGCACCGGAGTGACTCAGTTGATTAAGCATCTGACTCTTGATTTTGGCTCAAGTCATGATCTCAGCGTTCTGGGATCGAGCCCCATGTCAGGCTCTGTGTTTAGTTGGGAGTCTGTTTGAGAATTCTCTCCTTCTTCCTCTACTCCTCCTCCCTCTCTTTCCCTCTCCCTCCCTCCTTCCCCCCTCTTTCTCTTTCAAATAAATAAATAAATAAATCTTTAAAAAGAAACCTTTAAAAAAAGAATTGGTTCTTTGCTCATTTTTATTATTTATTATTGTGAATTCCATTTCTTGTTCCTTTTTCAACACGCAACAAATGATTCTAGTGCTTTCGACATTAGATTACTAAAAATATGGTTTTTAATTATGACTTTATGGAAGTTTTAGAAATAGGATGAGATATTTGGGCCTTGTTACATAGATTATTGTCAGTAATGAGGTTTGGGGCAAAACAACTAGAAAAATGAAGTTGCCATGAACTCAGATGAGAAAGCAGATTTGGGGATTGGTGGCTGGACATATTTCACATATTAAGTTTGAGCTACTTCTTACACATCTAAGTAGAGATGTCAAGTAGGTGGCTAGATATATGAATTCAACTTTGAAGGGAAAGGGCTATAGTAATGGCATGAATTTGGGAATCATCAGGGTATGGATGGTAGACATGGGTCTGAATGAGATCATCTGGGAAGTGGGTATAAACATGAAAGACCATAAAAGAGAAGAGGACTAAGGTCAGAACCCACAAAACGACTAAGAAAGAGCATCCAGAAAGATAGGAGGAGTGATTCTTTATTGCCTTTTCATTCCCTGATTTGGAGACACTATAAATGTGAGCAGTTATAGTTTAGTCCTGGAAAATGCTGTAAGGATGATGTTGCTTAGTTCAAATATGTTTAAAGATGCTGAGAAGTGTACCATATGCAGTCCATTGATATTTTTCTTTGGTTTGAATTAAGACTTGCCGGCTGCAGAAAACTAAAAATACATTGTGCTGAAAAATGGACACCCTGAACACTTTGTGTGTGTGTTTTTCACAGTTTTCCATGACATTTTAACTAAGTGCGGAGGATATTGTTCTTCTTTTCCTTACACTTGGTATGGCTAATGCTGAATGTGTGGGGATTACAATCATACCATGTGACAGATTGCAGTGTCACACATACAGGATTCTGCCTGCACTGCAGGGATGAACAGAAGGAAATCATGGCTAGGAGAGAGAAACTTTTTATTCAGCTGCAAATAGCATCATAAAGTGGTAATGATAATTAATAAAGTTACCAGGTGAAAGTCATGCTTCCTTCAGGTTCTTCACTCTTCACCATTACCTCAAAAATCTGTATAGATAGATATAGATAGATATAAATATCTATCTATGTATATCATATATTATATATAACACACACACACACACACATATATGCATATTACTTCCAAGTATCTCCATCTTTGTTAGAATAGACAGTTATAGTTGCAAAAATACTCTATTTAGGTTATTTTGTGTAAAGACAGCATTCAACAAAGATTAACTTTTAGTTTGGGAAAAACCGATTTGCTTGGGAAATCAAGTAATGATTTCCCGTACAGAGGAAACATATATGAGGCAAAAAAAAAATAGAGATCATACATTGCTTATATAAACTGTGCTTAAAATTTGGAAGCCTGGGGTGCCTGGGTGGCTCAGTGGGTTAAAGCCTCAGCCTTTGGCTCAGGTCATGGTCTCAGGGTCCTGGGATCGAGGCCCCACATCGGGCTCTCTGCTCAGCGGGGAGCCTGCTTCCCCCTCTCTCTCTGCCTGCCTCTCTGCCTATTTGTGATCTCTCTCTCTCTCTGTCAAATAAATAAATAAAATCTTAAAAAAAAAATTTGGAAGCCAGATACAATTGATTGGAGAAGTCCTATCGTCATTGTAAGATGATAATCATCTAGGATGTGGCATCATGTGAGGTCTGCCCTTCTTGTTCCTCTTGGGCATTGCGTTCCTTTCTCTGAGCATACTCCTGGAGACAGGTCAAGGAAGACAAGGAAGGTATCTTGGCTCTTCAAGTGGTATATAGCACTAGCCTTAAGAATTAAAAAAAAAAAAAAAAGAGGTTTTTAATAAAAGAGGCTTCTGGAGAGGGGCGCCTGAATGGCTCAATTGGTTTGGCATCCAACTCTTGATTTAAGCTCAGGTCATGATCTCAGGGTCCTGGAATCGAACCCTGCATGGAACTCCGTGTTCAGCCCAGAGTCTGCTTGAGAATTCTTTTTCTCCCTCTCCTTCTGCCCCTCCCCCTAGTTGCGCACTCATGGTCTCTCTCTCACTCTCTCTCAAATAAATAAATAAGTCTTAAAAAGAGAGAAAGAGAGAGACTTCTGGAGAGTTTATGAAGTTAATTTCTTCATGTTTTCTCTGTCCCCCAATATGGAATTAGTATCTTAGAGACAACCCAAGTAAGTAGATGACCTCACTCAGTTGTAGGGGGAAATGCCTCTCTCTGCTGCTCTCTCTCTGTCATTTTCTTTTTATGGCTGTTTCTGTCTCTGGCTCTGTCTGTTTTGTCTCTCTTTCTTCCGCAATCTCTTCTGATCTTTCACTTGTAGTAATGTTGTTAAGTTGTTAGAATTAACTGGTTTTCCTTTCAGATAAAATTTCCAATAGAATTTTATGGTATAAAACAAATTATACTACTTACTCCTCAGGTAAGATACAGATACATTTCTCAGGCCTCCTTTCATACTCAGTCAAGGGAAAAAAGTTCACATGTATATCGATGTATATTTTGTGCAAATAATAATTTGTTCTAGGTAGTGTGCAAGGGATGACATTTGAATTCTAAAGTTAGGTATACTGATCTGTGAGCTAAAAACTAGTAACTAGGGATGCCTGGGTGGCTCAGTTGGTTAAGCGTCTGCCTTTGGCTCAGGTCATGATCCCAGGGTCGTGAGATCGAGTCCTGCATCAGGCTCCTTGCTCAGTGGGGAGCCTGCTTTTCCCTCTACCTGCTGCTCCCCTGCTTGTGCGTGCTCAGTCTCTTTTCTCTGACAAATAAATAAATAAAATCTTTAAAAAAAGAAAAAAACTAGTAACTAGATTCTCTGAACCCATATTTTCAAAATGCATTTAAATGCGTTTGTGAAGAGTAACATCTTTCATTTTATTCTTAGATGTTTCTCTTAATAAATATTAAGAATAACATTATTATTAAACAATATATTAGTAATTAATAATGTATTAATACTTAGATATTAATAAATAATATAAGAATAATTGAGCTTTACTCTTTATGGCCTCTGTCCTCTTATGGAAATAATATTTCATAAAGGAAAACCAAAATTTATTTAGCTTTATATGTACTCTTCCAAGAAACAAAAATGAATTAACAGTAGTTTATAGGAATTAGCAAGAACATCACATTGACCACATGGAACAAAGCCTTTTGTTTTATTATTTTACTTTTTAATTTAATTTAATTTAATTTTATTTTATTTTTTAAAGTATCCCTTTATATAATCCCCTAAGACTTCATGATAAAATTAGGTCAATGAAAGTGATATAGTTTAATGATGTGGTCAAAAACACCCCGAGGAAATAAAAAGTCAACAATAATTCAACTTGTGTTCAAGATTTATAGCCACGAACTTTGTGGCATTGAAGAAAATTCCATTAAGCATTTACTGCATCCCTTTTTCTCCCTGGAGGAAAACAAAGTATTTATCTCCCTTTACCATGATTAGAGAATTGTCACCTTTAAAAAAAAACATTGTCCTTTGTCGCCAAAGCAGACACATAACAAGAAAATCACAAAACATTTTCTTCTGAACTTGGGAATTATATTTGGTGATCTTACCTTTACTGAGCCATTTTCTGTAGGTACACAGAGGTGTACTTCTGTTCAATGCTACTAAATGCCAGACACTGAAATGTGCACTTTCCCTACTTAAAGCTTTTCAACAACTTCATAATATTGTATTATTCTCATTTTCCAGATGAGAACACCAAGTTTTAGAGAATTTAAATGACTTGTTGGATGTTACATTTTGAAGTGCTAGAGCCAGAATTTGAACCTGGGCTCAGAGGTGGAGATCTATATACCATGATGAATTATTCCACTTTTAAAATTGTGTGTGTGTGTGTGTGTGTGTGTGTGTGTGTGTGTATTGGGGATGGGTGGACAACCTATATCAGCCAGCCAAGAGCAGATGAGTGTTTCTCTCTTGTCCTAGAGTCAGAAAACAAGATGAGTGAATAGAAGTGACGTTATGATTTTAAGCTTGAATGTAGCTGTGCTGTTGGGTAACATTCTCCTATGCATGTGAAGATTCCATAGGGATAGGAATTCCATAAGAATAAGAGAGGAGCAAAACGGAAGGATCTCAGGCCCTGAAGCTTTTAAGCCATCACTTGAGGTCTGGACTCCTCTTCAAAATATTCCTGAAAATGTATTTGCATTACCCTAGAGCATATTCTAACTAATATAGAACAGCACGGATTAAACATTAATTAACAGATTAAGCACTAATGATCTAAATTACAATCAAGGGGCCTCTGGGTAGCTCGGCTGGTTAAGCATCTGACTCTTGATTTAGGTTCAGTTCATGATCTCAAGTTGTGAGATCAAGCCCTGGGTCAGGCTTTGCACTGGGCAGGGAGCCTGCTTAAGTTTCTTTCTCTCCCTCTCCCTCTGCCCCTCCCCTGCTTTCTCTCTCTCAAATAAATAAATAAATAAATTACAATCAATAAATTAGAAAAATAATGAAACTTCTTAAAGTAGAAAAAATAATGAAAGAGGAAATATTGATGTCATGGAAGACAAGCAAAAAGAATAGAAAAGAGCAATGAAATAAAAGCTCAATTCTATAAAATCCCTACTAATGTAGGCAAAATTCTGCCAAAATTGATTAGGAAAAAAAAGAGAGAGAGAGAGAAGTGATAGATAGGTGATAAGTAGATAGATAAATAAATATTGAAAAGACCATAACTATGTATAATATTGAGGATTTTAAAAACCTGTTAAAAGTATGAGACTCTTTATAATAAATTTTAAAATAAAATGTTAATTATCTACAAATATATAAGTTAACAAAATGTATTCATTATAAATGAAAAATCTATGTAGATCTATGTCAACTAAAGCTATATAATCATTATCAAAATATCTACATACAGAAAAAGCAACAGGTCCAGACGGTTTGATTGGTGTAGTTTACTAAAGTTATCAAGAAATAGAAAGCTTTTTCTTATAAATTTTATGAAACTTGTATGAATTTGCCAACAATTCTGCAAAATAAATAAAGCCAGGAAAATGATTAGCAATTATCATTTATGAAATGGATGTAAAACCACTGCATAAAATAGCAAACTGATTCACATTGTGTCTGTGTGTGTGTGTGTGTACAGGTTTTTCATGACTAAATATGTTTTATCCCAAGACTATTAAGATAATTTAAATTTAAAAAACACATTAATATAATACATCAACCTGACAATGTAAAGAAAAATCTACATCAATAAATGCGGCAGTCGTATACTAAAATTCAAAACAGGGGCGCCTGGGTGGCTCAGTGGGTTAAAGCTCTGCCTTTGACGCAGGTCATGATCTCAGGGTTCTGGGATCGAGCCCCGCATCGGGCTCTCTGCTCAGTGGGGAGCCTGCTTCCCCCTCTCTCTCTCTGCCTGCTTCTCTGCCTACTTGTGATCTCTTTCTCTGTGTCAAAATAAATAAATAAAATCTTTAAAAAAAATTCAAAACAACTTATGAAAGAAACAATGAACAAAACAGTAATAGAAGATCACTTTCCTAATCAGATTGTTCATATCTGCCAGAAAGCAAGTGAATTCAATGGCAGCAAAATGTTAGAAACATTCCCTACTTTAGTTACTCCCCCACATATCTACCTTTAATCCAAGTTTAGGCTAATGAGATATAAATGCAAGCTTTAAGTGGAAGTTTCCATGAGCCTTCCTTAACAGATATCTGGCCCATGAGTTTTCGCCTTTCTTTTTCTACTCTTCCTCTTTCCTGTCACTGCTGATGTGGAGGTTGCTACGAATCAAGAGTGTAGGAATGGGGAACTGGGAGGTCTGAGTCCTTAATAATATGTAGCACCATATCAGCCCCAAACTGACAGCGTCTGGACTTCTAGATATGTAAGTAAGAAATAAATTTCTAAATTTTGTTTAAACTGCTGTTACCATGACTGCTTCTTCTCAACCCTGTGTGTTACTAGCAAATATAATGACAGAATAAGAAGAAATGAGATATAAGTTATAAATATACCCTAGTTGAGGTTTGGGGAATTATGTGATAATATACACAGAAAACCACAGAGATTTATACTGCAACATCAGTGAGCTACTCTTTCATACCCATAACATTGTCAGACATTAAAAGTTCTTATCATACCAAGTGTTGATGAAGTCATGGAAAAATACAAACCCTCATACACTGCTAGTGGGAATATACATTTTTTGAAACGATTTCATCGTTTGATGAAATTCATCAAGTTTTCATCAAACAAGATTTCATCAAGTTTATAGTTAGAATTCTTTTGACTTTAGGCAACAGAAATCTTATCTCTAATTAGCTTAATTAACACGGACATCTACTATCACCTATGTACAGAGTATAGCTGAAAATCAGGCTTATAACAATCAGGAGCTCAACTAGTCTTCAAGAAGCTAGTTCTTTCCAGCTCTGTTTCTGCCATTCTTAATATACCAGCTTCTCTCCCACACTGGCCTCTCTCAGTGGCAAGAATGCCGCAGCTCTTCCAAGGATCTCATCCAGACAGACAACATCTAGAGAAGAAAAGGAAGGATGCTATATTCCTGTGACTTCTTTTTAGGAGTAAGGAAATCATTTACAAAAGTTCATGTTTCTTTGCTCAGCATTGATCATGTGCCCATTCTCAAACCAATTACTGTCAAAGAGAATGGAATAGCATAATCATTAGAGCAAGGTCTTTAGTAGCAAAAGATTAAAGACTGAATATTCAGTATTAAGCAAATGGATAAAATTGCATGTTATAGTATCACAATAGAATATAGTAATACTAATAAGAGTAACAGGTAACATTTATTGAGGTGTTATTATGTGCTAGGTACTCCTCTAAGCACTTGCTAAATATGTATTTATTTTTCCATGGTAGGGTGGGCAAAACCTTATAGGGCTTAATTTCATACTATTGAGATGATACCCAAAAGAGCAATGAAAATTAAAAGGTCTGTTAATAATAAGTGTTGGTAAAGATATATGTTATGTGTGTGCATGTACATACATATATACATATTGTAAATATATATATGGAACATTGTAAATATATATATGGAACATTGTAAATATATATATACATATATATATAGAGAGAGAGAGAACATAAACCTCAAATACTAGATATAAAAGTTTAATTTTTAAGATAAAAAAATAAAGCATAAAGAAATTAAATACTTACCCAAGATCACGTGGCTATTAAGTGGCAGAAATAGGATTTGAGTCCAGACATTCTTTAAATAGCAGTCAAAATAAATAAATTAGATCTACACACATATATCAACGTGGACAATTTTAAAAGCATAATCTTGAGTAGGTGGTAGCCTTTCAACATAAAAGAAAATATAAGAATAGACTAAGTTTGCCAAGGGGGCGGTAGATATTATGAGTTCATTTGGGAATAGGTTGTCTTGAAGGTAAGGAACAAGGATGACACCCTATAGTCATGTATATGGCTATCCAGAAGGCAATCAGATACAAACATTTCAAAAAAGATTTTTGGATCTGGAGAACTGACAGTTATCAGGTGGTAATGGAAACTGCAAGTGGATTTAAATTGTGAAAAGAGGGAAGTAAGAAAGAAGGAGTCCTAAGTTTGGGGAGAAAAGAACCCAGGAGGGAGCCTGATAAAGAATAACAAAGTAGTAGTAGATGAAAGAGTCCAGTCTCAAATATGATAAGGGGTGAGCTTCGAGAGCATTATGGCCGATAATGTCAAATGCCACTGAGACTAGTGAAAATACTTGGCATATCGATGAGAACATTAGTGAAACCGCTTTCGAATGCAGTTATAGTTACAAAACTGCATCCATGCTTTGAGGAGTCAATAGGAGATGAGTAGAAGGGCATATAAAATGCAACCTATTTTTTTCAGAGGACCTTGGTTAGTGAAGAAAAAGTGAATACTAGAGGATTTTCCAGGGAATTCAAGATTTTTTCAGTGGAAAAGACATGGTAATATTTTTAGCTTGTGTGAAGAGTCAGTAGAGGAAGACATCTAAAATACTGGAAAGATAGGGAAGGGAAGGACTTACTGTAGGAGAAACATCTGGAAGAAGATGGGAAGCAGTGGTTCAAGAACACAGGTGGAGAATTTAGCCTTGAAAGTGAGAAATAACGGGGAAATGAACAAGAGATCTCCCAGATGAGAAGAGAGACAGATGGAACAAAGAAAGGAGAGAAATGAGTTTTGTCCTGCTGTGCTTCCAATCAGCTTTTCCCAAAAGAGATACTTGGCAAGGAAAACAGGAAACAGACAGGTGGTCCAAGGTCTATTGGGTAAAGTTAATATATAGTTGC
>CM052899.1:66100581-66133058 GCA_028534135.1 Potos flavus | reverse complement strand
GCTTAAAGATTCACAGTGCCTGAGGCTTTCTAGTATCTTTTTGTAGCCCAAATTCTTAATAGAAAATGTACAGATTAGTATAATCAGTGCATTAGACTTTATAACACATATACTAGGTTGTCAAATAGGATACTTAGGTTCTAGAATTTTTGCAAAGATCCAAAGCCAAGAATAAATATGCCTCATGTTCTATGCTCAGAAAGCCCACCACCTTCCCACCAGGAATTAGTGACAAGAGCCAGTTCAAAAAATGCCTAGTCACCAACTCTCCCCACCTTTCCTACCCCCAGGATTATCCCACCCGAAGAGGAGGGCTGTGTGGGGAGAGAGGTGGTAAGCCTCCTGGAGAGAGCAGAGTTTGGTAAGAATGAAAGCACCACTCTTCTCTTTGTAAAACTCAGTGGGAGAATTCTAGGAGGATCATATAAAGATTGACAGTTCCTACCAGGAGAACCTGGCAAGCCGAATATAGCAGGATGTGTGCTGGGCTGCAGAACACAAACGTCCCCGTCTGTGCCATCATTAATACTGTACTTAGAGAGACTGGATTTGGGAAGAGAGCCTGGAAGTCTGAAGCTTAGTCTTATCCTTTTCAGTCCTCTTCATCCATATGAGGAAGAATAAATGTGTCCCTGAAGTTTGGAAGTGTACACAGATGAGGTGTAGTCTTGAGCTTTCTGTAGCAGAAATGCCTATATTAGCAACACTTGAAGGAATGGTGGTACGGTGTACCTGGGAGGAAAATGGTGGTAACCCTACTCCATCTTTATTTTCCATAATCCTCTGAAATGTGATGCAGACTCTGGTGGTTTCCAGAGTTGCATGGAAAGGAACATGAAGAACAATAGAAGAGGGTGGGCTTTGGAGCTGCTAGGTGGCTGCTGGGCCAATCTTATGAGATTGGCTCAATTTAGAGAAAAAGTTGCGGTGCCCAATCTCTAGTAAAAGGAAAATTGCCCTGGGAGGGAGAGGGGTGTGTAACTTTTGGAATAAGGGAGAATTAATAGCGTTTCAGAGACAATGTCATGTCACCCACGTTTCTGCCCAATTAAAGAAAACATTCATTTTCTTCTCAAGCCCTATTCAGCCAATAACCTAGTATTTTTGCTTTATTTTCCCATTAAAGTAGGAAAAGGATAAGTCTCTCTTTATTGCTATAGTAGGTAAGAAAACACAGAACCCAGAAGCAGATAGCCAAAGAACACAAATACCTAAAGAAGGGAAAGATCAAGTAGAACTTCAGGATCACTGAAAAGAAATAAGCAATTCTCAGAGTACTAAGTAATTAGTGGGAAAATTCTTGCCAGTAACTTGGAGAAAACAAACCTCCTAAGGAGCACCATTGATAAAAGCTTGATACACAAGCAGAAAAGAAGGGTTGTCTATAACTAATTATAAGGGCTGAAATACAAGTGAGCAACAACCAGATAAGTGTGGGAGAAGTATGGAGTAGGAGAGTTGGGAGAACTTGGGTAATGCATGAAGAAAAAAAACAGGATAGGTCCTACGGTAGATTGTATCTTCCCAAGATGAACACCACCATAGGGTCCATGTCCTATTCTCCATTTATAATGACATTAACAGCCCTTCCATCAAGTGATAGAATCTCTATCCCCTCTCCTTGGACCCATGCAGACCTCTGTGACTGATTTGCTCATGGAACACAACAGAAGTAAGGTTGTATGACTTCCAAGTCTAGGTTATAAAAATTCCTTGTTCTTCCACCTTCTTCTCTTTGGACGCTTGTTCTGTAAATCTAGACGCCTTGATATGAGGAGGCCAGGAGGAAGCCTCTGGAAAGACCCACAAGAGGAGACCCATACAGAGAAGAACTGAATCCCCAGTCCCTCAGCCTTCCCTGAGCTCCAGCTGACAATCAACATCAAATTGCCAGCCATGCGAATGAGCCATTCTGCAAATGGATCATCCAATGTCCAGTTAAGCTGATGCCACATGAAAGATAAACCTTTCCCACTGTGCCCTGCCCAGATTGTAGATTCTGTGCTAAATAAGTGGTCGTTGTTTTAAGCCACTAAGTTTGCCAGAGTGGAATGGGCAATAAAAAACCAGAACAAGGCCAGAAAGGGAATTATTTACCTAGCCAAAGCTAGCTGAGTTTCCACAGTTCTTTGGAAGGAGGAATTGAAAGTTTCTATCACTATTCCATTCTGTATAATAATATAAATATGACAAATATGTCACTTCCCCCATACTTTATTACGTCCTTAATAGTGCATATGTAGAGAATTCTCACTTCATCATATGGGTTAGGTGTTCTCAATAATTCTCTTGGCAGTCCTTATTAAATTTTGAATTATACTTTAAGTAAAAGTATAGTTTTAGTTCAGTCTACAGAATGTTCAATTTCAAACAATAGTAATCGTTAATAACCTGTTGCCGCAAAAGGGGTACAGCCCATGAACAATACTCTACAAAATTGTGATTTGCTCAGGCTACTTTTTGATTAGGTGAGTAACATGCTATAGTTATAAAGATTGTCGTGTGGGGAAAAAGAATGCTCCCTGAAACATTTTTTCCCAAAGCGGAATGGTGTATTTCCAAGAAGTATAATCTAGACCCTCTGTGTAACAATAGTCAGCACAGGGATCCATTAAGTGTATCTTTGTAAAATATACACAGCACATAATTTATTCATTTAAACATACTTTAGCAAAGATTTATTTGAGGACCACTATGTGCCAACGTAAGACTAGACAGAGAAGATACCGAGGTGAATGAAACACGTTGGTCCCTGATGAGACACTAAGATGGTAAATATATATAGAAAATAAACTGAAGTTGGTAAAAGAGAGAGCATGCCAAGGTGGGATGGGGGTGGACAAGCAAGGTTGCTCTTTTCTATAGGATGTTCAGGAAAACCGTCCCGATGCAGTAACATTTGAGCAAAGAGTAAATCAGATAGCTACCTGGAAGAAGCACATTTCATGTTAAGGGAACAGCAAATGGAAACACTGAAATATGAGATCAATCTTAATGCCTTCAGAGGGCTCAAAGACACCATCGTGGCTGCAATAGAGCAAGCAAGGTGCTGAGTGGAAAGATAAGTAGAACTGGGAAGGAAAGACAGGTCATGCAGAGACATGGGATATAATAGATACATTGGAAAGGATTTAGCTTTTATTGAGTGATTATAAGTACACATATATGTTATGGAATGAATGCTTGTGCCTTCCTCAAAATTACTATGTAGAAGTCCTAATTTGGAGATGGAGCTTTGGGGAGGTAATTAGGGCTAGATTAGGCTTGGAGGGTGGAACTCTCATGATGGAATTACTGGTCTTATAAGAAAAGCAAGAGAGAAATTTCTCTCTTTCTCTGGTACTCACGTACCAAGTACCAAGTACTCTTGGTACTCACGTACCAAGGAAAGGCCACGTGAGGACTTAGCAAGAAAGATATCTACAAGCCAGGAAGAGAATCCTCACCCAAACCTGACCCTCCTCGCACTCTGATCATGAACTTCTGGCCTCCAAAACTGTGAGAAAATAAGTCCCTGTTGTTTAAGCCACCCAGCCTGTGGTATTTTGTTATGGCAGCTTGGACTAAGACAATGTGACTATGGCTATAGTGATATTACAGTACAACTACAGTGTCAAATCGATTTTAAGGCAGCACTGAAATACAATTTTCTTTGAAAATATCCTCTGTTTTATTCTCCTCTCACTTCCTCAGTCCACTTTTACTAGCTTTCTGGTAACAAAGGTGCTAATTGCACAGTTCTTTGCCTAAAATTGCCTAATAATCGGTTTCAATTACAACTTTTCCACTTGTATTTCTAAAATGCTATTTTTCTGAAATTTGAGCAAAAACATGAGCTTTGGGACGTGTGTCTCTCTGCTGATTGAAATGTCTTTTGTTAAAGTCTTTACAAACTGTGTCACAAAAATTAAAATAAAAAGTCTTCTTTAATATGCATATTACAATTTTATTGGTAGGGATTTTATAGATTGCCCTGGCTCTAAGAAGAAAACAGTATTTTCTTATTTGAGTGAGAGATTCTTGTCCATTATATGGAATTCCTTCTGTCTACGGTTATTTGTTTGCTTGCTTGCTTACCAATTAATTGATTATTTCTCTTAATTCAGATGTTTCCTTTGGTTAAAACAGATGGGGCTTCTGTCTTTTCTTTTGGAGGTTTAGCTATCTGATTTCATATATGTAAGAGACTATAAGGCAGAGTTAAATTTTGCCTGCCAACACAGGCTCTCAAGAGCTGGTGATTGTTTTTAGCTTCTCCTGGCTATATTTTATGTTCAGGTAGTTTCTCCCGAGCCCTTCACAAGTCTCATGCCATCTTTGTGATTACTGCCATGTTTGTTTTCTCTAGATTTCTGTCTTTGATTTTGGCAGGAGTGCTCGGCACCAAGGATGGTAAATCTTTTAAGAATACAGAGACTCACTGGGCTTCCTGGAGCACCTCTTACTCTCATTTCCTTTATCTCTTTCCTTGTTCCTTGTGTCACTTAGCACTGCTTCCTCCTCCTGTTCCTGCTCCTCCCCCTCCCTCTTACTCTCCTTCCCTCCTCTTCCTCTTCTCCTCTTTTCTGTCACGTCCAGCATTTGTATTCAGGCTCCTTGGCTCGCGTTTTTTCTAGAGCTCTATGGGATTTTCACCAACTGCCTACACAATGGGTGGGACTGTTTATCATTTCTCCATCAAGACTGTTCTTAGGAGGAGAAATAATTGCCTTCTTGGCATTCATCTCCAGTAAACAAACACAGAAGTAGCAAGCAAACCAACAAGCTCTAGCACTGGGGGGCTTTCTTCTCCTTGCCTTTAGGACTCATCTAGTCATAATGGGCCAAAAATCACAAGTGTGCGGTTAGGGCAGAAACGGTGCTTTGGATCTCTGCTCTTTCACTCTTAACTATGAGCGGGGGTTCTGTAAGAAATCTGTAGCGTCTTCATACTCAAAGGGCAGGGAGATTATGAGGTAGCATCTGGGCCCATAACATTTCTAAGAATGAGATAATATATCATTTGGGGGAAAAACTGAACTCCTCTTATAAAGAACGTGGCTCACCTTGTGCAGTACTTCCCCCACAGACATAAATGTGATATTTATGTACTAAGGGGAAACAAGGCCACAAAAATAAAGTGAATTGACAGTATTACAGACTCAAAAATACATTTTTTCCAACTTTGTTTAGATTCTCCATCTTTCATGGCAGCTTTGGTTTTTATGCTTATGAGTCATAGTAAGAAAATTTCAAAACAAAGCTAACAAGATTTATGGAAATTTCATTCCATTATTTTTAAAAGAAACACTTTTTTTTTTTAAGATTTTTATTTTATTTATTTGACAGAGAGAGAGAGAGAAATCACAAGTAGGCAGAGGTAGGCAGAGAGAGAGGGGGAAGCAGGCTCCCCACTGAGCGGAGCCCGATGCGGGGCTCGATCGCAGGACCCCGAGACCATGACCTGAGCCGAAGGCAGAGGCCCTAACCCACTGAGCCACCCAGGCGCCCTTAAAAGAAACACTTTTATTGGAGGAAGGTAGGCATTCATCTCTCTCATATGTCATTGTCTCGATTGCATTGGGCACCATAGCAAAAATGTTCATCTGGTTGTTTACAGAGAACCAAATAATCCTATTAAGTTTAGACTAGAAAAGATTTGAAGAGCCACATAATTATGAACTTTGGAATCAAAGAGATCTGGCTTTACCTCTTGTTCCCTGTGTGGCCGCAGACAACTTACTTACGCTCATTAAGCCTGAGTTTTCTTATCTGAAAAACCAAACTAATATTTGTGCCTATCTCTTAGGGTTTTCGTGAGAATTCAATGAGGCAATTGCACAGAGGACACAGCTAGCAGCATGCCTGGCACAGAGTAAATGCTCAGTAAATACCAGATCATATTATTAGAATTTACTGTCATGATCATTTTTCATTTCCATTGTCTATGATTTATTAACAGCAGTAGAGTAGCGTATTTTCGTCCATTACTAACTGGAAACCTCAGTCAATTCACTTAGCCTTCCTTATCCCATAGATAGATAGATAAATAGATAGATAGATAGATAGATAGATAGATAGACATATATCTAACTAAATGAGATTTCCTTTATATATAGAGGATTATGACAGCTACCTAACTCTCCATAAGCTGTTTTATTTTTTTAAAGATTTTATTTATTTATTTGACAGAGAGAGAGATCACAAGTAGGCAGAGAGGCAGGCAGAGAGAAGGGCGGAAGCAGGCTCCCTGCTGAGCAAAGAGCCCGATTTAGGGCTCGATCCTGGGACCCCGAGATCATGACCTGAGCTGAAGGCAGAGGCTTAACCCACTGACCCACCCATGCGCCCCTCCATAAGCTATTTTTAGATCAGCATTTTGTTGTCCAAATGATAATATTTAATGACAAAGTTTCTGTGAGATGCTAGTTGTATGGTTTGAGTTACAAAAGGAAATTTAGTGTGCTATGGTTCTGCTCCTTTTCCCTCATCACAGAAACACATTCTCTGTGATTACTATTGATGATATCCAGAATCCGTATTAAATTTATACATAATGGCAATAACTCATTGTAATATACAACCTCTTATAATACATAATTTTGAAAAAAAAAAAAAAAAAAAGACACACACAAAAAAAAAAAATACATAATTTTGACCTAAGTAATTTCCGAATAAAAATAACTGTCTTTCTGTTTCTGTCTCTTCTATCTAATAATCGAGACCTTCATATATGTAAGTTAATAATAGAATCCAGTTGCTAGTGTTCTGCTAACTAGAAATTAATTATGTACGTATTGTTTTGCTTCTTCTGAGGAAGACTGAATTCAGCTGAGTTTAAAATATCTTGACCAAACAAAAATCAGAAAATAGTAACAGGTAAAACCAGGATTCAACATTGGTCTGTCAATCACAAAGGAATTGGCCTTCGCTATCACATAGGACCATACAGCGGATGGATCACTGCTAAGGAAGATTTTTTAGGCAACCATTATAAGGAAAGATATTCCCCAAAATGAACAATACCAAACCGTGGTGTATGTGGTATTGCTTTCCTTTTCCCATGCATTATTCAGGTGGTTGGTGACCCAGAGGGGCTACACCTGTTACTCTACAGACAGCCTACAAATCTTACGGTATAAATAATAGAAGAGCTTGATGGATTCTTGTGAATTTACACACCATGCCAAGTTTCCAGCAACCTAACTCTACCAGTTTCTGTGTTAGTTGACACAGGGTGGAATATTTACACTGCTGATTTCTCGGAAAGGTAATAAGAGCTGTGTGGCAATAAAGGATCATTTAGCTCATCTGTTGGCTGGAACTTATATTTTAAAAATGTTGGCTAGATGCATTCTTAAATAGATAATCTTTAAATCATTCCAGCTGCATTTGAAATATGGAGAAACCACAGGAGGTGGTATATGTTCAAGTGGCTACAGACATTGCTAAGGGCGTTTTTTTTGCATGTGTGTGCAAAGCTCCAGAGCAAATGCAATGTCTTCCAAAAATGACATTACACAGCTTTACATGAACTTGGTGTGAATTAAGTCTTTTGTAATTCTTTTGTGCTTCATGTTTAGTATTTAGATACAGAAATTAGTCATGAAAGACATAATGCAATTATTTATAAATGACTGTTTTGCTAAAATAATTTCAGTTACACACAAGAAACCCTATCTTCTCCCAATTGTGTCAGATTTTCACTGTCTTCAGGTTACACCTCAGAGCATAGTTTCAGTGGCTTATCTACACACACACACACACACACACACACACACACACACACACAGGTACACATACATACACGTATACCTCTTGGGGTCCTTGGTTAAGAAGTAGACAGTAGTGACTTGGCTCTTTCGCATGAGAGCTTCTTTGCTGAACAACTCAGATCCTAGCCCCTGGGTGTCCCATTTCTGGAATTCATTCCCAGGACAGTTCAATCTTCTTGATGTGGAGCTAGTTGGTATGGCTTTTGGAGAATATGCCTCACTTAGTGACATTACTAAAATGAGACAGCCCAAATCTGCTATTGCCAATTACTGATAATACCATCAAGGTAAGTCTTCGTTTAGAACTTTGGAACTTTTATTTGATGCATCAAGATGACTCGATAGAATTGTGATAAATTTCTCTCTATTAGTTCACTAAATAATATTCATGTGCTATATTTGTATTTTGATGATTTGTTACTAAAGTTTAAATGAACGTGTTTATTTATATCAGAAAAAAATTCATGTGGTCCTCCCCATTTGGATTTGCCAATGAAAAAGCCCCATCCAAAATCATTCCTTTCCACTATTTTCTATCTCAGCTCCCTTTTTATTTACTTCATAGCATTCATTCATCACAATTTGTAATTACCTTACTTCTTTTACATCAACTTCATAGTGCACAGATCGCGCCTATTTTTTTTTTTTTTTTTACCATTGGATCAAGCAAGCACTCTGAATGACAAAAGGAAGTCCTTCAATACATATTTATTGAATTAATGAGTGAAAGAATGAAATAAGAGACATGTATTAATAACTTAAGTAATCACCATTTTAGCTTTATAAAAGTTTTTGAGAGGGCAAACAAGAGGCAGATCCTAGAATATTTAAAAATATTTTTCCACGGACAATCGAGCTGAGAATGGTAGACGTTGGGTGGAAATATTGGGGAAAGGGAGGAAGGGAGTTTGAATAAGTATGGGGATTACATTTGCTTTAATCTAGCTTTAATATATTAAGTTAAAATTCCATACTGAGTTGGGGAAAGAATAGTCTTAATATTTTTTAAAAAAAAAGTGGTTTTGCCACCATTAAGCCATACTCTAGAACAAGTATGGGCAATAGCAAAATCCTTGATCTGGAAATTGGCCTTGAATTGGTTTCTTCTTCATGAGTCCTGTTCTCTTACAGCATACATTTTGAGATTACAAGCAGGTCTCGGTAACCTAAGTGCTAATGACTGAATCAAAATTGTGCCTATTGATTGTCAAATCTATGCTATTGACTTCAGAGTCAATAGTAATGGAAAAAAAAATGGAAAGAAAGCTACTGGGCAAAGTGAACTATACCAATCTTCCTCAGGGCAAATGTGAGCATGCTTATCATGCAAGTAAATGGCCATCTTACAAGTACTTATGTAAAAGGGTATTTAGGGTTCTTTGTGTGTGTGTGTGCATGTGTTTGTGTGTGTATGCATGCATACACGCGTATTTTTGCAAACAATATAGATGGATGGACAGACAGAAACAGGTATCAGGGTGCGCCTGGGTGGCTCAGTGGGTTAAAGCCTCTGCCTTCGGCTCAGGTCATGATCTCAGGGTCCTGGGATCAGAGCCCCGCATCGGGCTCTCTGCTCAGCAGGGAGCCTGCTTCTCCCTCCCTCCCCCCCCCCCGCCTGCCTCTCTGCCTACTTGTGATCTCTCTCTCTCTCTGTCAAATAAATAAATAAAATCTTTCAAAAACAAAAAAAGAAACAGGTATCAAATGCTTTAAGTTTACCAATATATGACAGAATTATTTATGCTAAACAATTAGCACAAATTGATTTTTCAAGAATCTGAAAATGCCTCAGTGACTTATGACATACCCTTATGATCCAATAGTTTCATAAAAAAAAGCTCATTTCCAGAAATGCCCATGCTCCCACACTCACCTGAGATGACTCCCCATCATTTCCATCCTTTGGCTTATAAGAGAACCTCTGCCTGCCTCTACATGTGTTATTATTCAAGGCTGAAATAGTTCTAAACTTATTGGTAAATGAATGGTCTTCATTAGTTCACATTTTCACTAGTGTAGAATTACTTTATCTCATAAGTGGGAACACAGTCTTTTAGGCCTTTATTTCATTCTTTTCCTTGGGCTTTTCCTTGTGCTTCCCTCCTTGGGATCTGAAAGAAAGTTAGTGGGATCTTTATCTGATTCTTTTTTCCTTGTGAAAGCATGTCCAGCTCAGGACCCAGGGCCTGCATTTTAGAATATATGTCTTAGAATCTTATAGGATACTGCTTGCTTCAATAGCACATACTCTAAAATTGAAATGATATAGAGATCAGCATGGCCTTTGCACAAGGATGACAAGCAAATTCATGAAGTGTTCCATATTTTGGAGTGAAATAGATAAAGGGGATTAAGAATACACTTATCACCAGGCTCGTGGCGGGTATTGAGGAGGGCACATATTGCTTGGAGCACTGGGTGTGGTACATGAACAATGAATCTTGGAACACTGAAAAAGTAAAATTAAATTAATTTAAAAAAAAAGAATACACTTATCATGGGGGCATCTGGGTGGCTAAGTTGGTTGGGTGCCTGCCTTTGGCTCTGGTCATGATCCTAAAGTCCTGGGTTCCCTGCTCAGCCCCGAGTTTTCTTCTCCATCTGCCCCTCCCCCTACTCGTGCTTTTTCTCTCTCTCCCTGCAAATAAATAAATAAAAATCTTAAAAAAAAAAAAGAATACACTTATCATGATGAGCACAGGGTGACGCATGCAACTGCTGAATCACACTGTACCTGAAAGTAATATGACACTGTATGCTAATTATACTTCAATTTTAGAAAGTCTGATAGACAAGTTCTCCCTGTTTATTCTTCCTTTTTAAGGTTGTAGTTATTTGTGGGCCTCTATTTTTCAAATCACTTTTTAAGTAACTTTACTGAGTTCTCAAATATCTAAATAAATCTTAATTGGTTTTACACTAAATTTATAGAAGACTAGATATAGTACTGTCATCCATATAACATCAAGAACTTTTATCCATGACCATGAAATGTTTCCCTGTTGGTCTTTTTTAGAGTATTAATCCTCCCCAAAGAGAATATGAGGTAAGTGTAGTAAATGGGAAGATTTAGCAAGGCCTGTTTGTTAGGATTCTTCTTGGGGTATTTTTGTCTTTAGGAGAAGGATGCTCCTTTTCTTTGGTCATAGGGAGGGCCTATCTCACATGAGAATTTTATGATCTGCTTCAGTAGAGAAGGGTCGGGGGAAGATCAGAATGACCTTTCTGCTTCTGCCATCTTCTCAAACTCCTTCAGCTTAAAATATTCAGTATGCCAAAGTGCCATATTTGGGGTTAGCATGTCCTGAACTCTATCAAGTACTCTATTTTCTGGTTCAAATCTAATAATTTTTTAAAATCGATCTTTTACTTAGAATTGCACCAGTAAAAAATTGAGGGGAAAACATCTATTGGTAATGGCAAAAAATTGTTAATATAATTTAATTTGATGGGAAAGTGACTATTTCTAAGAAAAACAAAACAATCTATTTCAGACTGATCACAAAGAGTAAACCCCAATATGCTTCATGCTTAATTCTTTAGGATCTAAGTTTTGATTATGGAAGATTCTCATAGAAACATTATTTGATGAGAGAGAGAGAGAGAGAAGAGCAAGAGACTTTCCTATTCACTATCTTCCTTCCTATCCACTTTCCTAAACATTACATGATAGCTGAGCCTTGCCAATATAATTCTACTTAATCATTTTTATGAGAATTAAGTTGCCAAATTTTTCATCAAACATCAACTAAATGTTGGAAAAATACAGACCTTGTTGCACATTTAATTTAATGTTCTACAAAAAAAAAAAAGATTATGTAAAGACTGAATTTATACATGCAAGCAAATGGAAGAAATGGGGATATTTTTCTGATAGTCTGTGCTGGTGTCAAATTTAACCTTGGGATACCCGGAATGAAGCGTCTTCTGATGGAAAGTACAGGAATTAGCCCTAATTTTTCACTTCACTTAGAGTAAATAATACCTATTTCACTTCAAGCAAAAAAAAAAAAGGTTTCATGCTGAAGAAAGAAAAAAAAAAAGCTAAACACTAACACCTTAGGAGTTGAGGAACCTATTAATTGTTATTTTTAGGAAGGGCTTGATGGAAATCACTTACAAATTTGGATCACAATCTACGTTGAGTAACATAGACTACTGTTATGTGTGGTTCTGATTTGGGATAACCTGACAATTTAACCATGGCTAAGAGATCTCTTTTGTTCAACAGCGTTTTGTTAACCAGCTGTCTTTTTGAGGTAGAAAACTGAATTTGTTAATATAAATACACACCAGGAGGATATGAACAGTCAAAACAGTGTAAAAGGCCTCAATCTAATTTTTATCTTCCTGTCATCCTGGGTGGGTTCCCTGAAAGACAATAATGAAGAGTGCAGAGGGAAAACTCTTACAGGATTTTTTACTCTTATAATTTATAGTAAATTGTTTTTTGACAGCTAGCTTAGGGCTTTGCCCCTCCTCTTCTAAGGAATCATGCAAAGAATGTGTGAGCCTAGGAGTCTAAGGCAGGATTTTTCTTCAACTGATAATGAACACAGAGCCAAAACTGAAACCCAAGGTCACAGATAATGGAAAATACACCAAAGGCATTTTCATTGCCTTTATGTTTTTAATGATGTCTTCATTGTCTCTTATTGGATTTTTGTTTTGTTTTCTTTTTACAGTCGCTTATGTTTCCTGCTCATTGCCATTTGCTTTCGGGCTGGCACTAGCACTTCCATAAAATATCTTAATGGCCCCCCACAGGGCTTCTGTAGTGAAGGGTCTGCTAATGTTTCCATTATGACCCCGGTCTCAGAGATCTTTATATCACAGTCATCCTAATTTGCATTAGACCATGGGGAACATGTCACATAGGTCAGTCTTGGGAGCAATATTTTTTGGTACGCTTGGAAAAAATTATAGTATAAATTCCTCAGCAGTTGTGTAGCTCTAGAGCACTGAATCTAGTTACAGTAGCATTTGCTGGGTTTTAGCTGAGTAACTTCCATAAAAGTTAATTGAAATTATCTGAATGAAGCCTCAGGTGATGCTTTGAAAATAGAGACTAACCTTGTAATTGCTTTCTTCTCCTTTCACCTTCTTCTCTTGCCTGAAATAGTAGCGCTATAGCTGATTGAGCTAGGATATCATCTTACAGATGAAGGTGGAATGACATAATAATTAAAAACAAATTGTACCTTAGTTTAATAAAAACTCCCAATATAAACACAAGACAAAGCAGTTGTTTTGAAATGTCAGAGTGACCTAGGGTAGTGATAATAGAAAGTTGCAAATGCCCATGGCATAGAGCCCCTGGGAACAGACATGCTGTCCCAGCATGAGGGTGTCACACTTGATGTGAGATCAAAGAGAATTAGATACTACTTAGCAAAATGTTTGCTATTTTTTCATTATAAAATGTGATGAATATTTCAAAAATTTTATTTAAATCCTATTGAATAAAAAGTCAAGGAATGAACAGAAAAATATAAGGGAAAGATTCCACCCAAATATATAGGTTTAAAAATTTTAGACATGCAATGTTTGTTTATTCTTTGAATCTTTACAATAATCTTTTGAATCATGGAAAGATTCCCATTTTCAAAATAAGTAAACAAATGATTGACTGGCAGCATGGATTTTGCAGATAAACCTGGATTTAAATCCTGCCCTACCACTTACTAAGTGAAGGTTTGGAGCAACTTACTCAATTTCATCAGTTATGAAATTGCACATGAGGAATGGTACTATTGTAAGGGGCCAATGAGATTCATGCATAGCTTCACACCAGCCTAGCACAAAGAAGGCACTAAGACTGTTCCTTCCTCGACTTTGTTTCTTTGAGAATATGGGGGCTTACTTAACATCGTAGATGGTTAGTAGCAGAAATAAAATTAAAATATGAGTGGTTTGACTTTTGGCCTGAATTTGTTACACTTTATATTTTGGTCCTCACAATTAAAGATAATTCACCAAATGTTCTCACATAATTTTACTTTAGTTTACTCACTTTCTAATCTAATTAGAAAGGGTTATATTTGTAGAAGCATGATATAGAACAAAGTATTATGTGACTAACAGGACAATATATGATCTCAAAGAAGAAAATTTCTTTCCTTCCAAATGAATCTGGAAAAAACAAGGAAAATGAGAAAAATTTGTACTGTCCACCAGAAGTCGTGAAACAAAATGTGAAAATAATCTCATATATATATATATATATATATGAGAAAATTTATCATGTTATACTAGTTCACTATGATCAGTTGTTTGTCTTAATTACTTGTTGGAGTGAATAGATTAACTCCTGTACATCAGTTAAATTATCGAGTTGAACCATATGAAATTGTTGTTTTTTAACCTTTTGACTTAAAAGCAGAATTCTGTCTGGTCTGTCTAATACAACCCTGTTAATATAGGAAAAAAATGATGAAGAGCTTAATTTAACATGGTAGATGATCCTGAAGCAAGGCAGAGAGGGACAGAGAGAGAGAGAGAAAGAGAGAGAGAAGGGGAGGGGGATAGGGAAAAGTTACCAACAAATGCTTATTGAACACCTATTTCCACATACCAAGGAACTGTGCCAGGTACCTGGGACTTAAAATAGACATTCTCTCTTCTGTCATGGCACAGGCTATTGGAAACATAAATTAAGAGTTCATTATCTACTTTATCCATTCATCTGTAGATGGACATATGAGCTTTTTCCACCATTTGGCTATTGTGGACATTGCTGCTATAAACAGTGGTGTGTGGGGTATTATGCTAAGTGAAATAAGTCAGTCAGAGAAAGACAATTATCATATGGTCTCACATGCAGAATTTAAGAAACAAAACAGAGGATCATAGGGTAAGGGAGGGAAAAATAAAATAAGACCAAATCGGGGAGGGAGACAAACCATAAGAGACTCGTAACTACAGGAAACAAACTGAGGATTGCTGGAAGGGGGTGAGTGGGGAGAAGGGGTAACTGGGTGATGGCATTAAAGAGGGCAGGTGATGTGATGAGCACTGGGTGTTATATGCAACAGACGAATAACTGAACTCTACATCTAAAACTAATGATACACTATGTGTTAACTAATTGAATTTAAATAAAATACGTGAAAACACAAAAAAAGAGTTCATTATATAGACACTTGTCTTGATTTTAAAGACAAATTCTGATAGAACAGCTTCTCTTCCTCCTTTTCTTTTATATTTTCTTCTTTTCCTTTCTAGGTTTTCTTCTATTCCAGAATATTTTTATGTTAATTTGCAATCATTTTCCCTCCTCAGTCTGAAAGCCTAAAATCCTATTGCTCTAAAGCATCTACTTCACTCTGGCTTGTCTTACTTAGTTCCTTGTTTTGAGATCTGTGCCTCCTTCTCTCAAAGCACCACAGTGTAAGTCCCCTGAAGACAGGGAATTCATCTTAATTAACACGTGCTGTACTTATTATATTCCTGGCCTTAGATGCTGCTCAATAAATTCTCACTAAAGCAAATAATGTCCAGTGTACACTGATGCAATATCTAGGCTATTGAGCTTCAACAAATATGAACATATTGATAATAAAGGTATAACCATTGCTATTCACTACCCAGAAATTAAATGTAGTCACTGGATATTATGTTTTGAGATCAATTAAAATAATGTGCTTTTCTCTTATACAGGTAGCCTTAGGCTCTGTTTCCCCTCAGTCTCTTTTTTAATGTGAACATTAATGGGAATTCTTTTTTATTAAGCAAAATGAAAATAAAATAGTTTTGTGATTTGATTCAGTGTTTGCTGCTTTTTTATGCAATCACACACAAGATAAAAAATTTTACTCAATGATATAAAATATGATGAAAATTTTCTGTGAAAAGCTACAGAAGCCTTAAAATATTTTTTTCTTTACCTCTTTTTCCTGAAAGGAGACCTTGAATCTGGAACCTGAATCACTCTTACTTGTCCTAAGATGTCAGTGGAAGATGGGGACAGCCAAGCTGGAAGGTCACCAAGAGACTTGCTAATGTATAATTTGTCTTGCTTCCTGCATTCCACAATTTTTAGAACATTGAATCCACTTGAATAACATAATGGGAAATACATAGCAGTTTACTCCTGAAAACAAATGGGAATCCACCTATATGTATATTGTGGGAAGGAATTATATATACATATACCACAATACATATTTCATTTTAGATTTGAGAAAATACGTAAGAAAATATTAATATATTCAGTTGAAACTGTTCTGTGTACATACACAGTGTATTTTTATTTTATATATATCTTATATATATATAACATATATGTGTATATGTTATACTTTATTTAAACAGATTATTTAAACTGGTTCTACTAATAAATGTATGTATTGTCCTCTAAATACACTATTCCTGGCATATTTTGTATAAGCATTAAGTAGTAATTTTTTAATAAGTTTATGTGTTTTATAGAGAATCTTTTCCAAAAGAATCATCATAATGCTCTCCAAAACCTAGGGAAATCAAAATCTAGAATTACGAGTTTAGGAATGAAAGGTTTTTTTAGCAACTTAGGGATTTGCTCTTAGCAGAGAACTGTCCCTGGTTCCCCTGGTAGATGGGCTGGGCTAGAGAGTTGAAGGCTAATGTGTGCTGTCAGGTAAAGGTCACAATGACTCAGGGTTTTACTCTGTTCTTTGCTGGTATTTAGGTGAAAGGCGTCGAACTGATTCACAAAGTAATCACTTTGTTGTCTGAGAATAACAAACCGTGTTCTAGTAAAAAATTCTATTTTGGCAACTGGGGACCATATTCTAAACAGTTTTTGTTTTTTAATTCAATTTATTTGACCTAAAAAGAAAAAAAAAAAAAAACAGTATACCCATTTCTCCCACTGTCAACTCCTTGCCTCTGGCAAACACCAATCTGTTCCCTGTAGCAGTGAGTTTGCTGGGAGAAATTTTTAAGTTAATTAATTAATTAATTAATTAATTATCTGACAGAGAGAGACACAGTGAGAGAGGGAACACAAGCAGGGGGAGTGGGAGAGGGAGAAGTAAGTTCCCTGCTGAGCAGGGAGCCTGATGCAAGGCTTTATCCCAGGACCCGGTATCAGGACCTGAGCCGAACGCAGAAGTTTAACGACTGAGCCACCCAGGCGCCCTAGTTGGGAAAAATTGTATATAAAATTTTATATAAAATACATAAAATTTTGCCTTATTTCATTTAGCATGATGCTCTCGAGTTCATCTATGTTACTGCAAATGTCAAGATTTTATTATCTTTTATGGCTGTGATACCCCATTGTGTATATATACTACATCTTCTTTATCCAGTCATTCACTGTTGGACACAAGATATTTCCCTATCTCGGCTATTGTGAATAATGCTGCAACGAACATATGGGTGTATATATGTTTTTGCGTTTGTGTTTTCATTTTCTTAGGATAAGTATGCCTAGTGGAATTGCTGGATTGTATGGCAGCTGTATTTTTAATTTTTTTAGGAATCTCCATTCTGTTTCCCATAGTGGCCTCACCAGTTTACATTCCCACTGGCAGAGCGCGAGTTTCCTTTTCTCCACATCCTCACCAACAGTTTATTTTTTGTCTTTTTGATAATAGCCTTTCTAGTAGGAGTGAGGTGAGCATGGAATATCTTTCCATTTATTTGTGTTTTCTTTAATTTCTTTCACATTTGTGTCACTTTAATTTTTCACAAACTTGTAGTTTTCAATATATAGATTTTTCTCTTCTTTGATTAAATTTATTCCTAGATATTTTTTTCCTTTTGATGCAATGTACATGGTATTGTTTTTTAATTTCTCTTTCTAACAATTCATTATTAATGCATAGAAATGCAATAGATTTGGGGCATCTGGGTGGCTTGGTCGGTTAAGTGTCTGACTGTTGGTTTCAGCTCAGGTCACGATCTCATAGGTCATGAAATTAAGCCCTGCAAGGAGCTCCCACTTAGCTGGGAGTCGCTTGAAAATTCTCTCTCTCTACTCCTCCCCCCACTTGCACTTGTGTGTGCATGCATGCACATGTGAATATAAACTCTTTCTCTCTCAAATAAATAAATAAATCTTTAAAAAAGAGAAATGCAACAGATTTCTGTGTGTTTTGTATCCTTCATCTTTGCTGAATTCATTTATTAGTTCATTTATTAATATACAGTTTTTTATGAAGTCTTCAGGATTTTCTATAGATGATATAATGACATTTGCAAATAATGACAGTTTTACTTTTTTCCAATTTGGATGACTTTTATTTCTTTTTCTTACCTAAGTGCTCAGGGCTAGGACTTGCAATACTTTGTTGAGTAAAAGAGGTGATAGTGAGCATCCTTTTCTTCTTCCTGGTCATACTGGGAAAGATTTCAGTTTTTCCCTGTTGAGTATGATGTTAGCTCTCAGCTTGCCATATATGACTTTTATTACATTGAGGTATCTTCTCTTTGTATTTGCTTTGTGAGAATTTTTAGCATAAATGGTTATTGAATTTTGTCAAATGTTTTTTTTCTGCATCTGTTGAGTTGATCAAATAATTTTTTCCCTTCATTTTGTTAACATGATGTAATACGCTAACTGATTTGTGGATATCGAACCATCCTTTCATCTCTGGAATAAATCCCACCTGATCATGACATATGATCCTTTTAATATATTGTTAATTTTGGTTTCCTAACATTTTGTTGAGGAATTTTGCATCTATGTTCATCAGAGATAATAACTTGTAATTTTCTTCTCTTGTGGTATCCTTATCTGGTTTTTGAATCAAGGTCATAAGATGACCTCATAAAATGAGTTTAGAAGAGTTTCCTCCTGGGGAACCTGGGTGGCTCAGTCAGTTAAGTGTCTGCCTTCAGCTCAAGTCATGATCCCTGGATCCTGGGATCAAGTCCTACACCAGGCTCCCTGCTCCGAGAGGAGTCTGCTTTTCCCTTTCCCTCTACCCCTCTCCACTGCTTGTGCTCTCTGTCTCTCCCTCTCACTCTCTCTCTCTCTCAAATAAATAAAATCTACAAAAAAAAAAAAAAAAAAAGGAGTTTCCTCCTGCTCTATTTTATTTGAAGAGTTTGAGAAGAATTGATAATAATTCCTCTTTGAATTTTTGGTAGAATTCACCAGTGAAGCCATCTGGCCCTGGCCTTTTGTCTGTTGGTAAATTTCTGATTAGTGATTCAATCTCCTTACTAGCAATCTGTCTGTTCAGATTTTCTATTTCATCATGATTCAGTCTTGGTATACTTTATGTTTCTAGGAATTTATCCATTTCTTCTAGGTTGTCCAGTTTGTTAGCTTATAATTGCTCATTATCGTTTCTTATGATCCATTGTATTTCTGTGGTATCAATTGTAACATCTCCTCTTTCATTTCTGATTTTATTTGTTTGAGTCCTCTCTCTCTTTTTTCTTGGTGGGTCTAACTAAAGATTTGTCAAAGATTCTGTTTTTTCTTTTCAAAGAATGAGTTTCATTGATCTTTGCTATTGTCTTTCTAGTTTCTGTCTCATATGTCTGTTCTAATCTTTGTTATTTCCTTCTTTCCACTAACTTTGGCCTTCATTTGTTCTACTTTTTTAGTTCCTTGAGGTGTAAAATCAGATTTATTTGAGATTCTTCTGGTTTCTTGAGGTAAACATTTATCACTATGAACTTCCCTCTTAAAACTGCTTTTGCTGTATCCCATAAATTTTGCCATATTCCATTTCCATTTTCATTTGTCTCAAGGTATTCTTTTATTTCTCATTTGATTTCCTCTTTGATTCATTAGTTATTCAGTAACATATCGATTAATCACTACATATTAGTGAATTTTTCAGTTTTCTTTGTGTAATTAATTTTTAGTTTCATACCATTGTCATCAGAAAAGATACTTGATATGATTTCAATTCTCTTAAATTTATTAAGATTTGTTTTGTGGCCTAACATAAGACCTATCTTGGAAAATGTTCTATGCATACTTGAGAATAACACATAATCTGTTGCTTATGGTTGGAAAGTTCTATAAATATTATCTAAGTCCATCTGGTATAATGCATCATTTAAAGCTGCTGTTTTCTTTGTGACTTTCTGTCTGAATGATCTATTCATTGATGTAAGTTGGGTATTAAAATCCTCTGATATTATTGAATTATTATCTGTTTCTCCCTATAAATCTGTTAATATTTGATTTATATATTTAAGTGCTCCTATGTTGGTACATAAATATTTATAAATATTGTATCTTATCTTTGGTGTTTTTTTTTTTTTGTTTTTGTTTTTGTTTTTGTATCTTATCTTTGGATTTACCACTTTTTCATTAAGCGATGCTCTTCTTTGTCTCTCATTACTGTCTTGGTTTCAAAGTTTATTTTGTCTGATATAAGTATAGCTACTCCAGTTTTCTTTTGGTTTTCATCTGCATGGAACATCTTTTTTCATCCCTTCCCTTTCTGTCTATGTATGTCCTTACCTCTAAAGTGAGTCTCTTGTAAGCAGCATATAGATTGGTTGTGCTATTTTTACCCATTCATTCTGTCTTTTGATTAGAGAATTTAGTCCATTTAAATTTAAAGTAATTGTTTTTTATGTGCTTATTTCCATTTTGTTAATTGTTTCCTGACTGTTTTGTAGATTCTCTTTCTTCCTTTCTTCTTTTTCTACTCTCTTCCTTTGTGGTTTGATACTTTTTTTTAGTGGTATGCTATATTCCTTTCTTTTTATCTTTTGCATATTTCCTATAGGTTTTGGTTTTGTGGTTACCATGAGGCTTGTATATAAAAACTTAACAGTTTATTTTAAATTGATAACAACTTAAATTTGATCCCACTGTAAAACTCAACATTATTACTCTCCTCCCCTCACATGTTTTATGCTTTTATGTCACTTTTTACATCTTTTTATTTTATGTATCCCTTAACTAATTATTATAGTTTTAGTTAATTTTTTATTTTTGTCTTTTAACTTTTATCATAGCTTAATAAATTATTAATCTACTATCTTTAATATATATTTACTCTACAGGAGAGATTTTTACTTTTGTATGTTTTCTTGTTACTAAATGGTACCTTTTCTTTTCAGGTTAAAGAGGTGCCTTTAAAATTTCTTGTAAGGTCATTTTAGTGGGGCTGAACTCCTTTAATTTTTGCTTATCTGGAAAACTAACTCTCCTTCACTTCTGAATGATAACTTTGCTGGGTAGAGTATTCTTGATTGTATGTTTTTATTCTTTCGGCACTTTCAATATATCATGCCACTCTCTTCTGTCCTGTAAAGTCTCTGAGGAAAAGCTGCTGATAGTCTTATGGAGGTTTCCTTATACGTAACAAGTTGGTTTTCTTTTGCTGCTTTTAATATTTTCTTCTCGTCTCTAACCTTTGAACTTTCATTATAGTGTGTCTTGCTGTGAGTCTTTTTGGGTTCCTCTTATTTGGAACTCTGGGCTTCCTGGATTTGCATATCTGTTTTAGCCATTATTTCTTCAAATGGGATCTCTGCCCCTTCTTCTCTCTCTTCTTCTGAGAGCCCTAGCTAACAAATGTTGGTCTGTTTGATGTTGTCCCACATGTCCCTTAAATATCTTAATTTTTTTCATTCTTTTTTCTTCTTGCTGCTCTGATCGGATGTGTTCCACTGCCTTGTCTTTGAGTTAACTGAGTCTTTCTTCTGCTTCATCTAGTCTGCTGTTGAACCCCTCTACTGTATTTTTCAGTTCAGTTATTGTATTCTTCAGCTCTCTGACTTCTATTAGGTACTTTCTTATATCTTCCATGTCTTTTTTGAAGTTTTCACTTTGTTCTTCTGTTTTTCTCCCCAGTTTCATGAGCATTTTTATGACTACTACTTTGAACTTTTTGTCAAATAAATTACTCACCTCAATTTCATTAAAGATTTTTCCTGAGGTTTTATTTTGTTCTTTTGTTTGAAGCATATTCCTCTGCTCCTTTATTTTGCTTGACTTTTTGTGTTGGTTTCTATACAATAGATGGTTGGTTTCTATACAATAGCTGCTCTCCCTGTCTTAAAGGCATTGTCTTGTAAGGGAGGTGAAACTTGTGGTTAACCCTGCTTCAGTTCTTGGTTTTTCTCTTAAACCTTTTGCTTGTCCAAGCAGCTCATTATGTTATTAATAGCTCCCTGTAGTTGAGGATGTGCCAAAACCTGTTGATGTTCCAAATGGGAGGATCTCAGCACCTAGATTCAGGTTGACTGGTAGCCAGAGCCTCACACATCAGCTTTTAAATGGATTCAAATATATACTATCCTGTGAGACCACAAGCATAAGCCCCACTAGTCACCAGAACTAGGTGATCTGGAGTTGTCCCTGGATGGCAGACACAGAAATCAGAGCTCCACATGAGTGTAGAAGCTCTTCTCTGGGTGATACCAGCACACTGGAGTAAGGCAGAGAGAGAGCATTAAGATGGCATCCACAGCCTACATGCCTTAAGAGCAGCTCCAATGGCACTAGATGTGTGCCAAACCTGAAGCTTGTCACTCAGGCCAAAGCTCCAGACAAGCAAAGAGGCCTCCTCCACAGACTGACTGGAGATTATGCCTCAGTCTTCAGTGCAATGCCTTGGTGACAGCTTGCCAAGAACTCTCTCTCCAATTGCCACAGTCCTGTGGGACCCAGGAATGCAACCCCCACCCTGTCCACCAGAGTGGCAATCAAGGGACATTTCCTGGGCAGCAGCTACAAAAACTGGGTAGCCCGACATAAAAACCAGGGCACCCTATGTGTGTAAAGCTTCCCTTCAGGAGACACTGATGCTTTTGAGTATGGCTGAGGGTGAGTGCAAAGATAGTGCCTGCCCTCCATGGTCTCCGGAAAAGATTATAGTCAGTCCCAAGGTGTGTGTTTAATTAGGAGTTTGCCCTTGAGGCCACAGTCATGATTAGCTAATAGGTTAGTTTACAGAAACACTGAACTGTTGGGTCTATTGCCTAGGATGGTAACTCTCTTTGTTGGTTACAGTCCAATTGGACCCACAAATGTAAGCCCCACCAGCCACCAGAGCCAGGTGACCCAGAAGTGTCTTCTCAGAGCAGTTGTGAAACCCAGGATGCCAGACAGGGCTATGAGCTCTTGGTGACACTGACTATTAAATTCTCATGGGATGAGGAATACAACTTCTCCTGGCCTTCCAAGCCAGGTGATCAATTTATTATGGCAGCTGCAAGAATTGGGGCACCAGACACATATAAAAGCTTCCTTCCAAGAGATACTGGTGCTCTGAAGCACAGCAAAGGGATAAACAGTTCTATATTTAGAGCACCACACAGTGTAGTTTTAAAGGTGTTTCTCTACTCCTATAGCATGAGCTCACAGGGGTCAGCAGTACAGATGCATGTCTCATCCACTTTGTGTCTCTCAGCACAAGGCCAGTATTTCGCCCATTGTACATTATCAATAATTGTTTGTGAGCTTAATTTAACTTGATGTGGAAAATAAGTCTATCTTAATTTCCATTATAATCTTAAATTAGCTTTCCATTTCCCTGAAGGAGAGAAAGATTATAAATGAAGTGAAATAAGAGTAATGTGGGAGGAAATAAGATAATCAGGTTTACAATTATTTCACTCTGAACTAATATTTACTAAGGGTTTATAAATGTTCCAGGCAATTTTCTAAGTGGGTGGGTACGCTTTTTTATCCCATTTGACAGATGAGGAAGCTGAGGCACAGAAAGGTTAAGCAATTTGCCTAAACTCACAATGCTAATAAGTGGTAGGGCCAGGATTTAATCCATGTTATCTAATTACAGATTCTGTACTCTTAACTAGACAGTCAGTTTCTTCAAGAATATTACAATATCAAACTAAATTATTAAAATCACCAAGAGAAAGGAAAAAGTTCTTTAAAAATTCTCACAAATTTCACAAATTTGTATAATCCAAAAAAAAAAAAAAAACACCAAAAAAGTGAAGTCTGGGATTTAACAAGAAGTTATTTCACTTTAAATGCTTTTTACTAAAAAAATTTAAAAAAATAAAATAAAATAAATGCTTTTTACTGGAGGTTAATCAAGCATAAGAAATTCAATAGGTACACTATATATTAGTTAGCATTTGACATGAACACGTGTGTATGTCCATTCAATAAGCAAATATTGAGCAGTTATCATGAGCAGGGCAATGTGCTAGGGATGTAGGCAGGATGTACAATAGCAGTCAAACCACTAACAGACCCGAGGGGTCACCAGAAGTACATAGATAGCTTCAGTGCAGAATATCAGTACAGGAAGCATGATCTGGGAGAGGGAAAATTGTCCCCTCTAGGGATGTGAATGTGTAGAGACTGGGGGACAACTTGCAGCAAGAAAGCAAGGGACACTCAAAGGAAACAGAGAGTAGTATGTTTCAACTGGTGTATACAGTGCATAAAGCAGATGAAGGATTTGCAAAATACTGGCTCTGTTGGTGACACCTCGAATATCAGGACAAAGCAAAGAAAGTATGTGTGGGGTGTGTATGTGCGTATGCATGTGTATGTATGAAAGAACGATGGAGATCACCTTATCTTCTATGCATTATTCTTCCGTTATCCAGCCTCCCATCAGTTACCTATATATTGTGATGTATGTGAAGACACAAATGCATCATCATGCACAAATGCACAAATACCATCATTATGGTAGAAAAAATAAGAAATTTGGCACGCGATAAACCTGGATATGGATCCAGGCTCCATCTCTCTCTAGCCATGAGATCTCAAAAAAAATTATTTGATATAGCTGGATCTTGATTTCTTTACCTATAAAATTCAGATATATTAACCTGCAGAATTATTATGAGGACTAAGTAAGCTTAACCCTTAGTGCCTTGATTCATAAATATTACTCAATATATATTATTTATCAAAGAGTATGAATATCTTCCTACAAGCAGTACAAAACTAGTACAGAATTTTAGGCAAGGGAGTAACATACATGAGATTTCATCTTCTGATTTCTATAATAGAGCAGATTAGAAGCTTTTTTTTTTTTTACTAAAGAATTCATCAGTAGCTAGTGATATATATATAATTTATAATTTATTATATATGTATATATATAATTTAGTGCCCTATTTCTATGCTGTTCCTCAAGTTTGAGGAGCACAGGTCAATCTGCAATCACATTCCAAACACGAAGGGTTTAAGACTATCGATTAGGTTTGATCCCTTCCCACTGGGCATGGGAAACTCAGGGTCTGCCTGTCTTCTGAGAGTTTAAGTAAAGTGAGTGCCGGCTGGAAAATATTGCTCTGTGTTACACAACTACTTTCAACTTTTTAAATTTATCTTATTGACAAAGATACCTGTGGAAACTGTGAAAAGTAATCAGGGCAAAATACCCTTGGGCTACCTTACTGGAGGATTCTTTTTCCTTAGCTGTCTCCCATACACAGGCACAGATAGAAGAGACAGATGTTTGCTCTCCATACTAATACTCCAGGATATCTAAGAAGAAGAAAAAAAAGTGGTGACAGTCTCAATGCTATGAAGTGATTGTGCGTTAGGGATCAAATGAGAAAGAATAGGGGGAGAAATGAGAAGTTAGGGCACATGAATCTTATGGTAGAAGTAGAATTTTCCTATCATACCTTATATAATTTCCATATACTGAATGCCTACTTTTATATTCACTCTTTATATTTTTACTTCCAAACATACATTGAAAGATTTGGCTCAATGTATTTCTTGCAGAGCTCAATCCTCTGGAGATTTTAGAACTATATATTCTTTTTGTTATTATGGTTTTAAGATCCCAGAATTTTGTCTTCAGAATTGAATTGAGTAAGCCACTTATCACTCCACGCTTTTAGCCTGTCCAAGTCAGTCTACACACTCTTTTGTGACTGACACTTTTACGCCTCAAAATCCCAATGTCAGCAGATTTTATCCTCCTAATGCATATGCCCTCTTTCGGGTCATTGATGTATAAAGTGAACAAAGCTCTGTCCTAATATTTATCCCTGTAGCAGTCCATTAGTTAGTCCTAACCAGTTACTATTCTCAATTACCTTCGGTCTTAGCTCTTCAAGCTAATTTTTCCCTCATTCAAATACCTCACCCCCTTATACCATAATTGCTGACCTTGTGAATCAATTTCCCTATACTCTATTATATTTTAAAATGTCTTAAACTGTAGGGAAAGTGTATGTTCATTGTTCCTATTCCCTCTATATAAAGGCTTCATATCCCCTTGTTCAAGAAAATTTTATCAGTTTTATAATGCATAACCTCTTTATGAATCAACACTATCTCTCCAATTTGATACACTAATTTTTGTATATATTCTTTTTAAGTTTTTATTTAAATTCTAGTTAGTTAACATACAGTATAGTATTAGTTTCAGGTGTACAACATATTGATTCAACATTTCCATACATACATGAACCTGTGTTCTTCACAAGTGCACTCCTTAATCCCCATCAACTTTTAAACCCATCCCTCACCCACCAGCCCTCTGATAGCCAATGGTGTGTACTCTATAGCTAAGAGTCTGTTTCTGGGTTTGCCTCTCTCTCTCTTCTTTTTTTTTTCCCTTTGCTCATTTGTTGTGTTTCTTAAATTCCACATATGAGTGAAATCATATGGCATTTGTCTTTCTCTGACTAATTTATTTCACTTAGTATATTACTCTCTAGCTCCATGTCATTGTAAATGACAAGATTTCATTCTTTATATGGCTGAGTAATATTCCTTGTATGTATATTCCACTTTTTCTTTATCCATTCATCAATGAATGGACACATGGCTGTTTCCATAATTTCCATAATTTAGCTATTGTGGATAACGCTGCTATAAACATCTAATTTTTGCATAAACTTATTGTCTCCACTCTCTAGTTTCCCCTTTAGGAAAAAAAAATACTAATTTGTAGACTTTACTGGATCTGATTTTCTGAACACAATCTTTATAATTTAAAACTTCAGCATATATGTTAAATATATTCAATATATTTTGATTTCATATTAAAATACATTTTATAGGTCAGAGAAAAACATAATGGAAGCAGAAAGCAGGAGATTTAAAGATGCCATGCTGTTGGCTTTTAAAAAAATAAAATGAAATACATTTTAAATAAAGATTTTATTTATTTATTTGATAGAGAGAGAGAGAGCACAAGCGGGGGCATGGCAGGCAGAGGGAGAAGCAGACTCCCTGCTGAGCAGGAAGCCCAATGCTGGGCTCAATCTGAAGCCCTTGGGATCACAACCTCAGCCAAAGGCAGATGCTTAACAAACAGAGCCACCCAGGTGCCCCTGAAATACATTTTATATATTACTGATAATTGCCTGAGTTGAATGACAAGCTGGGAAGTTAAACTGCTTTCTAGGAACCGAAGCTCATGGACTATTTAAATGCTTTTGTCAGTGAGCCAGTTTCAAAGGTGATTCTAACTGCAAATTGCTTGAGTAACTAAGAAACTGGCTAAATGTTATCCAGTGGTAAGTTTAAAGCATTAACTTTTTTAAAGAGATTGCGCTTTACTAAGTGACTAAGCCAAACGTAGAAATCTGTGGTAAAAATATCTTGATTTGAAAACACTTTTTAGGTCTGAATGGAGCAGACTGTCATCTGTTGGTGATTCTCTTGAATTTCAGGATTCACTCAAATGGTAAATTGATCTCTTGAGTACTGAAATAACCATGTCACAAATCCGATTTTTGACCATCTTAATTACTATTAATGGAAACTCTGTAAAGATCGATCATATGTGTTTTTAAGATATGTTCTCATCATCACATTGATAGCACAGGTAATTTCAGTGAAATTTAATCATATCGACTCTAATTATAAGGAGATAACAAACTACCGCCATTGCTAGAAAACCATTATATTTAAATTTTAGGTCACATCCAACTCGTGTTTACTTCTGGAAGTATTTAAGAATATACGAAAGGAGTAGAGGGGTTTTTAAATTCTGACTGGATTTTTTTTTATAAGTAAAATAAATTAACCCCTTTTCACTGTAGATTAGGATTAGACCCTCGGAAAGCCTGAAAGTTAGGGCTGCTAGGGATAATGTGCTTGGGAAACGGTCTCTGGGTTAGTCATTTCACACTAAGTCCTCACAACATGCCTACAGTGCTACCAGTTGCTTACATCTCGTGGAAAGGCCCACAGACACATTTTCCAGCATGGGTAAAAGCGCCTAGGAGTACATTTAAGTAAAAAGTCCAGAATGCATCTTGAAGGACTTAATCAAGAAGTGTTATTAGCATGTAGACTTGATCATGTTATCAATATCAATGATATGACTGATATTCCTTGCATTGTAGGGCTAACTTCAATACAGTTAAGCTTCTCTACCTTTATGGACAGTTAATTATATTTTATTTCCTATTTCCATTAACTTCTTTCTGTCAGTTCCATTGCTATCTCCCTGTGACAAACTAGCAAATAGGTATCTTATTTTTAGACAAACAAGAGTTTGGGGGCATGGATGTCTTTGGCATCATCACGAAACTGAAATCATCAGTGGCCAGTGATGATGGTTAGCCATTTGATCTGCTATGCTTAGGAAGGTATCCTAACCTAAAACTTCCTACACAGTACACTTATTCCTAAACCCTATCCCTACTAAATCCTGGATGTTTAGTACACATACTACATGGCTAAATCAGACGCTGTCTTGACAATATATAATGTTTTTCCCTTCCATGGCTGCAAAAATCTAACTGCTGAATAATTCATTTGCTCTTGGAACCAGCCATTTTTCATCATCCATACTTTATTAATTTACCACCCAAACCCTTCCCTCCTCCATTAGACACTGTCCCTAACACAGTAACTAAAAAATATCTCAACAATGTATGCTTAACAGTGTATGATTTGCTTTTAGCATAAATGGTAACTTGTTATTACATGAATTTGTGTATATTTGATGCTAAAGAGTTTAATTTTTTCATGTGTAAATTTTGTGCCAAATGAAACAAAGTTCCAGATTATAGTGCATATAAGTTTCCTATTTTGTTTTTATGTGGTACACTTAGGAATAAGCATTAGATCAAATTAAATCTTTCTTTCTTTTTTTTTTCTTAGTGTACTTCATATTATAATTTCTCCTATTACTGATTTATAATGAGAATTTAGTTAGCAGAAAAAAAATTAATATGTTCCAACTCTCTAATAATAAAGAAATTAAGATTATATATATTTTAACTATGAAACTGACAAAGGTTAAAAGCAAATATTAATATCTGTTATTGGAAAGTACACAGTAAAAGAGATACTCTCATTTGCTGAAGGTAGTTATTTAAGTTGGTGCGAATTTGCGGAGTAAATCCTAACGAGGTTTACCAATACCCTTAAAAATGTTCATGCCATGAACTTATCCATAAATGTTCTAGGAAATCATTTTTTAAATTATGAGAAACCTATACAGAGATTTACATATAATTTCACTATAATGAAATTTTATATTAGTTTATATACTCTGTACACATTATATAATTATAATGGTAATACTTAGAAAAATTCAAGGTTTCTAAAGAATGAGGGTGATTAAGTTATGGTAGATCCTTTTAATGGAATATTAAACAGATACAGCACTCGGATATATACAGATAGTTATTGATAGAGATATATAAGTAGAAACTTACAGGTAGAAATACAAAACACCAAAAAGTTACCAGTGACTATTTCTAAGTATTGAAATTGTCATTCTTATCATTTATTTTTCATTTTCCTGTGTTTTCTTTGAAATTTTTACAGCAACTACCAATTACTTTATAATTCAGGAAAATGTTATAACTGAAAAAAAATGGAAAATTCTAAAAGTGAGCCAAATATTGAGCCAAATATTTTCCCATTCCTCATAATGCAATTTGCAATGTTCTGGAGTTTTTGCTTGTGATGGCTGAAAAGATGGCGAGCTTTTCTGTTTGGGCTTCTTGGCCTTGGTAGTGAGTCCCAGAATTTTGTTGTTCCCACCCACAAAGCACTATTTGGGGAACCCTTTGAGAGTTCAGTAGCCTAGCATTGGCCATGTGTTGGCCTCTCCCATTTTACTGTGAGACAGCAGGGTCCTGGGTTAATGATCTGTTTTCCTAAGCAAACAAAGGCTGTCACCACCTTCTCCTCTCCTTCAGGACTTCTTTCTTCCTGCCTCTGGCTTTGTGCAGAGAAAACAGTTAATCTGTGCTTCACTTGGGAATTCTCTTGTTCACAAATCTTCTTCCTCCATCACTATAATACTCCCTGTTTTCTAGCCGAGGCTCTATTTTTATGGATAAACTCCCAGATATCCGTGTCATGTCATGCCTATTCAGGGGACCATTACACAAGTTTCCTTCTATATTGATATTGTAATAGTTCTTTTGAAATGACAAATAGCAAACCCTTATCAATTTCATTCAAAGATCTCTAACAACTATTCTGTTTTTATGTGATTTTATTTTATTTTTTTTGCATAGGTATTTTTAACATGTAATAATTTTTCAGTGTCCTTCTATGATTTATCTCATTGTGTCAACTTGTAAGAATTGCCTTTCATCCATAGACTTAAAAAAAAATTCTGTACTAGTTTCAGTTAGAGGCTCTTATTTCTATTGTGTAAAGGGGAAAGCCGTGTTCTCTGAGATTTACTCTGAAATAAGATGCTTATTTCTGGTGTTGAGATTTTTTGATGATATTAACTGATTTGGGGATTTCACTAGTGGGGTCTCCACATCTGGTGCTAGAGTTGGAATTGATTGGGAGGATGATAACTTAGGGACAAGATGGCATGAATCAGGGAATGGAAGAGTTTCACCTACGGGGAATAAGCTGTCCCAGAAATAGGGTGGCTGACTGAACACTGTGGAGAAGGGTAGCCTATAAGAAAATCATCTGTGAATTTCTTTGTATCACCAATGGATTCTGGGAGCTAGAATATTTTATATTTAATTATAATTTTAAAAAATTTTCAACATGTCATTTTATTATTTTAGCTTTTTCCTAAATATTATCTAGGCCACTGAAATCTGAGGAATAAAGAAATGTCCAAGTTTGTGTTTTAGAAGTGAAGTTGGTCAAAGAATGCTAGACTGGTAGACTACTTGACTCCTAGAATATATGTAAAGGAGCCCTAAAAATACTCAGAAATACTTGGACAAGAGATTAGAATAAGGTTCAATTTATTGTTACTTAAATTAAAGGAGACGGTTATTCCAGAAGGATATGTATAAATTAAGTATAACCCCATTTGGGTCATATTTTATTTTTTGCCAATTGCTATGCAGTTCTAGCCACATAATTTTTAAGATAGACATCCCTTTGCTTTATTTGTATATTTTACTTTGTCTTATAAAATCCTTGTGAGCTAAATTTATTTTCATTTCTTCCTTTCTTTTCTATGACCCTAATTTCTTTTTTCTTTTTTAAATTTTTTTAAATTTTAATTCTAGTATAGTTGCCATACAGTAGTACATAAGTTTCAGGTGTACAATATAATGATTCAACAATTTCATACATCATTCAGTGCTCATAATAATGATTTTAATTTCTTTATATCAGTACCACTGCTTTAAATTATATTTTCTGAATTTTTTTTTAGTTTTATATTAGTTTCCTATGGCTGCTGTAAAAGTTTCATAGACTTGATGACTTAAAACAACAGAAATTTATTCTCATGATTCTGAAGACTAAAAGTTTGAAATTGATGTGTGAATTGGACCATGATCTCTCGGAACGCCCCAGGGGATGATCTTTCCATACTTCTTCCTAGTGCGTAGTGTTGGGGACAATCCTTGGTGTTTCTTGGCTTGTGGAAGCATAACGCAATGTCTACCTTCCTCTTAACATAGTGTTCTCCCAATGTGTGTCTGTCTGTGTCCAAATTTCCTTTTTATAAGGTTGTCAGTCATATTAGATTGACCACCCACTCTAATCCAGTATAACCTCATGTTAACTTGATTATACCTGCAAAGATCTTATTCCCAAATATGGTCACATTCTTAGGTTCCGGATGCACATAAAATTTTAGACAATAGTGTTCAATTCAGTACAAGTATATTCTAATATAATTCCTTGTAATGTTGGCCTTTGTGCTACACAAACCTATGGAATCAAATGCATATTACCACAAGGACTTAAGATTTTTTTAAGATTTTATTTATGATTTTATTTACTTATTTACTTGAGAGAGAGAGAGAGCATGAGCAGGGGGAGGGTCAGAGGGAGAAGGAGAAGCAGAGAAACCCAAGCAGACTCCACATCAAGGGTGGAGCCCAACACAGGGATTAATCTCACAACCCCAAGATCATGACCAGAGCAGAAACCAAGGGTCTGATGCTTAACCAACTGAGCCACCCAGGCATCCCAAGATTAAAAACAACAAACAAACAAACAAACAAACAAACAAAAACACCTTTGTTTCTTTCATTAATTAAGCAAAAATTTACTAATGAATATAGGCTATGTGTCAGGCACTGTTTTAGACACAAGGATACAACAAATGAAGTGCCTTACTTTATGGGGCTTATATTCTAGTGTGGGGGTAAGGAGTACAGACAATAATTGAGTGAATATTTGCATACTCTCATACTCAGATATTCAGAAGAAAATAAACATAAGATGAAGGGAGAGAGATTCACTGGCAGCAATATCACTAGGGAGTTGACATTTGAGTAGAGTCTTGAAGGATGAAAAATATCCAGTCATGTGAATTTCCAGGTAAAGATTTTTTTTTTAACATCTTAATTTTATTTTATTTTTTCAGTGTTCCAAGATTCATTGTTTATGCACTACACCCAATGCTTCATGCAATACATGCCCTCCTTAATACCCACCACCAGGTTCACCCATCT
>CM052899.1:66075522-66100081 GCA_028534135.1 Potos flavus | reverse complement strand
AGAAGTTGCTGTGGCCAATGTCGAAGAGGTTACTGTCTATGTTCTCCTCTAGGATTTTAATAGATTCCTGCATCACATTGAGGTCTTTCATCCATTTCAAGTTTATATTTGTGTATGGTGTAAGAGAATGGTTTCATTCTTCTATACATAGCTGTCCAATTTTCCCAGCACCATTTATTGAAGAGACTGTCTTTTTTCCACCGGATAGTTTTTCCTGCTTTGTCGAAGATTATTTGACCATAGAGTTGAGGGTCCATATCTGGACTCTCTACTCTGTTCCGTTGGTCTCTGTGTCTGTTTTTGTGCCAGTACCATGCTGTCTTTGTGATCACAGCTTTGTAGTAAAGCTTTAAATCAGGCAACATGATGCCCCAGCTTTGTTTTTCTTTTTCAACATTTCCTTAGCGATTCAGGGTCTTTCTGGTTCCATACAAATTTTAGGATTGTTGTTCCAGCACTTTGAAAAATGCCGGTGGAATTTTGATCAGGATGGCATTGAAAGTATAGATTGCTCTGGGTAGTATAGACATTTTAACAATGTTTATTCTTCCAATCTATGAGCATGGAATGCTTTTCCATCTTTTTAGGTCTTCTTCAGTTTCTTTCATGAGTGTTCTGTAGTTCCTCAAGTATAGATCATTTACCTCTTTGGTTAGGTTTATTCCAAGGTATCTTATGGTTCTTGGTGCTATCAATTCTCTAATTTCCCTTTCTGTATTTTCATTGTTAGTGTATAAGAAAGCAACTGATTTCTGTGCATTGATTTTGTATCCTGCCACATTACTGAATTACTGTATGAGTTCAAGCATTTGGGTGTGGAGTCTTTTGGGTTTTCCATATAAAGTATCATGTCATCTGCGAAGAGAGAGTTTGACTTCTTCTTTGCCAATTTGAATACATTTTATTTCTTTTTGTTGTCTCATTGCTGTTGCTAGGACTTCTAGTACTATGTTGAATAACCATGGTGAGAGTGGGCATCCTTGCCATGTTCCTGATTTCAATGGGAAAGCTGTCAGTTTTTCCCATCAAGAATGATATTTGCTGTGGGTTTTTCTTAGCTAGGAATGTTCCCTCTATCCCTATATTTGAAGAGTTTAATGAGGAATGAATGCTGTATTTTGTCAAATGCTTTTTCTGCATCAATTGAGAGGACCATGTGGTTCTTCTCTCTTCTCTTATTGATTTGTTCTATCACAATGATTGATTTGTGAGTGTTGAACCACTCTTGCATCCCAGGGATAAATCCCACTTGGTCATGGTGGATAATATTTTTAATATACTGTTGGATCCTATTAGCTAGGATCTTATTGAGAATCTTGGGATCCATATTCATCAGGGATATTGGTCTGAAATTCTCCTTTTTGATGGGATCTTTGTCCAGGCAAAGATGTTTTAGTGTGAAGTCATGGTCATACAAAGACCATAACTTATGACACATCCATGGCATATTCAACAAATTTTGAAGAAGTGAGTTTATGTGGAATGTCATGAAAGGGAAATGCAGGTCATGAGACCAGGAAGGAATACAGGGGTCAGATTTTGCTGTGCCTTTTAGACTATGCAGGGGCTCAGTTTTTATTCTAAAGAGGAAACCACTGAAGGGTTATAAGCGTAGAAAAGGTATGATCTGATTTATTATTTCAAAAATGTTATTCTGCAAGTAATGTTTGCAGCAATTCTCCATGATTCTTGAAGAGTTAACACTCACCCTGTTTAAGTCAGGATAGTCCAGGCTCTGTTGAAAGAACAGGTATAAGCTCTGACATTTTAGTGGTGTAATACAATAAAGATTTATTTCTCCCTCACATAAAGTCCTATAGGTCAGGAATCTCTCTTCCATCCTGTAGCTGCATGATTTAGAGTACTTACTCCCCAAAGGTGCCAAGGCAAGGAAAGAAAGAAGATGATAGTATCATGTAAGATACATCTTTGGCCAGACCTAGAAGTGGTTTATATCACATCTGCCCTCATCCTACAGACCTAGGTTCAATTATATGGTGCAAAATTCCCAACAAGGGAGGCTAGGAGATTTTGTCTCCTTGTGTATCTAAGAATAAGAAACAAATGTTCCTGCCAAATGCCTTGAGCCAAGATAACTCTGACTTATTGCTTTTTAGAAGCATCAAAACTGGTAGATATTCTATCCTCTTCTTCAGGAATAATAAAGCAACATCTTCAGGTCTTTCCAGGGTCTTGGCATCAACTAGCATCCAGGAACTTCATTAACCTGATAGAGTTCCAAGTCCCCACAGACCTTCTGTGATCTGTGATCTGGGGTTTTGATATGGTGATAATTATTTCCTAGTCGTTCTGGATTACTTTCTGCTTACTACGTGACACTGGAATAGCCTGAGTCAAAGAAGCTTCTCCAGGACCAGAACCCAGAATGACTTACATTCCGTACAACTCTGAACCCAAAGGATGAGGCACTTGGTATGGATGGAATCAACTATGAGCAGCAGAATCTTTACATTTTTTAAATTAGGGGACTGGTATAGTGAGAAGCACTGAGAGGAGTCACTTCCTTAATTCTCCTTTTGTCAGCAGAATTGTACTTCTCCCCCAAAGTTTCTTTGCACAGCTCCTTTTTCTCTGTGAGATTGGGGAACTTCTTATTTGGGGACCACAAAGGGAAAATTACAATTATTATGACTTATGGGACACTTGCCTCTAAACCAGTCATAATACAAATACTGGTAATACTAGGTATTTTATTAACTATCCTTGGTTTGTTTGTTTGTTTTTTGCCAAGCATTGTGATAAATTCTTTAGAATATTTTTTTCTTTTAATCCTCACCATATGTGTATGCAGTTGGAATTAATAAAAGTTGTTAAAACTGCAGAGTAGGAAGATTATGTACTCTTTCTTTTCTACAGCTAGTAAACAGGGAGCCAGAATTCAAACTCATGGATTTCTAATTCCTAATCTCATGCTCTTAATCATAAGAAAAGGATAAAGCACAAGAAAAGACCTGTTTTGATTCATCAATATGCAACAATATGCAACTATTTCAGTTAAAGATTTCATAGCTATTTACTAATTTCCCAAATACCAGGATTCTAGTGTCTGTAGTCTTTTATGACAAGCAAATTGAACACGTTACATTTTTTGCCACAGGTGTATTAAACATAAATATTCTCAAAAATGAAAAGTGCTGGAGAAGGTACATGCCTTCCCTGACAGTGTTAACTTCCCCAGCCTGTTGATCAGCCCTCTCAAGCCATATTTATTTGTCTTTGAATCTCTCATATTGCTTTGCAGATATTATGCTTTCAACAAATATTTGTTAAACCAGTGAATTCATCTACATGGTTGAAAATAGATTGAGGAACGCAACATATTAGTATGTTTTGAAATTATAACATGATGTGTGCTTTTGTTTATATTGAGAATATCTCTAGTTTTTACTTTTTATTACATATATAATGCATGATTATTGTAAAAATGACAGAAAATACTGATATGTTTCATATGGAATATAGTATATATACAAATAAGGTGGGATTATGCTGGCGTACTGCTTTGAATTTTTAAATTTCTCATTTGATCACCTATCAGCTATGATTAACAACAAAACTTTCTAAACAATACCTGATATTATTATATGTCTCATCTTTAAACTTTCATAGACTATTTTTGCTGTAGTTTTCTGGAGAGGAACATGTGAAACCAGGTCTAAATCTCCCTGTGAAATAGTTTAATACGTCTCACTGTTGTGCCAGTAAAATATTCTTGCCTCAAAAATTAACAAGGTGGCTCAAAAGTGAGATTTTTTTCACATGTAATATGTACATAGTAGATTTATGCAAAAAATTCTATTGGTAAATAGCCAAACAAAACAAAGTCCCTTCATCATGAATGCAGGCAAAACTAAGAAAAATAATTAAACAATCATTTAAAAATCCATAAACACAGCGCTCCTGTGTGCACCCGCACACACACACACATCCACACACACACAGTCTCATTAACTTCAAACCATAAGAAATTAATTAAAGATTCACTGCTAATGAACATATGGGATAAGTGCTGACACTCAACTGGTTTCAGTACAGTGATCACAGAAACAAAGCAATGCTCACAGACGGATGGTGGGGGAAACGTCAGTGAGTGGGGGCCAGGAAGCAAGATTCCTTCATAACTATGGAAAGCAGTTCCAAAATATTCAGACAGAGGAAAAAAGGGCTCCAAAATTCATCCCATTCTGAATATGAACAGACCTTCTCCATCACTACCACCTGCTATCTCTACCTCCAGAAGAAACTGAAATGTCTGAAGGAGGGAGAAGTTTGAGCAGAGGGGAGAGGGTAAGCAGAGAACTATGGCTCAGGAATGAAGAGTTACCTACCTCATAAAAAAAAATAAAATACATAGGAAAAAGAAGAGAGCAGAATACTGTGTCTAAAGAAAGGAGCACCAAGCCAGAATCAGTCACCTACACAAAGAGTTCCTGAGTTAAATCTGAGGGTAAGTCACTGAATGCTTGCAGAGAAATTCAGAGAGTGATACTATATGTCCGTCTCCATTTAAATATGCTGACAATTTGAAACACCCTCATCGAGGATGCAAATCATGAAGACCCTTGCCCTTAATATGCTGTGTTACAATGTCAAACTCAAAAGAAATGACAGCAGCAGAATCAACATCACTTTATCTTCAGAATTCTTACCTCAAGGAAAACAGAAAGCAGCTATGTGGGGTTTGGTATCTATTAGCAGGATGTGAAAGCAAGTGATACCACCTGGAATTATAAAATAGTGAATGCCACCTCTTACATTACTTGGGATGAACAAATTCCTCTCTAATTTCTATTCATGTCCAGAATCATCAGTTCATTATTCATCACCTGTGATATATACATTATTCATGATTAAATATTTATCAATTCATATTGGTGGTGCTTTCTATTGAATCACTCTCCTATTCTTACTCAGCTGTTTTAGGTCCATTGAAAATGTCTTAATTTGTCTATGAGGTGGGAAAATCCTAAACCTCTTGTGCTTATGTTCATTACCTGTCTGCTTGCAGTTATTTCTATGAAATTATTCTCTAGATATTTTAACTTCTTCTGGAATTAAGTAGCTTTAATCATCTTAGCTCTAAAATCATTTTCCGCCAGCTTATATAACCTGTAACTCTATGCTGATAAAGATTTTAGCTTAATACAAGTCCTAATACATTCATTTAGCTTCTGGATTTGATTTTCATCTTCCTGTCTGTCAGAACTTTACCAATCTTCAAAAATAAATCTTTTTATTTTGACTTTGAATTGTAAACAGTTAGGCAATACTAATAATCAGAGAATCTAATTTATTATACAAACATAAAAATTTTAAGAGATTTTTACATAAAAGCATGCTTAGAAAACCACAATTTAAATACTGTAAATAGACACTAAATAACAAAGCATGATGAATTCTGTACTACCATGTAATGGGCAGTTGGAACATTTTGTTTATTCTTCTGGCTATAGAAAAGAAATACAGCCCTAGTTAGTACACTTACTTTCCAAGTAAATCTTCCAGGGCACAAAAGAGTAAAATTTTATATAGATGACTATTGTAATAAATAGGTTCACCTTTTACAAATTTCAGTGACTAGTTCTGATTGAAAGAGTGTCTAATTGTTATTTTGCTAATGTTGAGAAAGTATAGTGTTACAGGTACAACCTTTAAAGTATGGTTAGGGGTATGGGTTTAAAGTTTAACTGCTTGCATTCAAATCCCACTTTCTTCACTTGCCAGCCAAGTAACTGTGACTAGATTTCCTTTTATGTAAAATAGGGGGAAACTTGCTATATTCAGAAAAAAATTTTTTTTAGGACTGAGACACATAATGACATGATTTATATGATGTTTTCAGAGCCTTTAATTTGACAAGCACTCAAGGAATACTAGTATCATTACTTTGATAAATGACTTTAAAGCAAGGGAAACAACTTATTCTTGAGAGGGAAGTGTATGTGTGTCTGTGTGTGTGTGGTGGGGTAGGCTGTCTAGGGACAAAAATTGGACCTTATAGCCCATAAGATTGGGGTGCTGTTGTCTCCCTGTTATGCACAATTCATTAGTTTTATCACCATACTCCTTGTGTGTATTAGAAGAACATGGACTGAAGAGAAGTCTTGAATTAAAGATAAGAGAACATCCAAGTTGGGTAACTTTTCTATGTTGATTAAACACATTCTCTAATCTAGGACCCTTATAGTCAAAGAGGGTAAGGTCCCAATTAAGTATTTAATTATTTGCTTTATTCTTCTTCATGTGTCTACATAGATTTTTAAAATTTGTCACGGGTGGTAAAAATTGATCTACTTTCTCCTTTAGCTCTGGTGATCCTACACTTTCCCAGCTGTCTTCCCAACACTCTGGGTGTCTCTTCTGTCTCCTCTTTGTTCTTTTCCATGCACCTCAGGTTTTGTGCACAATCCTTCTCTTTTTTTAATTAGTCTTTCCAAGAATGATTTACCCTCTTAGCTTTATCTACAACCTAGAATTTAGATTCCCCACTAGTATATATTGAGCTGCTCTCTTAACATCCCCTGGATGTCTCCCCACAAGTTCAACAGCAACATGTCTAAAATAAAATTTTACTTTCACATCCCAAATCTGCTTCTCCTAAATTCTCTCTCTGAGGGATGACCTGCCATCTGTTCATTAGCCCAAGTAAGTAGGCTGGTAGTTATCTGGCTTTCCTATCCCTCCGTAAGCACAGTCATCTTATTGTCAACCAAGTTCCAAGACTAATGTCTTAAAATTACTCAATCCTCAAGTCTCTCTCTTTTTTAAGATTTTATTTATTTATTAGAGAGAGAGACAGAGAGACCATGAGCAGAGGGAGAGAGAGGGAGAAACAGACTCCCTGCTGAGCACAGAGCCAGACACTGGGCTCAATCTGGAGACCCTGAGATCATGACCTGAGCTGAAATCAGACACTTAACCAACTGTAACCAACTGAGCCACCCAGGGGTCCTCTTCAGTCCTCAAGTCTCTTAATTTAACTTTTCATCATTTCTAGTCCAAATCACTAAGGACATTAATGCATCAACCATCTCTAGGTGTTCCTTCTTTCACATTGTTTTCCATTCCATAGTCCCAGAGATTGCTACCTTATCCACATCACTCGGCTGCTTAAAATCTGTTTATTCAGACATTCAATCAATAAGTATTAATCGAGCATCCCCTGTGTGCCAGGCTGTGCTCTAGGGCCCTGGAAAACATGGTAACCATGCCCTCCCCTTGATGGGAAGATAATTTTTAATATATATACACATGCACATGTATGTGAGTGTGTACGCAGGTGTGTGTATTTTTACAGACATATACCTATCTATGATAACATATCTAGAGATATATATTTGTCTTGTGATAAAATATATATCTATATCTATCTATATCTATATATATATAACATGTTACAGACATAATAAGAGCATCAAAACTGCCAAAGATTTCGGTTTCAATTTGGAAATGCATTAGAAGTATTCTTAACTCACCTGCATACTCATTCACTCATCTGTTGAGCAACTATTCTTTGGTATCTCTTCAATGACTTCATGATAAATTTCAAACTCATTAGCATTACATACAAGTGCATTCCTGATCTTCTATTTCTCTCTCTCTAGCTATATTTTCTGCCACTCTTTCATATATCTCTTATATTCCGATCAAAAGTTTTATGTGTCCTATAATCTTGTCTCCTGCTTGAGACTTGGCATTCCTATCCATTCTACCAGGAATATTCTTTCCTGCCTTACTCATGGAAACTGAAACTCACTTATTTAGAGTAACTTGTCTTGACCCACCTGATCTTTCAGACTATTAGAGACCTCCTTATTGTATACAAATCTATCCCACCAGCTGTCCAATTGTATGATAATTGTTTATTTTCTTATCTCCATTGTGAACTTCCTAATACAACTCCATCATATTCACTTTCTTACACAATGGCTGGTACATAGTAGCAATCCATAAATGTCTTTAGAATGAATAAAAGGCAGAATGAATGAATAAATTACCCCATAGGCACTTGGGTCACATGCTGCAGAAATATTTCAGGGCTTTGTTGAACAAAATGCTTTCATTTCTTCTGGAAAGTTCTGGAATAGTGACCTAAAGATACTATGAAAGTTTTCCTAAATTGAGATTTAGTTCAAAGCCAATTAAACTTCAATAAAATTACCATCTTTAAAGGTATATAAAAATCTATTTAACATAAAAAAATACCAAAAGTCATAGGAGACAGTTGATCAAACTTTTTTTCTTAGACCTTTTGGGCACAACGTTTTGTAAATGATGAGACCTACACTTCTTAAAATCTCTTCAGTGCACTCAAAGGGCAACATGCCTCAAGATATTCTTTCTTGAAATTCACCTTGACCTCATCTGCCTGCACAAAATCAGCACTTCTGAGAACTGATGAAATCTTTGGGGTTCTTGGTGTCTACTTTCCCTCGTTTTTTTTTCTTAAAAATGGAAGTATCTCGAAAACCCCAAACATTGAAAACAGTGTAGCTGTTGAGACTAATCTCCTCTATCCAAACAATGTGAAAACACTGGGTTATCCAGTTTGCAGGTGAGGTAACAGTAACCCCTTGCCTGCTCTGCATGTTAGAGCCTCAGGGCATGCCACATCATTCTTTAGGTTCAAAACCTTCCCAGAACTTTTCCCACAAAAAGAATGCACCCAGGGGCACCTGGGTGGCTCAGTGGGTTAAAGCCTCTGCCTTCGGCTCAGGTCATGATCTCAGGGTCCTGGGATTGAGCCCCACATCGGGCTCTCTGCTCAGCAGGGAGCCTGCTTCCCCCTCTCTCTCTGCCTGCCTTTCTGCCTATTTGTGATCTCTGTCCTCTCTGTCAAATAAATAAATAAAATCTTTAAAAAAAAAAAAAAAGAATGCACCCAGCTTCTTTTCTTTGACCATTTCCCCAAAAATCTGACTTAAAAAAAAAAATGAAGATTCCTTAAATAAGAGTCACTTAGGATCACCAGCTTTGAAAAGGCTGATCCACTGCAAATTATGCATAACACTCAACATAGCAAGGGTGCTTGAAAAATGCTTTGTTGTGAAGCAACAAATATATAAATCTCAGAATGAAAATTATCACTTCATGCAGGAAATGGAAGATTTTATATATGCATTCATATATAATTTTATATATAAGATGTTATATATGTATCTATTTAAAGCCAGACAGCCCAATAGTATAAATAATGTATGAATTAAAATTCAATTTGACTTTAAGCAATTATATAATGTTCTGAAATCTTCTAATGCTATAGGGAAGTTAAATTTCCATTAGTAAGGCTATTCTGTAATACTGCATTGTTCATTTATTGTTGCTTGAAGATTGAGTATGAAGTAATGGATTCTATGGCACTTACATAATATTTTACATTTTCAAAGTGCTTTGCAATCATGTGCCAGTTAAATGTTAACTGGCCTTATATCCATTATGGATGAGAATAAGAAATTTCTATATGCAGAAGGACAGATTATTGGAACTTCTTTAAATGAGACCCGAAACCCTTTCATTAACTACATATGTCCTGTAAATTATTGACCTGTCCACATCTTCCATTTTATGAACAGTCTTGAAGTGAAAAGTTTAAAATACAACTAGTCATTCCTTAATTTTAATTCAGATTTTGGAACAGAAACTGCACTGATTCCAACAATCACATATTTCTCTCTAATCAATATTCATCCCAAGTTGTCAATCTACCCTGTATTTTAGTGCATGTTAGCACTAATATCTCTTTTCTTCAACTCTTTGTCCTGTAGAAAACCTTTATCAGTCAGTAGAAATTTAATAATTTCTCCGGTTTTATTGGTCTTTGTATTTTTTACGTCAAAGTCTTTGAGGCTCTTGCTTATTATTTAAAATGTATTCAGCCTTCAATAGGATTAATGAATATTTTTTAAAGGTTTTTTTTATTTATTTGACACAGAGATTGAGAGTACAAGTAGGCAGAGCAGGAGGCAGAGGGAGAAGGAGAAGCAGGCTCTCTACTGAGCAGGGAGCCAGATGCGGGGCTTGATGCCAGGACCCCAGAATCATGACCTGAGTTGAAGGCAGCAGCTTAACCAACCGAGCCACCCAGATGCCCCTAATGAATATTAAAAAAAAAAAATAGATTATCTCTTCTCACTTTTTTCCCATCATATTTATGAATTTGAGGACTCTTCATTAATAATATTTATTCTTATTAGATATAATGTTCTTTAATATCTTGTATTAGAAAGGTACTTTGTTGGTGGTGTTAGTGTTTAGGTCAGTTTTAAATAAAATTAGGTGAACTGAAATAGGGCATGACAAGCCTACCGAGTGACAGAAACTCTTTTAGAACCCACACAAATCACACTTTGAAAAATCCTAACTCAAAATAGTTATTCGTCAAAAAATAATTGTAAATAGAATTCATGCTGGTATCTCCTTGAAAGATAATGATTATAAAATGCACATACAATTTAATTATACAATAACATAGCTGATCCTTTAATATAACACCCTGGAATATTTCCATCCCTGACTCCAGTCAGGAAGACGGAGCAGAAGGCACTGGAATAGTTCAAGTGACATCCCAAAGGTATGGGAAACAGGGTGGGGCAGTGAGAATGAGCAAGGGAAACCCAGGAAAGGGAGAAGTTGCTGTAGAATCATCACAGTGAGACGGGAGGCAAAACAAAAGCATTAGGGGGATACAGAAAAAGCATTGCAGAAAAACCAGGCAAAAGAGCAGACATGAAATTAATTTTAGAGATTTTGAAATTGGGATGGCGATGTCTAACAGGTATGTGAAAAAAGTAGAACAGGGCTTTGGGAAAGGCACAGAGGTAAGGATGGGGAGTAAGTGATTTGCAAGTCATCCGCAGAGTTATTGCTACAGGTCTATTTTAAACAGAGATTTGGGTTTGCAAAGTCGAGACGTGAATTCCGCGTATTTCTTTCTGGTCATTTTGCTAAACTTAGGTAACGGTATCATATCGACTACATTATACAAGCTATGCAAGCAGAGAAAGACTTAAAGAAATAAAATCACCCAAGTCCTTTTTAAGACTGTTTTCTACCTTATCTAACTTTCGCTTTCCACACAAAACTCCTCAAATACAATCATTTTTGGGTGCAAAGGCCTTTTCCTTGGGGAAAAAATTAGAATGGAGGTTAGCCTCTGAGTGTGGAGTGTAGCAGCCCGGAACAGTGGGTTTTTAAAGTTCTTTTTTTCTTGTTAACCCCTATCGATAGATACTTCCAACTACCCACTTGTATTCGCTTTAGGAAAAACAATTATTTGTTTCTATTAACATTCTCTCTGCTCTAAGAGTTCTGTCCTAGGCCCACTTCTGAACTTTGAGATTCTTACTTTTTTTTAGGCTTGGGGAGAAGAAATACAAAAACAAAAAGTCAAAACCAAACACCGTGCTAGATTTCTGTGGCAGCGAGACCATAAAACTCTTCCTAATCAGGCAAAGTCATTATTGTCTCTTTTCTACCTCAGCTCTTTGGCCTTTGCGGTTGTATCTCTCTATTGCTCATTTGCATTAGATGGCTTATCCTCAGGCACATAACTAATTTCAGATACAAAAAAGCTTTCTGAAATATTCATATTTATCAATTTTACTAAAATATTTCTACAATTTTAAAGTACATTTAAGCAGAGCCTTAAAACAATTTAAAAATGAAGACAAAGTTTAAAAGGCAATAAATAACCTAAGCTCAATGCAGATTTGTGTCATTTTTCTAAATAAAATACCTTGAGAAATTACAAAATAAATAACTTCACTCTTTTCTGTTAGCATACAAGTAAAAGAGGGTCAAACTTAAGTTGTAGGGGTGAGGTGTCATGAGAAGAGCCAGTCTTAGGTTAAAGATCTGGGGGAAAAAAAAAAAAAGCCATTGCTGATACATTTGGGACAGTCTGACCAAAAAAACAAGAGAATAAATTCACATCAAATTAAAAGGCCACTTAAAATTAGGTAGGATTGTATTTGAACATTAAAGACATTCGGGGGGATAGATTCCAAGTCATAATAAACAGCCATATGTATGCATTACTCACTGTAAGGTAATTAGACTCCCTTTGAACATACTTAGAAAGTTTATTGGTGGATTTATTAGCAGATTTGTGGTATTTTTGTCTTGCCACTTGGAATGCATTGCTTCCAACCTGTGAAGGAATGCTTCTTATTTTCCTGGTGTGTGCTAAGCTTCAATATCTGCTTTACAGTTTGTATTCTGGGTGCATTCTATGTTCTATACATGATCCATGGAGTAGAGATGAAAATGTGTTGTAACACTTAATGTGTTAGAAAGAAATTTTGTATATCGTGTAAGTTATTTATATAATTTACTGAGACTAAAACAGATATAATACACTGCCAATTTAAATCTTTACATAAGAAAGAAAATATGTGCAATTTGTAAGATAGTGCTTGAAAGCTGTTAAATTTGACACATTTCCATGACTGGCATCAATCAGTTGTGGATTCTATGGTGCAAGAGTTTTCAGTTTTACACTCTCTCAATGAGTACACAGCAATACATAAGGCTTAATATCTTTCTTCTTATAGTTCTCTCATTAAACCAGTCTAAGGCGATGCATATTTGAAAACATTTTTTTTCCTGGTGAATATGTGAGAGCAGCAACACAGCAATGTTTTCATTTATATCTCAAGACTTTACTTAATATCCAAAGCATTCATATGCAAAAATCAGTGAATCAAACTAAGTGGATGATTTAACAGGGGTCTTTACCCAAGATGCTGCTCAGGAACAAGAGTTAAGACAAAGCTCTGAAGGCTGAACTTAGCACCCCTACCCCTGATGATAAGTGTCCCCCACAGACAGCCTAGGGCCTTCACCTGGGGTAGTTCTCCAGAAGTTTTCCCACTTTATTCCAGTGATTTACTCAAACCGTGAACTTAAAAAGGAAAGGAATTAGTGCTGGAGCATCAGGCCAAGGTAGCAATGTGAGGCCTGGGCAGAAAGGCACATGGCAAACAACCATTTCATCAGTGAAACTGAGCCTATGAATTGCCAGGGGTATTGAGGCCATCCTGATTCTTTTGGTGATGTTTTCCCTTGGCAGTCATTAGGAATTACAGTTCTTTTCTCTGCTTGTTAAGTTCCTATGGGATGGACTAGGTAGGATGTAGATGGGTTGCCAGGTTTAGCAAACAAAAGCACAAGACACTCAGTTAAATTTGATTCTTAGCTAAACAATATATATATACATTTTTTTCGATGTATAAATATTTCTTCCATAAATAATGAATGAAATTATTCATTGTGTATATGTAAATAAACTGGGCATTCTCTGTTATACTCAGCTAACTTAGATATGGGGAGGAAACATGGAAGCAGATAAGCATGTGAAAAAAAGGGAAGAGGAGATGTCTGATACCTTGAGGTCATAGGACTCTTGGTACGTGAACAGCATCCCATTCATCCTTACCCTCGATGGTCCTCCTCCGTCTTTATCACAGGCCCATGCTGAGCATTCTTCAGGGGTTCTCTTCTGCTCTTTCAGAAATGTGAAAGGTTGCTCTGAGGTAAGAGCCACAAATATATTTTACTACATTTTGTTTTCCAAAGCACTTCTTTGCGAGACTATGCCTTGATAAAAACTCCTCCTGATGACCACACACTGTTTGAATTCTTCATCGATGTGCATTCCTCTCTCACAAACATACAGTTTGTCTCCTGAAACCTAGAAATAATTGGGACCAATGAGCAGGGAGGCCTCCAAAGTGACTTGAGCTCAGTGCTTCACATTTGCCAAATGCTTTCACCAAAAAAATCTCAAGGAATTTTAACTCTCCTCATAAACCAACACCTCGGTTTTACTTCTCATCTAAAACTTGCTTGTCACCATGGCATATAAAAAACATATTTCGGACACCTCACACAAGGAAGATCTATGAAAAGATGCTGTGACATTCTTAAACTCGCGGAGAGCAGCAAAACTTTATAAACCTGGACAACTTCAGCCACCGTGACTGATAAGGTGATGGTGCTCTTGGGAATTCCAGCCCAATCAACAATCTAAATTAGATTTTCATTTTGCTCTCCTTGTGTCTGTGGTACTTGTCTATCATCACTGGGGTTTTTTGTAGTGCGATGCTATATCCAGTGGTATCTTAAGTGGGATCCGTAGCTCTGCTGGATCTAGTAAAACTCTCGGCAGCTAGAGGGTTAAGAAGAAGCATTTCACCATTTCTTCAATGAACTCATGCTTTGGCTCTTCCCCATGCATATAGAATGCAGCTCACATAGAGAGTGAGCGCATGCTGTTGTGATCTCATCCTGTAGTGGGACATTACTTTGTTGGCTCCCACACTTGAAGCAATTTGAATTTCTCAGCAGCTATACATCACCAATTCTGACAGAATTTGCAGGTTTGTTCTTTACTTCCAGGCCTAATGGATGAAAAGAAACTTGGTGAGCTCCCAGAGTTGGACAACCTTCAGAATGCTGAGATAGACCCAATGAAGGAAGAAGAAAAGTTCTCCGAAACTCAGCCCTTCCAGCACCTATGGCAGGGTCCCACTGTTTCAGTGAAAAGCTACTGGACTTTATGAACCAGTAAGTGATTGCTGTGAAGACAAAAGCTTCTGAGATTCCAGAATCTTTGTTCAGCCCTCTCGTTTTTCCAGCCAGACAAGATGGCATGTAAAGTATGAACGATACCTGACCTTCAACGTCTAGCAAAATGACTTGCACATGCAAAGTATATTCTCAATAAATATTGGTTCACTTCTGATTGTCTCCAAGAGAAAAGACATATTGTAAAACCGATTCAAAGTGTTAGAGTTAGGTTTCTTTGTTTGGAATTTGCTTTTATTTATCTGTTTAGTTTAAATTCATCTCAATTTCCTTTAAGATTGGTATCAAGATTAATAGCTTTAAACCTGTTCCTCTTGTACTTGTGGGTTTAGAATGACATCAAACAATATAGTTTTCAATGAATAAGTCTTCAGATGTATCTATTAGATGTACTATTGCAAGTGCACTTTTTCTAAATCTGTCTTAAATATACATATTTCTTATTAGTAGGTTCTATCTCTTAACAGGTCAGGAATAGCATGAAAACCTCTCGTATTTATTTTTATTTTATGCACTATAATTTTACTTCACCTTCCATAATGATTGTTATGTAAAAATAGATAGAAGCTATTGACCTATATAAAACAACTTTTTTTTTTTAATGCTGAATATGGTGTTGGATTTTAGATCAGATCCCATTGTTTCCTTCCACAAATAAAAATCATATTTGGGAGGAAATCTAATAAACATCTGAGTGGGGTGAAAGCATTTTTTCTCATCACTGAACTTTGCTTTCTTTACTTATTAGTTAAGCTCAGCAAAGGAACTTTGCTTTCTTTACTCATTAGTTAAGCTCAGCAAGGACTGGCATGGCACTGATGTGTCTTGATGTATTATGAGACGTTACAGCGGCGCTCCACAGCCCCTGGGCTGAGGTCAAGTGAAGGTGGAAGAGATGACTTCATGCAGGCTCCTGCCAGAAGCTTGATATCCAATGTCGACTGCTGACAACAAGCCAACTGAATTCACTCAAATTTGGATACTGTACAAGTTTGGTGCCTCATGTGACTGCATAATTGGTCTATACACCCCAGATAAACTACTTATAAACTACTTATAAGAACTGAGGAATTGTCAGGGTGATACAAATTTTACCACAAAGGAAAAAAGTGTTTTGTAATATTCACAAACAAATCCCACTTTAATTCTAAAGTGTACATATTAAGACTAATAAATATAATTGACCTCACGCACTTTATATGAAGATAATATTTAGAGCTGAACTTCTTTCTTCAGGTAAAATTATCAGGTCTGTCAGTGTAATTTGCTTGTTTTTTTGCATGTTGCCCATCCTATGGTTGTTTGTTTGGTTCACTACTATATGTATTCCCCAACATACAGAAGCCTCCCTGCCCCACAAGAGTCACTTAGAAGAAATATTTATTAAAGGAATGATAAATGATAGAAACAAGAAACACCAAAGTCAGGTTAGTGGTTACTACTCAGGAGAGGAAGAACAGGAATGAATTACAAACAGTTACACAGGGACATTGCCTGTATGTGTAAGGTCACCTTAAGAAAAGATCTAATGTGAAATATGCCAAAATCTTGAGCTCTGGCAAGGAACAAAAAAAAGTTCAGCCACAGTTAAGGAATATGACAAATAAACAGTTTTCATAAACCCCATACCATGCAATTAAAAATTACATAGGGTGTTGATTCATATAGAGAAAAAGGTACAATTGTATTTATTGTCTTTTAAAGTTAATTCTTTGCTTTCTTATCACCTATATCTCTGTCTCAGTTTAGTTGGAAATGATCATGACTACCACCTATTTTTTGCTTAATTTCTCTTTCACACCAACAACTATGATTGACAATTCAGATTGTACAGTATAGTTTGTCACAGGTTTAATATTCATCTGTATATTTGACTGGTTTAAATCGTTCAAGCCCGTTGTGACTTTAGAGAGTGTCCAAACTATTTGGGAAAAAATGCTTTATTGATTAAACTGAAAAAATCATTTTGGTAAGTTTTTATTTTAATTCCAGTATAGTTAACACAGTGTAATATTAGTTCTAGGCATACAATACAGTGATTCAACTCTTCCATACATCATCTGGTATTCATCATGACGAGTGCACTCCTCAATCCCCATCACCTCTTTCACCCATCCCCCAACCCTAAATTTAACAAATAATTTTAATCCTTTATTTTATTTAGCTTTTTCCATAGACAACATCTTTTGACAATTATAGGAAGCTTCCTCACATATATTCTAGATCTTATTTATTTATAAAATATAATTTCTGTCTCTTGGACTACAAATTAAATTTTTAAAAGTTGAACAAACTTCCATTGATTGTCTGAATACATAAATAGCAATGCCAAACAAATGATAGGCAGACTGAAAATTTCAATTCTTAATCTCACACCTCAACGCTGGCACTTTTAGAGGTGAATTATTTCATTGGCAAGTGTTTGGCAGTTGGAGATATTTCTATCATTTCTATCCTGGACTCCACATGTTCCAAGTGAATTCCATGATCTATACAGGAAGTAGTATAACAGATATATGATTACCACAAAAGCAGTTTTGAAGAGACTTCATAATGTAAGAATGTAGAACATGTTACAACACATTTCTAAGGAAGTTCCCCTAAGCTTTCCCTCATAAACAAAGGTCTGCTGGTCTCCTTAACATTCACTCACTCATTCATTCATTCATTCATTCATCCACCCATCCAAAAGATACATTCTGAATTTCCTGTCTTCAGGAAGATGGACGTAACAGTAGAATATTATGTGGGCATTGTCTTTGGACAAAACATTCTTTTCTATACATAAAGTCATATGGCAAGTCTAAACATATCCCATTGGAACTTTTGGGACTCTGTTTTCTCCAATTGGATGATAAATGAGGCAGAAGAGATTCCCCAAAGCCGTACAAAAATATATTAAGAAGGCTCTCAAACACAAATATTATTTGAAATGTCTAGAGAATTTGTGGAAGATCCTAAGGCTTTTCTCGAATGTTTTTGGATAAAACTCTTCTTCCCAAAACAAGCCGGGTGTATTTTCTTTTCATACCTTTGCTCCTAATGTGCCCTTTGTCTAGAATGTCTTTGCGTCCTGTGCCAGATGAAATGCCATCCCCTAACCTCCAAGGTTCAGTGGAAATAGAACCAAATCCCCTCTCTAAAGGCTTTTCTATTCCTCCTTATAGGAGTAATTTCTCCTTCTTCTGAATTTCCTTCACATGTTTAATTACCAATCTAATGATCTTTAGACATTTTCAACATATTTAACAGTTATCTATGTGCTTGATACAATACACTTTTGGAAGGTACTTGCTATTATTTATGTTTGCACCCTCCATCTTAACCAGATGAATGCTTTGCATGCATCAGGTTGTCAATCTATGCATGGTGAATACTAATTGAATAATATCTCTCTTTTTTCCCGTGGAAGTAATGGCTCAAAAATGACACAGTTTGGCAGCATACCTTTTTTCCTTTTCTAGCCATTCTGTCTCCTTTGTAAAATAAAAGGCTGGAGAGTCAGCATATCTAAAAAAGAAAAAAAAAAAAAGCGGGGGGAACTAATAATGGCAGCTATAAACCAGCTGCTATACCTTTTAAGCTCCAAGAATTCGGCATAATCTGATTTCCCAGGAATCTCAGAGCTGTTGAATGTTTGATTCCACACTAACATTCTGAACATCAGCGCTAAGAGGCTAATTAGTTAACCAATCATTCAGGTTCCTATTTCTCTCCATATTCTGCTTAGCTATTAGATAAAAGGTGGTAACAGAAAAGCCAAAACTATAGCTCTGGACAAAGAAAATATAGAGAAGTGGGAGTGAATAAATAAAACTGAAATTCAGATTTTAAATTATTTGTGTCTTTCAATTATAAATTAAATTAAAGTGACAAATATCCCAAATCGACCTTTTCTTTAAGTAACCTGAATTTATCTATACTTTGTCATTTTTGTTTGTTTTCTGGTTATCCTCATCTAAGCCTGGTGTAACTTATGACACCTGATGGAATTAATCTTTCTGATATACTTCCCTAGCCATTACAGATTGTACTAGATAATTTTTCTCAAAAGACATTTCCTTCTATCTTATGAATTAATAGTCATGACTCAGTCACATAGTGAGTTAATGTTAGAGCTCAGACTTGGAATCCAGGTTTTCAGTTACCTAATTCAGAACTTTTACATAAGTGTTAAAAATCCAGATGCCATTAAAAATAAAGCTCCCTTTGAACACATAAAACATAATTCCATTAACAAATAATTCAACTCCAGTGGAATTTTTCCAGAAAACATCTATTACCTAAAGCAAGAGATGGAAGTTGTAAGACAAATGTAATGAAATTTAAAATAAAGGTAAGGAAAATAATCTGGCAACTCATCAAAAGGTTAAAAATGGAGTTACCATATGACCCAACAATTCTACTCCTAGATATATATCCAAGAGAGAAAAAAAACAAACATAAATCCACACAAAAATCCGTACACAAATGTTCATAGCAGCGTTATTCATAATAAAAGTGGAAACAACTCAAATATTCATCAACCGATGAAGGGATAAACAAAATGTGGTACATCCAGACAGTTAGATACCATTCAGCTATGAAAAGGAATGAAGTGCCCACACATGCCGTGGCAACATGGATAAATCTTGAAAACATTATACTAAAAAAGAAGCCAGTCAGAAAAGGCCAATATTGCATGATTCCATTTATATGAAGTATCCAGGAGAAACAAATCTACAGTTCCGAAAGAAGTTAGAGCTTGCCCAGTGCTGGTGAAGACGAGAAGAGAGAAGTTCAGAGAAAATGTGCAGTGACTGTTAGCAGGCCTGAGTTTTCTATGGGTGTATTGAAAATGCTCCCAGGGGCGCCTGGGTGGCTCAGTGGGTTAAAGCCTCTGCCTTCGGCTCAGGTTGTGATGTTGGGGTCCTGGGATCGAGCCCCGCATCGGGCTCTCCCCTTGGCAGGGAGCCTGTTTCCGCCTCTCTTTCTGCCTGCCTCCTTGTGATCTCTCTCTGTCAAATGAATAAATAAAATTAAAAAAAAAAAAGAAAGAAAGAAAATGCTCCCAAACTAACTGTGGAGATGGTTGCCCTACTCTGTGAATATATCAAAAGTCATTAAATTGCGTACTTTAAATGGGTGAATTTTATGGTATGTGAATTATAGCTCAATAAAGCTGTTAATTTTTTTTTTTTGAGAAATGTAAGCCTTTGGGGTTTAAAATCCAATTTATTCATTTATCATTCACTATTCCATCCATTCATGTATATATTCAATTCTCCAGATTAGCCCTCCTGACCTTGTTACCTCCCTACCTCCATGTCCATCTCTGGACCGACAATATCCTCGCAGCACCACTCAATTTTCCTTCAGAGCAAACATCACATTTGTAATCACACTGCAATCTTTATGACAAAGCAGCATATCTGTTCTGATCACTGATTTATCTGTAACGCCTAGTGTGGTGGGCATGGCACATGAGCATTGTTTCAACAACTGAAATATAAAACACTGAAGAACAACTTAAAACATCCTAACAAAGCATATAAATATATATCATTTTATGAAGGTATACGTGATAATAATGAAAATGAAGAACAGACAAGACTGTGTTTCAGTTGGAATTTTAATCCCAGACCTTTATAGTTGTTTATTTATTTATTTAAAAAGATTTTATTTATTTATTTGACAGAGAGAGAGAGAGATCACAAGTAGGCAGAGAGGCAGGCAGAGAGAGAGGGGGAAGCAGGCTCCCTAATGAGCAGAGAGCCTGATGCGGGGCTCAATCCCAGGACCCTGAGACCATGACCTGAGCCAAAGGCAGAGGCTTCACCCACTGAGCCACCCAGGCACCTCTATAGTTGTTTAAACAATACTTCAAATCAGAAGATATATCTGGATCAGAAGATATAGATGGATTTCAGGAAGATCAGGACGTTCCTGATAATACAAGCAAATTTCCTACGTGCAAATGTGTATATAAATTTTTTTTTTCTGGGATACTATATATAGCAATTACATTATTTTAAGCAGCCTTATTATAAGCCTCCAATTTTGCACTATTGGACCTTGATCAAAAAGCCCCTAGGGGTGCCTGGGTGGCTCAGTGGTTAAGCAGCTGCCTTCAGATCAGGTCATGATCCCGGGGGTCCTGGAATCAAGCTGTGCATAGGGCTGCCTGCTCAGCAGGAAGCCTACTTCTCCCTCTCTCACTCCCCCTGCTTGTGTTCTGTCTCTCGCTGTGTCTCTCTCTCTCAAATAAATAAAATCTTTAAAAAAAAAAAAGCCCCTAAATGCTAGTGAAATTCGAAACATGAATTGTCCACTTGTTCACTGTATTCATCTAGTTCCACATTAATTTCTATTGATAATAACACTTAATATTAACTGAATATGCCCTTATGTGTCTGTTTCTACTTTTACTGCTTTGGTTCAGGCATTTGTAATTTCCTGCCTTGACCAATGTGATAGCAGCCAAACTACTCTCCCTACCACCAGCAGAGAGGTGCTCATATTCTCCTGTAGTGAATTAGCCGTATGTAGATGCTATGCAAACAAACTACCCTGGGCTGACTCTAGCGTGCATATCTGCAATTATTGTTTTACTTTCTTCCTTTTCCAGCGAGTACATGTAAGAGACAATCAGATTCGTATGAACAAAGACCATGATTAATCATCTCTATACTCATGTCTTGAAAACTGTAGATGTTGAATAGCTATTTATTTAATTGAATGAATCTGTAACCCTCAAATGCCTAGCATGTGCTTTGCATAAGGGAGAATTTTAATAACATTGAACAAATGAATAATATTTCTATATGCTATGTATTCATGTAGGTGCATATGCTATGTGCTCATTATTTAGGCTTTCTTCAAAGACCTCCTAAGAGGAAAAAGGCAAAAACCTTGAAAACAGCAGTTTATTTCTACATATGTTGCTTTATGAAACGTGTCTTAAAGCCAAAGCAAATCCCATTAACAGAATAAAACCCCAATATTCACGTAGTGCAGAATGGATGCAATTTAATGTAGTCCTGAAAGTAGCTACCTTGTAATTGTCGTCTTGTTCCAAGGAGATTTTTTAATTATTTTAGTATTTTATGAAAATTTATAATAACTTGAATTCTGAAAGCTGTTTTATCAAGGACTTTTCCACTGTGTAGAATTAGCCCATTAGGTTTATTCCATTTTGTTCTTTCTTGAAAACCTTTAATATACATTTCTCTATGACCTAATAAAGACCTTGAACAACAAAACACACTGATGCTCAAGTAGCTGCTCTGTGGTGGTGCCACAAGCAGCATAAAGGGCTTATTTACTTTTACTTCTGGTTTCATGTTCACTAATTACCAGAGGTGTTTAGCTCAGAGAGCTAGATTTACTGTGTATCTTTTGGTAGACAACGCATTTTCAAATAAGGAGGTAAATGCTTAGGTTTTTAAAAGTTTAACACATCATTATGGGAATAAAAAGGCATTTAAAATTCTTAAAGAGAAAACCTGTGTTGGATAATCAGTGTTCAATCACCTTGTATTACATTATACACAATACGTAGTACACAACTACAATTTCCCAAACCACATTTTGCAAAATGAGTCCCCAGCAATCCATCATCCCTGGAAATGTGTTCATCACATTTTCCAGGTGGCATTTTTCTTACTGATATGCTGTAGCTCCATTAACTAGCTATGGGCTCTGGGCATATTTTTGAGGGTTGATTACATCATCCACAAAAAATCTGACATCTTAACATGCATGAAATCATGGGGGCTGAAGTCGACAAGTATTGAGACTCTTCCCAGTTCTGAGATTTAGTAATCTGGAATTTATTCAGCATTCTCAGGCTCAGTAAATAAGACTACCTTTAATAAGGCAAAAATAAAATGGAAAAGTCAAAGGAAGGCACTCATAACCATCCAGAAACACTAAATATCTTCAAAACTTAAAATTCTTAAGTCTGTCCCTTCTCTCCAATCCAGCTGCCATTGCTTTAGTTTTCCTAATGTCACTGGGTGGAAAAAAAAATCGCTAAACTTCTGATTGATGTCTTAAAACTATATTAGCTATATTCTCATCTTGTCCTTGGTAAACACTCAGATATATTTCACTCACCTGCCATTTCTTACCTTCGGTACCTCCCAAGCCCTCTAAATAATTCCTGAGCTTCTCACCCTTGGCAGATAATTTTCCTTCTTAGAGATTATTATGGGAGAATTCCACTCCCCACTTGCCTTCGTTATCAACACACATTATATGAGGATACAACCATTTTCACTTCTTTCCTCAAGGCTTGGAGAAAGAAGACTTTCATCTCTTTTCAAGACTTGTGACCACCACTTTATCATCAACCCATCTTGGCCTGTCTCCTTTAAAAATATATTTCTCTAAAAATTCCCTTTCTCTTCTCTATTTCTGTGTTACTCCCTGCATTCTATAAATATCATCAAATCTCTTGTATCTTAAAAAAAAAATACTCCCCCCTTCTCGATTTACATCCCTTTTTAGTGCTCTCATTTTCCTCTCAGGAAGCTCTTCTGTGTGTTGGCTCCATTTCCTCATTTTGCATTCATTTTCAGGATCTACTCTACAATTTTACATAAGCAACTTGGGCAAAGGTCACAATAGTCTCATTTCTCAACGTCTAATGGAAATTGTCAGTGTTTAATTGACTACATGCTTGTTTTTGAATTTCTGAATATTTGAACTTGTTTTGTACTTCTTTCTCTGGCTTCTGGGATATTTCACATTCCTAGTTTTCTTCCTTTACTTCCATCCTTCTTTCTCAGCATTGTTCCTTGCTGTTCTTCCTTCTGCTCTTTGCATATTAATGCCTTTCTCATCTTCAACCAGGACTGTGCTTAATACAAAACCTCTGTTCTCAAAATACTGGCTGGAAGGATCTTGGGTCTGACTCCTGGATTGATCCAGATGTTCCGGGATTCACAAAAAATATGAAGAAAGATACTTTATATTGTGAGGAGCAGTGAATTTTCAAGCCAGCATCCTGGGAATTATATAATTTCTAGGTACTATATCTTAGAATCTTGTAACTGGGCTTGGAACAGGGAGGGAGACATAAGGGCCTCTAGATCTAGTTTGAAGAATACCTCAAATATTCTAATTATATATTATCTAAACAATAATTCATACTAAATTTTAAATTTCAAATAACATTTAAAAAAGGCTTTGGATTTTTATGTTTAACAAAAGCATGGATTTCGAAGCCTTGAGAAATGTTTTCTATCACAGACACAATTTTTTAAAGAACCTCATTGATAAACAAATTGTTAAATAGATAGGGGATTTTTTTTTAAAGATTTTATTTATTTATTAGAGAGAGAGAGTGCATGAGAGAGAGCAGGGGTAGAGGGAGAGAGAGAGTGCATGAGAGAGAGAAAGCAGGGGCAGAGGGAGAGGAAGAAGCAGACTCCCCGCTGAGCAGGGAGCCTGATCCTGGACCCTGAGATCATGACCTGAGCCAAAGGCAGACACTTAACCAACTGAGCCACCCAGGCGCCCAGATAGGGGATTTTTAAAAATTGTTTTGGTAAAAGCCTAGTTATTTAAAAAGAAAAATAGTAGTACTTTTAGTCATGCAACAGAACAGTATTAATCCAATTGGAATCCAAGATTAGACGCAGTCTTATGTTCAACTGGTTTTCAAAATGTCATTTGTTAAAACAAGATTCCTCATGCAAAGGGAACTTTACAAGTTCTCCAGTGCTTCTCAGAGACTAAAACTGACCTAAGAGAGTGTCAACCACCCTGAACAGGGTTCCTGAAGATTCCGTTATGATCCCTGACCTAAAAAATTCACGGAGTCTAATATATAATTATATTATATATTATATAATTATATATCTATTATATAGTATACTATTTATATTATAAATATTAATATATAAAATATATTAAGATATATAATATAATACAATGTATTATATATTAAATAATTAAATATCATTAA
>CM052899.1:65971845-66075422 GCA_028534135.1 Potos flavus | reverse complement strand
AACATGTAGGCTATATCATAGATATTATTAATTATTAATGAATTGATAGTCGTTAATAATTATTGATATTAATATATTATTAATTAATATGATATGGTGATCTGTGATTGTATATTAATATATTATATAATATATATGCTACATCAAAATAATATATTAAAAAATAATAAATATACAAATATATAAATATAACAATTATATATTATATAATTGTGTATATAATTATATATAAATATAATAGATAATATAATTATCTAATATATCTAATGTTATCATTCCTCCTCAATTCTGACTAACCTTATGTGTTCTTTTCTGTCTACAGGGGAGAGCACATTTTAACAGTGACTCCAGAATTATTGTGGTTAAGTTTTATACTTTAAAACAGCTATAATGTGACCTTAATTCAGGTGATTTTTTTTTTAGAGCAATTACAACAACGGCATTCCCAAAAAAACTCTGGTGAAGAGATAAAGGAGATTAAAGTAGAGGACACAAACAGTAGAAAGAAATACACATTATGATGTGTTTCTTAATTGGGTAAAAATTTTATAGTGGCTGAAAATGTAACTCAGACTCCACATGTTACAACAGTATTATTCCAAGAGGACTCAAATAGCACTTTATGTTTTTAAAGTCATTATGCTTGAATTTCCTCTTTTGCCATTGACGCCTGCACTTTTGAAAACTGTGTTAACCAGCAGAATTTCAGAATAGAATTAATTCTCAATTATCTGCATTAATGGAGAGAATAAGAAGAATATAAAACAAAATAATGCTAGCAAAAGTAACATTGTATAAAAAGGAATTAGTAATTCAAAATGGATCAAAATGGACCCAAATATAGGTGTAAAGCTATAAAACTATCAGAAGGAAATAGGTGTAAATCTTCATGACTTCGAATTAGGCAATAGTTTCTTAAATATGGCACCAAAAGCACAAGCATCAAAAGTAAGTACAGTTAATGGAATTTCATCAAAATTTTGTACATCAAAGGACACTATCAAGGAAATAGAAAGACAACCCACAGAATGAAAGAAAATCTTTGCGAATTATTTATCTGATAAAGATCTAGTATTCCGATATATAAAGAATTTTTACAACTCAACAATAAAAAGATAACCCAAAAAGTATGCGAATAGACATTTCTCCACAGTAAATATACAAATGGCCAATAAGTATATGAAAAGATGTTCAGCATTAGTAGTCATTAGGGAAATGTAAATCAAAACCACAATGAAATACCACTTAACAGCGCTAAAATAGCTATTTATGTCTTTTATAAAGGAAAATAACAAGAGTTGGAAAGCATGTGGAGAAACTGGAACTCACACATTGCTGGCGGGAATATAAAATGGTGCAGTTACTGTGGAAAACAACCTGACAGTTCCTCAAAGAGTTAAACAAAAAGTTACCATATGTATATCAGTAATTCCGTTCCTAGATCTATGCCCAAGAGAACTGAAAACATATGTTCACACAAAAACTTGTACACAAATATTCACAGCAGCATTATTCATAGTAGCCAAATGTGGAACAACCCAAATGTCCAAAAAATGATGAATGGATGAACAATATGTGGTATATCCATATAATGGACTACAGTTCAACTATAAAAGGAATAAAGCACTGATACATGCACCAACATGGATGAACCTTGGAAAGATTATGTTAAGTGAAAGAAACCAGTCTCTAAAGGCCATACATGGTATGATTCCATTTATATTAACTGTCTAGAAAAGGGAAATCCGTACAGACACCAAGTAGATTAGTGACTGATTACCTGCAGATATTGGGCATGGGGGAATGGACTATGTGTGGTTTCTTTTCAGGGTAATAAAAATGCTCTGGAATTAGGTGGTGGTAATGGTTATACAACATTATGAATATACTGTAAATCATTGAATGGTATACTTTTAAAAGGTTAAAATGGTGAACTTATGCTACGTAAGTTTTTAACAACAGAAAAATTTTTAAGTAATTAGAATGTTATCTTGATCCAGCTTTAGAACTCATGAATAAGCACACGTACATTTAAACAGTCATTTCTTTGCACCTGGTCCTCTGATATTTTTGGTTTGCTCTTGGCAAAACAATTCACCAAAGGAAGTTGTAGTTGATAAACCACAATGGTACACAAGCTATAAGTACTCTGTTCCAATAAAGAGTTTCATCAGAAAAATAGACACAATTCTAGATATTAGAAGGAGAAAGGGAATTAATAGAAGGAGTATAGGGTTTTTAAAAATATTGAAAAGACTAGAGTGAAGACATAGAAAGACCAACATGAGCTCTCTAGCTTACCAGTCATTTTGATTGAATTAGTAAATTGTTCTGGACACCCAGGTTAGGAACCGTGGCTAACTTCTATCAAATGCCCCAGTTGTCTGAAGTACTTGGGGAGGCAATTGCCTGGGGGCAATGCCTGGGGGCTACTGAAAAATCTCGTGTTCAAAGACCCATACTTCTGCCCAGAGTTGAACAACTCTATTTGGCAGAATGTAAACCACAACTAGAATTGTAGAGGTAAATGGAGTTTTATTTGTAAGTTTCAGGTCTTTTAAGAGTGGTGAACATAGAAAAAAAGTCGGGCTACATTATAATTGAAAAAAAAAATCCAGTACATTTTTCCAAGAGTTAACACTAGTTAAAATATTTCAATCCTCACAAGTGTCATTATCTGATTGGCAGACGTTAACCCCAACTTACGTGGCTGCTAGTTTTTCTCACAAGAGCTATGGAATTAATATAGATTATTGAGGTCTATGGACTGTTCTTTGGGCAGGTTTTCCTTTCATCAGTTTTCATTCTTTCATAGGAATTTCCGCTTTCTTCACAGCAATAAACCAACAAATCATCAAAGTAGGTAGATGCTTTAAGAAGACAAAAACTGAATGAAAGCAACATCTCTTTGGCTCATTTGAAGCCTGCTATGCAAGGTTTTTCTCTTTTTTTTTTTTTTTGATGACAATTGTTCTCAATCTAGTTTCCTGGAACAACCTGACTAACCTGGATTATGTTGAAATCTGATATTGGAAAGAAAAACAAATATATGTGGAAGAGATGGGGTTTGAATCATTATTCCAATTTTTACAGATTATATGAATTTCTTAAGATGGATTTAGGTTTGGGAAGATTTAGCTTCAAATTAATTAAAGAGTTAATATTTTCATCATCTTCTTAAAAGGTATATTACATAAAGTCAACTTACAGTACATTAATAACTTAAAAACTAATAAAATTGTCCCTTCACGACAGACATTAGAAGGCAGAATCATATTATTAATACATTTTAGACAAAATGGGGCATTATTCTTTTGAGTTACAAACTGAGTAAAGCTAATATGATTTCTGCATGAGTACTTTTGACATTATAACCCAATTATATTATTCCCCTTACATTTGAAATAGAATGTTTCTAGATTAATTTTGGATAAACTTATAAAGGAAGAGTAGGCTCCAGTTTACTTAGGTCAAAAACAATAAAATCATAAAAATTACCTGCTTTGAACTATATATCCCTTAAATCAGCATGAGAGCTAGCTAATACTTAGATTTTTATTTTAGTTTCTTTGAAGAATCTAAGATAATATTCTGGCCGTTTTCCTGTACAGAATGATCTCATCATTGGCTCATAAAGTGGGTGAAATAATGCTAATAATTCATGGAAGCTATCTTAATATAAATTTATTTGAGTTGGAAAACGTATTAAGTAAGTATGTTTCTTTTCTCTAAACATGTAAGAAAAATCTTGCAACATAGCAGTAATATTATTAATGTACTACTTGTTTTTATTGCATACTCTCTTGATTTCCCATCATAAAGTTAAATTTTCAAAAGCAAAAATTAAAGAAATATTTTTGGAAAGATAACATATGAGAGTTACCTCAAAATGTTTTGTTAATTAATTAGAACTAATTAATAATTATCCACCAATGAAATAAAATAAAAATTAAAAAAAAATTTAATTTTTAATTAAAAAAAGAAAAATTTGAAAATGTCTATGTCAAAGTTCAAAATATAGAGAACTAATTCTTTTACCCAACCAAGGAATTTTTTTTTAAAGATTTTATTTATTTATTTGGCAGAGAGAGAGAGATCACAAGTAGGCAGAGAGAGGGGGGAAGCAGTCTTCCTGCTGAGCAGAGAGCCTGATGCGGGGCTGAATCCCAGAACCCTGAGATCATGACCTGAGCCGAAGGCAGAGGCTTTAACCCACTGAGCCGCCCAGGAGCCCCCCAGCCAAGGAATGTTTAATCTCTATCATGTGACTTTCTCTAGGGCTGGGATTTTAAATATTTTATTCATTGTATCCCAGCTTAGTTCAATTAAAACGTGTTGTATAAATTGTAAGATATAAATATTGTTAATGGTTACAGTATCGACAGACATATCACTTCAAGATCAAAATGATGTTTCTTGTTAAGTATAGTAAATTAGCATATTTTAGCCCTCCTGACAATGTTAGTCTTGCCTACTTTTAATTTACATTGGTCATAACACTTTTTTTCTAAAACACAGAATTTGTCTTAATAAGCATTATAGGTTATTACCTCTTTAAATAATATGCACTATTTCCCCCTTTCTGAATTAGTCTTAATTATTATAGGGAAAACAGGTTACTACAAAAGCAAGTAAACAAACATTTAATAAGTGTGTCCCCTTTCAACATGAATGAGTCACTAAGAATCATTATTAATACCAATTCCTTTCAAAGTTCTTGCTCAATAGCTTAGTGACTAGCTCCTTCAGGCTTGTATGAGCCTCTGCTCTGCTGGTGAGGAATCTGGACCAGGAGAATTCTTACCTTCTGTCAACCCCTACTGTTAGAAGAGAACAATTTTAAAATCAAAAGACTTTAGAATTCAATTAAAAACATTTACGACGATTTAGAAACAGTCATTAAATTTGACTACCTAACTAGCCCACAAACAAAAATAATTTGACAGGCAGGAATAGACAATGGAATTATGAAATATAGCCTGTCTTTCATAAAGATGAGTTGAAAACAATGTTTCATAAACTTTTAGCATTAGATAAAATAAAACTCATTTTTTTCTACTTGAATTTGTCATAAATACCCCTGCATACCTTACAGTATTTTCACCAGTGCTTCTTATGAACCAGCCTCAAAATTGAGAAGAGCATGGCTCTTATTCAGAATGAGTAGAGAGAATGTCAAGAGAGGCTGGGAGTCACAGAAGTCAGTAGAGAGAGATTTTTAAGAAAAAGTGAATTCAGCAGTATCAGTAGCTGCTGAGATATCAAAGGAATAACTGAAAAGTACCCTTGTGCCATTAGTGTCATTGCTGAGGACCAAAGTAAAGAGTAGTTTTCAATGTAGTTGAGGATTAGCAAAAGCCAGATGACTGAATTAAAGAGTGGGAGGTGAGAAAGGAGAGAAAGCAAGGATCAAAAACAGTTTGTGAATGTTTGACCATGAAAAGAAGGAGACAGAAAGTAATAATGGCCCCAAATTTCTTTGATGTTTCCTCATTGAGAGTTGAGGTATACATCCCATCCCCAGAATTTTTCACTCTGTGAATGCTTCGCTAACTAAAAGGGCTATGCCCATTTTCAGAACTGGGTCTTAAGAAAATAGCAGCTTCTTAAGAATATAAAGACCATTTGTTTCTTGGAAAATAGATGCCATTATCTTTAAACTTCTACACATTTTCCACAAACCTCATTGGGGTTTGCCCCCCCCAGACAGAATCTACAACCAAGCATCTATTTGAGATAAACCCTACTCTACTGCCAATTATGGAGATACCACGTTTATTGGAATATAGTCGCCATTCTGTGAGGGAGCCCATACCAATAATGTGAAGAAGCCCATGAGGAAAACAATCAACAGATAACACCAGTTTTCCAGCCATTTAGGGAGAAATCCTGGAAATGGCTCTCCAGCTCCAATTGAGCTTCCCGAGCTGATATGGCACGGGTAAGAGGCAAATTGTTCACACTGAGCCCTGACCAAATTGTAGACTTGTGAACAAAGTAAATGACTGCTGTTGTGTAAGCCAGTAAGTTTTGGGCTGTTTTGCTAGGCAGTAATAGATAATTAATGCAGATGTTGGTGCTGGAAGTGATACGCTGCTATAACAAAAATCTGTGACCTTGATTTCCAGAAGCTAGAAGGGCACTGAGGGGTCTGTTTGTGTAAGCCTAGAAAATTTAAGGAGAGTATTATTAAAAACCTCAAGGGATGAGGAGAATGTTAGCGAACATCTAAAAGACTTCGTAATGTTGTTGGTGGAGGTTTAAAATAAGGAAAATATAATTGAAAGCTGGTAGAAAATGGATTCTTATTATATAGTGACAGAAATTTGGTAATATTGTCCTCTGAAGAAATGTGGAAATAGGAACACATCTACTGAATTCAATTATCTCGCTAAGGGGATTTTCCAAGTAAAGTATTAAAGGTCCTCTTCGGCTTCCTTTAGCTTTTTGTTATCAAATTAAAGAGGAGAAAGATAAGCTAAGAAGGGAACTGTTGAGTTTTTGAGGAAAATTTAGAGGAAATATAAATGATTCAGAATCTGCTAGTTTCAAAAATGAAAACATCTTATTCCCAGTCTCTCTATGACAAAATATTCTCAGCTAAAATATGGCTTCTACAAAAAGGTCAGATCCATGGCAGGCCTGTAAGACACTTTGTTAAGACATTATGAAGATTTAAGGCAATGCCTTTTCAGCCTATCAAACAAACAAAAGACTTTCTAACGATGTTGAAGGCATGCTTCACAGACCCTCTCCATTAAGCAATGGGGCTTCTAAGAAAATTAAGGACATGGCCCCTCAGTAATTCCCAGTAGAACAGGGTTTATCTCAAAGATAATTTTAGTTGTCGCTTTTGTCTAGTAGAGTGAACCGCAATAAGGTTTATAGAAAATCTACACAGGTTTAAAGATAATTATTCTGGAAGAAGAGCTGCTGGCTTGAGCTATAATGGACAGAGGCAGTAAAAAAGGAAGAGGCTTTTAGAGCCCCAACTTATACCTTCCTATAGGCAAGGAGAGCCAAGAAAGAGATTCAGTGGCAAACTCTGTTTTACTTATGGGGAAGGTAGAATGATTCAAAGGACAAGAACAAATCCCCGAGGGTGGAGCTAAGCCACAGAGAAACGACACAGAGAGCGGGACTGGAAACCGACAATAAGGAACCGGCGGAACCAGCAACACATGCCCAGAAAGTTCGGCAATTCCTATGGACTAGCCAGTGTTGCATCCATTTTCATGCTTTTTGAATGGGGGTACCTACTGTGGCTATCCTATGCTCATTCCACTATCATATGTTTGTTGCATGGGTGGGGAAAATAACCTGTCTCTTTAGTTCACAGGTCTTCAGTTCGAAAGGACATATGCCCAAGGAACCTTATCTACACATAGACATGATACCTATAAGATGATCCTGAAGCTCAAGCCTGAGCCTGAGCCTGAGGCTGATCCTGTAGTGAAAGGAGACTTTGGGGAGTGGAGGGGTTTTGGGAGGGTATGAGTGTATTTTGTATATGCGTAGAATAAAAATTAATTAGTGGCGATGGGTGGATTATGGCAGTTTTAAAAACAACATATTTTGAAGAGGTACAGTCTCTGTTTTTTGCCTTATCTGGGTCTGCCTGACCAGTATAATATGGCACTGTGTCACCTTCTTAGCTTAGACCTTAAGAAACTGGTAGATTCACTCTCTGTCTCTTGAAATGTTCTCTCTTGGAACCCTGCACTATGTTGTAAGGAAGCTCAAGCAGTATATGGAGAACCCCAATCAGTATATAGAGAACCCCAAGGGGAAAAAATTGAAACCCCAGTCCCACAAAACCTAGGAAACTTGAAAGTCAAAATACGCTTCTGCCTCTTCCTTACCACTAGATTGTTAATATACTTTCAGAAAAATTAGTAATCTTATCATACATACAAAAATGTATGAAATGCACACATATAGTAATGAGGTATCCACACCTTAACTTAAAAAATAGATCAAAAATACAGAGCACCATATTGCTTTCCACAATACATTCTATTCTCTCGTTCTAAAGATCACTAATATAAAGTACCCACTTTTCATTGAAGTTTTAATATTCACGTATGTATTCCTATATAATATATATTTACTTTTCTCTAATTTTATACTTTATAAAGTATAATAATATCTTATGCATATTCTGTAATGTGGTATTTTTGTTCAAATAATTTGAGATCTTTCAATGTCGCTTTTTGTAGCTGTATTCTATTTGTATTACAGTTTTGTAATAAACACTTTTTATACTCTGTCAATATTTATTAATAGTCTTTAGTTCTTGATTTGGGTCCCCAAGAGATCAGATTAGTAGTTGCCAGAGGTAGAGGGTGGGGATGGAGAAATTGAGTGAAAGTGGTCAAAGGTACAAAATTCCAGTTATAAGATGAGTAAGTATAGAGCACCTGGGTGGCTCAGTTGATTAAACGTCTGTCTTCGGCTCAGGTCATGATCCCAGGGTCCTGAGATAGAGCCCCACATTGGGCTCCCTGCTCAGTGGGGAGTCTGCTTGTCCCTCTCTCTCTGCCCCTTCCCCCAGGCTCATGCTTGCTCTCTTGCTCACTCTATGTCTCTCTCATCCACTCTCTCTCAAACGAATAAATAATATCTTAAAAAAAAAAGATAACTAAGTCTGGGAATGTAATGTACAGAATGATGACTACAACTAACAATACTGTATTATATAATTGAAAAGTTGCTAAGAGAGTAAATCTTAAAAGTTCTTGCCACAAGAAAAAAGATGTGTGACTAATGTGAGGTAACAGATGTGAACTAAATTTTTTGTGGTGATAATTTCACAATATATACATATATCAAATCATTATATTCTACGTCTAAAACTAATACAACATAGTATGTTAATCAAACATCAATGAAAGTGGAAAAAATGAAAAAAAAATTAATCTGCTATTGTTTTGGATTTCTCAGATTCTTTTTTGTATTACTTTTATCATTTATTTTTATATTTTATGATAAGTAATTAAGATCCTTTATCTTATTTTTAATGATAATATTAACATGTCACACATTAATTTTTTGTTTAGAATATATATGGTTTATCTTTAATACTTTTTTTTACATGTGCCTCAAACAGATTATAGCTGGATTTTTTATACAATTTCATATTCTCTAGATTATAAAAATCATTTTAGTTCTGCATATTTACTAAAAATACTTTTATATTTGATCTCATTTACTCAAAAATGTCATTTTTTCATATGGTGTTAAACTGTATAACTATGTTGTTATAACAACTATGTTGTTTCTGGTTTTTACAATTGTAAGCAGTATTATATGTTCTTATACACATATTCTTGTGGATTCATGCCTTTGGGACTATAAATACTAGATGATAAAGTATATGGATGTTTAATTTACAAAATAATTTTACCTCTTCGCAAAATGGTAACAAATTATGTCATCATTACTAGTATCTTAGAACCAGTTTCTCCTCCTCCTCACCAATATACATAGTATCAGACTTGGCTTTTTAACTTTTGCCAGTCCAGATGGGTGAAATAACATCTCGAGTTATGGTATTGTGGTTTTTAATGTGCATATTTTTATTACTGAGGAAATTGAACAACTTCTCCTGGGTCATTCTTGTCTCCTCTTAAGGGAAATGTTTTTTCACATCTTTCATCCATTTCTTTTTCTCTTTGGCTGTTGATCTTTTTCTTACTGATTCATAGGAATATTTAATATTTTTTATTAATTTTTTTTCAGTTGTATATTTTTATCTTTTTCCAGTATTTGTCTTGTATTTGTATTCACGCCATGACATCTTATGATGATCTAAAGTACTTAGATTAATGTTTTTGAATATATTGTTCTTTTCCTTTAGTTTTTCTTGTCTTTTGTGTCTTTTTTTAAGATTTTATTTATTTGAGAGAGAGAGAGAGCATGAGTGGGGGAGACGGGTAGAAGAAGAGGGAGAGGGAGAGTGAGAAGCAGACTCCCTACTGAGCAGGGAGACTGATGTGTGGCTTGATCCTGGCACCCTGGGATCATGACCAGAGCTGAAGGCAAATGCTTAACTGACGAGCTACCCAGGCGCCCCATTGTCTTTTGTGTCTTACGAAATCTTGTACCACTCCAAAAATATGAAGAAATTCTTCTGTATCTTCTTCTAAAACTTTTATAGAATAGATTTTTATATTACATGTTTAATTCACTCGGAATTGATTTTTGTGTGGTGTGATATAATAATTCTTTTCCAATAGATATAATCAATGTTTCACCATCAATTATTTAGTACTCCAAACATTCACAGGGGTATTCATCCCATCTCTGCATTCGCAATACTTATGCAAACTTCATTATGAATTAAATTTTCATAGGCTCATGAGTATACCCCTGGATTCTTTACTTTGTTCCATCATTAAATTGACTGTACACTGCCATGAACCTGTCTTAATATAACTTTATGATATCTTGATATTTCATAGGAAAGGTCCCACTCCCACCTCAAAGATAAACTTTCAAAATGTCTTTTTTTAAAGATTTATTTTTATTTATTTTTATTTTATATATTTATTTATTTTTATTTTTTTTTAATTTGAAAGAGAGATAGAAGGGGGAGGGACAGAAGGAGAGAATCTTCAAACAGACTCCCCACTAACTGCAGAGCCCTACACAGGACTCAATCTCACAACCCATGAGATCATGACCTGAGTTGAAACCAAGAGTCAGAGCTCAACCAACTGAGCCACCCAGGTGCCCTGGAAACCTCTTATAGAGAATATGTAAAAAAAAAAAAAAAAAAAATCTTGTTAAGATGTTGATTGCAAGTCTATTTAATAAAAAGAAAAATTTAGCAGAATTTATATGTTCCTGTCTGTATAAATGACATATTTCTTGGTTTACTTAGGGATTCTCTATTGTCTTTTAATAACATTTTATAATATTCTCTACAAAGAGCTTGTCCATCTTTTGTATTTTAGTCTTAAAATATTTTATATATTTATTTACAATGTAAATGTTGCTTTTTTATTTCAACTGAAAAAACAATAAAAATTCACAATCATAAGTGTAAATTAATTATGACACCAAGAATACATCCATGTAACCAACAAACAGGTGTTAAAAAAGAACATCATCAGAACCCCAGAGGATTCTTGCATGGTGCTTCTGATCTCAATACTTCCTACCCCAAGAACTACCACTATACTGTCTAATTCATAACTTAATTTACCTGCTGTTCTTTTTAACTTTATTTCAGCAGAATCACACAATATGTGACTAGCTTCTTTAACTCAACACTATATTTGTGAAATCCATCAATATAGCATTGGCTTATTCATTTTCATTGTAATATGGTATTATACTATAATAATGTTCCACCATTTACTTTTCTATTCTAATATCAATATGTAGTTTGGGGTTTTTGGCTAGTATGGTTATGAACATTTTTTATACATTCCGGTGCACATATATTCATATTTCTGTTGGTATATAATTTTTAGATATAGAATTTCATTTTACCTGATTTAAAGCTAGTAAGTTGTTTCATGAATGTTGGCAGAAGACACAAGATTCCTAGGTTAGAGATAAAACCATGTCCTACTCACAGCACAGCAAACAGCATTAGTATCAATACATTTGCATCAGTTTTCTTCCCCTGCCCTAAGTCTTTTTGGGATGAAACAGAAGATCAAGATGGAATCCTGTACAGATGTGTACAATGTTAAATAAAAATTGTTATAGCAAGCATCTTTTTCTTCTTCTAGATCAGGCACAAGCTTTCAAAATGTTATCATTAAATATAATGTTTACTTTATGTCATTATTATTTGTATTAATGTTGTTATTGTTGTAGTATATTTTATTTTTTTTCAAAGATTTTATTTATTCATTTAGAAACAGAGAAAGAGAGTGCACACTCATGAGTGAGGGGAGGGGCAGAGGGAGGGAGAGAATCTCAAGCAGACTCCACTCTGAGCACAGAGCTCCATGCGCCGCTCAGTCTCACAACCCTGAGATCATGACCTGAGCCAAAATCAAGAGTCCCATGCTTAACCAACTGAGCCACCCAGGCACTCCTGCAGTATATTTTAAATATAACACTGCACACAGATTTTAAGTGTGAAGATCCATGAGTTTTGATAAATTTATACAGACCCTAGTAAGTCCTTGTGGTAGACACAGTTCTAAGATGGCCTTTAAGTTTCCCAGTCTCTAAGACACGCACATTACATAATCCCCTCCTTTTGAGTGTGGACAAAACCTGTGAATATGATATCATTCCCTTCATTATGTTATGTCATATAGCAAAATAGATTTTGCGGGTATTAATGTTCCTAATCAATTGACTTTGATCAAAAAGAAGATTACTCTGTGTGGGACTAACCTAATCAGGTAGCCATAAAAGAAACAAGAAGCATCAACTGACATTTCTTCTCCAGAAGAAAATAATCAAACATGTTGTAAACTGCCTGTGGAGGAGAACACACGGCTAGGACCTGAGGCCGAATTTTAGGCATTGAGAGTGATTTCTGGCTGGGAGTCAGTAAGACACAGGGAACTTAGCTCTACAGGGGCAAGAAACTGAATTCTTCCAACAAGGAACTTGCTAGGAGACTTGGAGCTTCAGATGAGATCTCAGTCCCAGCTGACATCTTGACTTCAACCTTGTGGGACCGAGAACAGAGGACCCAGTTACATCATGCCCAGACTTCTGACCTACAGAAACTGTCCGGTAATAAAAAGATGTGTAAGCACTAAGTCTATGGTAACTTGTTATGTAGCAATTGAAGACAATTACATTCCCTCATTCCTTTTTCTAGCTAATTCCCTCCTCCTAGAGGCTGTTCTGATTTAATCACCAAATCTTAGTTTTGCCTTTCCTAGAATTTCATAAAAATTATTCATATAAATAAAATCTTTTGTGTCTGAAATCTTCTATTCACATTTTTGTGTATATCAGTAGCTTGTACTTTTTATTGCTAAGTATTTAATTAAGTTATTTCTATTAATATGTAAATATTTTTTATTTGTTGCTGAGTATTTTATGTAGTTCAATTTGATTATTCACCTGGTTTTGGATGTTTGGGTAGTTTTCAGTTTGGGGATAATATGAATAAAGCTGCTATCTTGAACATCCTTGGCCACAAATCTTTTATTATGTTCCATTTCTTTGGAGTAAGTACCTAGAGTAGAATTGTTGAGTCATAGGGCAAGTGGATGTGTGTAAAATATTGCCAAATTGTTTTCCAAGGGATTATATTATTTTTCACTCCCACCAGCAATGTACAATCATGCCAATTCTTCTACATCTTGCCAACACTTATTATTGCCAGTCTTTTTAATAGACTCTGGAGTAATTTGAATCCTGGCATTGATGTTTAGAGTATGACCTTGAGTAAGTTATTTCTGTGCCTCAGTCTTACTACTTGTAAATTGAGAATAATATTAGTACCTGTCCACAGGCTTGTTTTGATAACTAAATGAATTTATATATATAAAGTCCTTAGAATTGTGCTTGCCATCTCATATTACATAAATAAAAATTATTGTTATTTAAACTTTGCACTTGTATTCATGGAAAATACTGCTCTATAATTTCCTTTGTTTCTACTCATCTTTTGGAGTTATTCTGTTATTTCATAAATTTAATAGAATATTTTTGACAAAACACAAAAATAAAACTGTGTGAGAATGGTATTTGGTTTTGGAAAGATGTTTAACTGCTGACTGTATTTTTTTGTTACATGAAAATTCTAATTTTCTATTTCTCCTGGTGTAAGATTAGTAAATAATACTTTTCCACAAATTTATCAATTTTATCAAATTGCTCATATTTATTAGCTGCTTTTTCCAATAAGCCTTTAAATTTTGGGTTGCATTTATAAGTATGAACTCAATTATTTTCTAATATTGTTTGTGCTGTTTTCTTTTTACTTAATTAGCTTTGCCATCATTTTATCTGATCTTAGTGTTTTCAAAGACTCAGCTCTTAACTTTGTTGATTTGCCCCATTATATGTTTATTTTCCTTGTCATTTCCTTGTACTCTTATCATTTGCTATTTTTTCTATTCTTGGTAAGATAATTCTCTTTTTTTAACTTTTTAATCTGGATGTTTTATTCTTTAATTCTCAGCCATTCTTTTAAAAATGTCAGTATTTAAGTCTAAATTTACATTTCTCTTTATGCACATTTTAGCTGCATACCAAAGGTTTCAATAAAAAGAGCTTTCCTCAAAACTTAGCAATATTTAATTTTTGCTAAATAATTATTTATTTTTTAATATGTGTTACACATACATGAGTTTTTAAAATTCCAGTATAGGCATCTTTTCTGGTCTTTTTGTTATTGAATTTTAACAAATGATTTTCTGCATGATTTGAGAAAATTGTATCTCTAGTCTCTTTATTTTGATAATATGGTGAATTTCATTGTTAGTTGTCAAATTCTGGAATATTTATTGAAACTGATTACCTAGGTTATGTTTAATTTTTCTAAATACAGCATATGTGTTTGGGAAAATAATTGCACCTTTATTTGCCGAGCACAATATTTTAATGTCTATTGGTTAAGCTTGCTAATCAAACTTTCAAATTCATATACTCTTACTGATATTTTTATTAGCTTGGTCTATCAATTATTAAACATTAATTATCTTATTCACCTGTCATAAATTATGAATAAATATAGTACTAAAACAATACTTATGAAAATTGATAACTTTGTCAAGTTCAGCTTCTAATCTAGGCCTTTTTTCATATATTTTGAGACTATATCATCAGTTGTATACAATTAGATCCCTCTGGTAGTGAATCCATTATCAATATATGGTGATCTTCTTGGTCACTAGTAAAAGTATTATTTTTTTTCCCTGTTAATTATATAATCACATAATCTTCTTTGGGTTAGTATTTATCTCTTGTAACTAATATGTTATCTTCAATAATTGGATATTTAAATTTTTTTATTTTTTATTTTTTTAAGATTTTACTTATTTATTTAAGAGAGAGAGAATGAGAGAGAGCTTGGGCAGGGAGAGGGTCAGAGGGAGAAGCACACTTCCTGCTGAGCTGGAAGCCTGATGTGGGACTCAATCCTGGGATGTCAGGATCATGACCTGAGCTGAAGGCAGTCACTCAACCAACTGGGCCACCCAAGCACCCCTATTTTTTTTTTTTTTTTTATTTGACAGAGAGAGATCACAAGTAGGCAGAGAGGGCAGGCAGAGAAAGAGGAGAAAGCAGGCTCCCCACTGAGCAGAGAATCCGATGCGGGGCTCGATCCCAGGACCCTGAGATCATGACCCGAGCCGAAGGCAGAGGCTTTAACCCACTGAGCCACCCAGGCACCCCTGCACCCCTATTTTTTATTTTTTTGTTTCAAGTTTTTATTTAAATTCTAGTTAGTTAATATATATGGTAAAATTAGTCTCAGGAGTAGAATTTAGTGATTCATCACTTACATATAACACCCAGTGCTCATCACAAGTGCCCTCCTTAATACCCATCACCCATTTAGCCCATCCCCTCCACCTTCCCTCCAGTAATCCTGTTTATTCTCTATTGTTAAGAGACTCTTATGGTTTGCCTCTCTCTATTTTTGTTTTTCTTCCCCTATGTTCATCTGTTTTGTTTCTTAAATTCTAATTATGAGTGAAATCACATGATATTTGTCTTTCTCTGACATATTTTGCTTAGCATAATACTCTCTAGCTCTAAACACATTGTTGCAAATGGCAAGATTTCATTCTTTTTGATGGCTGAGTAATATTCCATTGAGTATATACACCACATCTTTATCCATTCATCGGTTGATGGACATTTGGGCCCTTTTCATAATTTGGCTATTGTTGATAATACAGCAATAAACAATGTGGTGCAGGATATTTTTCTATTTTAAGGGTTTCTTTAGTAAAGAGCACTTAGCTAAATTTTAAAAATTTAATCTGGCCATCTTTGTCTTTTAAGTAAAGCGTTTAGTCCATTTATATTGTTACTACTTTTTATTTCTACCCTCTTACTTTGTGCTTTTCATTTTGTCTTTCCATAATTGAGGACGTTTCTCTTTGAATAGTATCATTTTTCTATTTTCATTATCTCTTTATAGACAATGAATACATCTCTCTGAGCTACTTTTCAAATAACTTTTGACTTTTCATCCAATTCCTTAATTCTCTCTTCAACTGAATTGAATATGTAGCTTAATCTATCCATTAGGTTTAAAGTTGCAATTATTGTTTTTATGCATAGGAGCTCTTTCTAATTTTTGTTTTCAAATTTTCTCTGTAAATTTTATATATTCTTGTTCTTCATGTACTTAATCTTCTGTTTTAGTCATTAAAATATATTAATATTTTTTACTGTCTCACAATTTAAGTGTCACTGTGGGTTTGATGCTACTTCCTATTGTTTTTCCTCACCCTTGCATATGGAATCATGTTTTCTTGTTTTGTTTTGATTTTTAACTCTGAGCTCATGTTCCTTGGAACATTTTGGTTATAGAATTCTTTGAGGCCTGGCCTAAGGTGCATTTTCTAAAGGGGAACTGAGTTTGTTTCTGCTTGTTCCTGGGAGTACCACCAATCTGGGTTCACATTATGTGAGTTGGCATGAATTTGTGCTATAGCTTCACATGGGCACCTGACACTGAGCATATAACACTTTGAGGCCCCAGATTTATGTAGGGGAGTTCTAATAGACTCCATATTTTTGTCTGGATCTAGGCTGTATGTTGTGTCTCTCACACATGCTGTAGCTATTGAAACTTAAACTCAAGGTCACTAGGGTTTGGCAGATATCATTAGAGTGGCTTAGACACTGGCTTACTTCCCAGAGTTTCTGCTTTCACTCACTTTTTGGCCTCTATTGATTCCAACTTTTTTTTTTTTTTTTGCCACTTCAGTTGTATACTAAAATTTGATCTTTAAAATTTGTTTTTTAAACTTTTGTTCAGAATATTAGTAACTTCTGCAGCACGGTTTTTCAGTGTCCAGTTTGCCATGCTACTAGAAATAGAAAACATTAAATTTTTTTAATATTTATATAATCTGTCCCTTTTCTCTCTCTAATATACAACATCCTAAGGTTAGACCCTCATCTAGATTCTCATCTGGATTCTCGTTTCACTCTCTTTCACATTGTGGTCAAATTTTTATGGAGTTTTACTTGAATTCGGCACAAAATCCAAATTCCTTGGAGGAACAGAGAAGGAATGTTTAATAATACGTGACCAAAACTAAAGAGTGTGCTATAAAGAAACAAAGCCAATTAAAAAATGGATTATCAATAGTGTATTTTGCAGGACATAGGGCCAGAAAATTTTTTTATTTCACTTTTTAGTCTAAAAGCATAGAATTCTACTTTGCATCTGGGAAAAAAATCAAATTTCCCAAGTTCAACACTTGTATTTCAAAGCACACGAAATTATTTGCTTAGTCTAAAAAGATCTTTGACAGCAAGTTTCAAGTACTTAAGAATGCATAAGCCTTCTTGTCCATGAATAGAATGAACAGAGAGATGGATATATGCCTTGTTATGAAAATGTTACTGAATGATAATTCCATTGCAGATGGATAATGATATGTTGCCTCTCCTTGCCATTATTGAGCATTAGATTGTGATTAACACTTTGTTTCATTTTCTATTACCTACAAAGTAGAGATAGGGAAAGAAGTAAGCTCCTCTTTCCATAATAAATTTTTAAAGCTTATTTTTATTAGTATCTAACATATGATGTTAAAAGCATACAATCAGTTCCTTCACTCAATTAATTTAATACTAATTTTAATACCTACCATCTTTTTTTTTTTTTAAGATTTTATCCATTCATTTGACAGAGAGGAGAGAGATCACAAATAGGCAGAGAGGCAGGCAGAGAGAGAGAGGGAAGCAGGCTCCCCGCTGAGCAGAGAGCCTGATGCGGGGCTCGATCCCAGGACCCTGAGATCATGACCTGAGCCAAATGCAGAGGCCCTAACCCACTGAGCCACCCAGGTGCCCCAATACCTACCATCTTTAATGGCAAATAGGAGTTCAAGAAAATAATGAATCAGATAATACACTATATTATTTTTCATTTGTATGTAACACACACACACATGCACACACATATACACACATATCTTTATCAGTGATCCAGTTGAAAAAGTTCCTGACACCTTAAGTTCTTGGACAGAAGGGGAAAGTTTTGTTGATAATATATCAAAACATCTAATGTATTGGCAAAATTTCATTTAGTAAAAATGTTTAGCAGTAAAAATCGAATTTCACAAAAAAATGTTACCATGGTTATGAACAGATTAAGAAGCATAGCTGTTAAAAGTAACAGTGTGGATACAGATGTTTCAGAGAAATACTTTGCAGTGAATAATTCCTTGCCAAAGGTCTAGAATGGATAGTAGCAAACTTAGGTCAGATGAAAACTATTTCCAAGGTAAGGCATATGCTAAGAATAGATGACTGACCCTAAAACCTACCTCTATAGTTTGTTAAGCATCTTCATACCTTTACTTGTACTTTCCTTATAATTCACCTATAGTTAAAACTGGGCCACTCTAACCCAAAATATAAGGGCCTTGTTGATTTTGTCTTCCTAATAATTTTTCTCTGTTCCATAGACATCAAATGAAATAAACCTTATAGTACTCTCCACTTCTAAGGCCAGCACTGTCTAATAGAAGTATGACAAGCCAAAAGTGCAAGCCACATATGTCATTTAAAATGTTTCCGTACCACATTTTTAAAAAGGAAAAGAAATGGGAAACTAATTTAATAATGTATTTTATTTAATCCAATATCCAAAATATTATTATTTCAAATATAATCAACTCAAAAATTATTAATCAAGGTTTTAATATTCTTTTTTCATACTAAGCCTCCAAAATTCTCTGTGTATTTTATACTTTCAGCAAATTTCGATTCAGACTAGCCCCATTTCAAGTACTTAATAGACAGTGTATTTCTAGACAATATTTTTTAAGAAACACATGAATCAGGCTTTATGAACTTGAACTCTTTATAACACCCTGTGATAATGGAAGGTTGAGAATATATTTAACTTTTTTTTTTTTTAAGATTTTATTTATTTGTCAGAGAGAAAGAGAGAGAACAAGCAGGGGGAATGGCGGCAGAGAGAGAAGCAGGCTCCCCATTGAGCAAGGATGCGGGGCTTGATCCCAGGACCCTGGGATCATGCATGACCTGAGCCAAAGGCAGATGCCTAACTGACTAAGCCACCCAGGCATCCCAAGAATATACTTCACTTCAATTTTTAACCCCAGGAAGTTGAGATACCCACCTGTTTATTTAACAAATACTTATTCCTTGTTGACCTTATGTTTTACGATGTACTTGGTGCTAATGTTAGTGTTGCAAAGAGTTTTCATTCTCATTGAGCTTACATTATCATAAGAATGGACAAATAGACATTTGTTATGCATTTTGTGCTAAAAACTCTTCTATGTGTTTCCCTATATATTATCTCTAGCATGTTTCAGGTAGGTACTACTCTTCTCAATTTACAGATGAGAAAACTAGCTCCTTGCTATAATGCCCTGTCTCCATAGCTTTTTCTTCCCCAAACTGAAGTTAGTTTCACCTAAAGAATCCTAGGGCAGTAGTTTTCAACCTTGGCAGCACATTAGAACCTCTTGGGGAACTTCTCAAAGTTACCAAAGCTTGGGAACCTCTCAGAAATCCTGATTTAGTTGGTCTGGGTTTGGTTTTTATTTTTGTTTTTGTTTTTGCTTTTTGTTTTGTTTTGTTTTGTTTTGAACTACCTGGGTGGTTCTAATGTGCTGCCAAGATTGTATTAGGGGAAATTCAAGGAGCTGTAATCCCATGGTCATGGGAAATAGCTGCCAGTCACCACAACTAGTAAACTCATTGTAACCTTTACTCATAACAGATTAATCAAGTTTTGTCTCTGTCCCTGACACCAAGTCTCAAGATTTTTGCTCAAGTTCTTTTTAGCATCTTCTGCTCACCTCAGAGACCACAAATCTCTTACCTCTTCCTAAATGTTCTATTGAGTCTGGCATTCTTCTCTAAACCCCACCTCAAGACAGAACTAAGTTTGCATTTCTAACAATATCCAGGAGTTGCTGATGTTTGTGCAGGAACCACACTTTGAGAACTACTGCTCTATGAAATGCTAGACTGGATCCCTCAAATTGCTTGTAACTCTATCTGCCTCTCCCTGCATGCAGCATGGTGCTTGTCCCGCTCTGGAAAATGCCCATTTAATTCCCAGCATCAGCTGGTCTATCCTGTCTTATGTACTTTGTAGTTCTATATCCAGCTCTGTGATGAGATATACTTACACTTCTACAAATATAGCTGTATGAGCTTTTCGGTAGCTGGATCAATGATGCTATTGTAGATTTCACACAAACCCCATTCATCTATGAGCACTGAATAAGAAGTATGTTCATATTGGAACTTTTATCGCCCTAGCAATTTTGTAGTGCTCTATGGAGAACTCAAGGTGTAATGTTATGCATTTAGGATGGAGAAATAAGAAGTAATTTAGGGAGAGGAGAATCTATCTAAATTACATAAAGGAAATATAAAATCAGATCTTCTTAGATCACCTTTGTAGTATACTGCTCCTGCTTATTACCCCCTCCAGGGTACAATGTGTCTACTTCAAATAAACAAGAGAATCAGTTCTTCTTGGGATTAACTAGTTTCTATTTTGTCTTACTTGGTGATCTAATGAGTCATAGGCGGCCCTTGATGTTCTGTACTTGGTATTCTCAGTTTAGCCTCTCCCTCTTCCTCCTTTGTGGACAGTTCCTTCAATAATCATTACAACCCTCCAATCCTTTATCTTCTTCCTCTATGATACATATATATATATATATATATACACACACACACATATATATATAAACATATATATCATTTTATATATATATACATATATATATAAAATAGATGTTAGCTAAATTCTTGAATTCTCAGTTTCCCTTCCCACAAAAAGTGACCTAATTCTGTGACATAATCCTAATCAGGTTGGTATAAGCAGAAGTCCCTAAGGAGGGTTTCCTCCTCAAATAAAAAAGCAAAACTTCACAAGGAGACCTCTACCTTTCTATTTTTCCCTTTGCCCATCCTCCTGTTCCTTGGCTTCTATGGTGAAAAGGGGACACTTCCTACCCTACTCTTATTCAGGAACTAACACAGTCTCCATCAGAGTTTTGAGCTTGAACACTGCCCAGTACTATACTCTGGTCCTTCCAGAGGACTGTGGGCAAATGTGAGAGTCTTTTAGAAGAGGTCACCAGAATAAAAGGAAGAGACCACCTCTTGTCCTAGAGTTCCTTGCAAGCCATTTTTTGGTTATCCTTCCTGAAATCTTCCTTGAGTCACAAGGGAATAAATATTGCCCTTGGCCATTGCATAGGCAGAGATTAGATCTTTCTAAATCTACCAGCATAACAAAGGCAAAGACAGCTGGAAGCACATAAACTTGCTGGTTAAGTTATTATTAACCAAGAAAGGCTTAGTGTTACTAAGGGGGAAAATTGTTGTGTTCAACGTTTTAAAAGATTTTATGTCCCTGTAGTAGTGGGCTACAGTACTTTACCTTGAGATTAGTTTCATATAAACTTGTATTCAACTTAGCTTACTGTAAACTTGGAATTAGCTTTTTTCATTAAATAAAAGCAACACAGAAAAAAAAAAGGGGGGTTGCCTGGGTGGCTTAGTGGGTTAAAGCCTCTGCCTTCGGTTCAGGTCATGATCTCAGGGTCCTGGGATTGAGCCCTGCATCAGCCTCTCTGCTCAGCAGGGAGCCTGCTTCCCTCTCTTTCTGCCTGCATCTCTGCCTACTTGTGATCTCTCTCCTCTCTGTCAAATAAATAAATAAAATCTTAAAAAAAAAAAAGCAAAAAGTTAAAAAAAAACTTGTATTTCATAGCAATACAACAGCCATAGGACCACATCTTGTGGTCTCCTTCCTGCTAAACAGTTTCACTATGCCAGAAGTTTACATTTAATGAAAAGTGACTATGAAAATGCATTTTAGTTTATGATGATTGGGCTTCTTAAAGTCTCACACCCTGAGCAATTCTGAAATATCTGATGAGTTACTCTTCATAATTTTGTAACTGCATTTTAGCCTTCTGAGCTTAAAAAACACAAATTACTTTTAGCTTTTGTATCACCCGTTTCTTAACAACAACAAAAAAGGCCACATTTCTTCTAAAAAGAAAAAAGGTTACAAAATTACCTGGACACAAATGTATTTCCAGTGATTATCCAGGTCATATACAAAACAGCATTCCAATGGAAGCAAACCACTTTTGGTAGCATTCAGCACATTTTTAATTTCTTGCGTTATTCCTATGACATCAATGGTTTCATTAATGAGTCAAAACGAAGGCCTTGGCAGCAAAGCCCCTTGAATGATGAACAAAGTAGGTTAATTAGAAGCATTCTAACTTTTCTTCAGTTATAAATTCTCATGAGTAACAGAAATGGAATATAAGTCTCATAATGCAAGAAAAATGGTATTATTTTTATACTCCCAGATGAATAAACTACACTAAGAAAAAAATTTCATTTATGGAAAATCTCTAACAATAGTGGGAATTTTTTTTAAGATTGGCCCCATGCCATCTTTTTCACTGAGAATCTACTCCCTATGGCTGCCACGGCATCAACATTTTTATGTAACATTCTTTTCTCTCCTCTTTTCCCCTATAGTTGTGAACTTCTCTCTTCTAGTCCTTCTTTACTTATCTTTGGACAGAAAGAGGATGATTTTGTGATCGCAGTGATCTATAGTTGTCTTTCAATTATCATCGTTGGCATTTTCCTCTTCCCAGATTACCTCTGGCAATTTCTGAGCCAGCTTCTCCCACTGTGCAGCGTGCTCCCAGGATAAATCCCCTGCCATCAGTTGCTGTGTGGGCAGGAAATGCAAACTAATTTTAACCTTAGCTTAACCAAAGCATTATTAGAATCTTAAAACCACAGAAATCATCCTGGATAGCTGAAAGGCAATTAGGAATGATGGAGAAGTATGGGGCTATCTGGTGATGGGGGTTACCCTAATCTCTGATTTTCTCAATGAGTACCAATAATTGAGAGCAGAGTCTATAGCTTTGCATATTTATTATTCTAGAGCACATGTCAGACAGACAATATTTATCTGGGTCAGTGAGCTCAGTTGGTGTGGAGCTAATAAGGCCAAAAGCATGGGCTCTTTCCCCATAGAAACCAGGAAAATTGACTCAGAGAGAAAAACAAACTTATTCTACATTCACAAGTTGTACCCCTAAACCTGGCCAGACATCTCACAAATGCATGCTGTGGATAACAAGTGGGGAGGTTGAGAGAGAATGTGCTAACTCAGAATAAGTCCAATGAAAGTGTTCTAGAGTTGACGCAAAGCTGAAGTCCTTCAGGAAGTAAATTAGGATTGTAATAGATTAGGAGGGTTGGAATTCACATGTTAGATAAAACAGGCATATAGGTGTGTATCACTGCCACTTGCTTCCCACACACAAGTTTTAAGATAATGTTATCTATGCTAATGTATACATTGTTTTAAAGAATTCAGTGGGTTTTTGATGATTTCCACTATTTTCAGGGCTCATCTCTTACATGTGACCCTGCCTCTTGGCCCCAAAGGAAGACACTGTGTGAAAATATCTACTTTGGAGTCTGAGAATGGAGATCAAATCCTGCCTGCATCATTTAATTCTTGCATGACCTTGGATGAATTACACTCTAAATTGTTTCCTCATAGTCAAGAGGGCTGATGGGAGGATTCAATGAAACCAGTGAAATCAGAAGCGATTCAGGTATGTAAAGCTATTAACTTAGTGCCTGAGACATAGTAAACTCTCCACTAACTCATGTTACTATTACAGCATGAGATAGCATATGAAAAATGGCTGGTGGAGTGTCAGGTTCATAACAGGAACATCAGTAAAGATTAGTTCCCATCTTTCCTCATCTGAGAGTTTCTCTGGGTTTTCTGTAGATATCTCTCTTTCTTCATTTCCTTTGTCTTGCAGGTCACTCTCTCTCCCTGTCCAGAGCCTTCCTACTCTATGGTTTCATAGAACGGCTGCTTAGGAATCCTGGTGCCACTAGCCTTTTTTACCACTGCATTCCTACAGCGACTGTGTCTCAAGGTCCTTTTCTCAGAGCAGCCATCTTGGTATTTAACCTTCTCTAGGATTCACTCATTGGGAGATCTATTTATCTATTCAAATATATATATATTAGTAGTGTTGTTCAGGAAGCCAGATATGAGGGATATATTTGGAAAGTGTAGGCCACTTCATTTCCAGGTTAAAAATCTGCCTCTCCATAGGTTTTTATTTGTCCAAGAACTAGATTCAAACTACTTAATTCTTCTTCCTTTTTTCCTCCTCTAAATGAAATTGAGAGTAAGTTTAATGAAAATAAACTGATGGACATGGGAAAAATTTATAATGAACTTAACTCTAGTCTCACATGTTATGTTTCTCAAAGTTTGGTATATGTGCAGGAACTCTGATGCTATTTCCATAGTTCAGTGATGTAAGTGGTAGAAATAGCCAGACTTGATTTTTCCATGTGTGTCTGGGGCAGTGCTGTAGCTCACCTTCCAAGCTATTAAGGAAGAAAAAAAATCTCATTTGCCTTCCTTTGATACTGTGAAATAGAGAGTACCAGAGATCACTTGAACTCTGCCATGGGAAACAGATTCCTTTTTAATATCGAAGGAAGCACATCTGTGTGTACAAAGACCTTCAAAAGAAATCCCACCAGAGCAACACATGATTCAAGAAAACTTTTCCTCGTTTCTCTTTGTTCACTCCCAACTAGCTCTGAGACCAGAGGAATCCTCCTTCTTTCTTTCTTTTTTCTTTTTACATGATGCACCATAATCAGATTTTATCTCTTCTACTAGTAACCCAATTATTGATCTCAGTTTGTCCTTGACTGTGATATTTCTACACATTCTGGATTTTTATGACCCACTCATGTCCTTATAGACATATCTGACTTGCATTTGTATTTTTGTTAGTTTTGAAAGCTATTGGTAGGAGTTACAAAGAGACAAGATGTTAGATGCAAGGATCTCTGTATTGAAGGCCCATTCAAAGGAACAAAGATTTTAAAAAGTTGCATTCTTCTAAAGCAAATTCCCTACAGAAAAAATTTTGAAAACTCACATATTTCTCTGATCCCACTCTTAGATATATTATCCAATCTAGTCTAAAACACCTTATTCCTTACCTATTCCTTTGGAATGTCCTCCAAGGAAAGCATAACTCCCAAAAGTTTTTTCTCAGATATCTTCCAAAGAATTCTGAAAACTGAGGGTTGGAACATTGGGAGGAGGCTGTCTTTAGTGTGGGCTGTGAGGCTGATGGTTGGTCTACATCTTAGGAGGACATGTTCTAAGATTTTCTCACCACTCGATGAGAAGGGTTAAAGACGTATGGTCAAGTTTATGCACTCATTAGCCTAATGCATACTGAGCACTCATAGATGATGGAACATTCAAAAGATGAAGATGACATTAGTCCCTGCCCACCATCTAATAGGGAAAGACAGATATATAACAAATCATAATATATATGAGTTAATCTATGGATGATTGATGTATTTTTAATACTTCAGTTCCTTATTGACAATATATGTGCTTTTCACCACTATTGAAATAGCACAACTTTTGGTGTAGAATTAATGTCATACATCTTCTATAGTCTCATCATATTCTCTGTCCATATTAGTTTCCTCTACACCATTCTGTTTTTAATTTCCTGTCCTTCCCCCAGGTCCCAGGCCCTCGATCAATCAGTTTCATCTAGTGTCCCTTTGATAAGCTGCTGGGGCAGTGTTATAAGTTTCAGTTTATCTTCTAGCCCCCAAATCACTGACTAAATGTACTAAGACCTAAAAATCATTTTGCAATGCTGTTGGTTGAATCTTCAATAAAATTATGCACTGGGATATACTTGAATCAAAGGCAAACATGGAATATTTTTTTATTGATACACTCCCTTGAGTTAAGGACTCAAATTTTAAAACCAAATACACTTACAAGGAGAATCATTTATAATGTATTTATTCATTAATTCAAGCTGTCTTCACAATTTAAAAAAAAAAAACTCATAGGACCCAGAATCCCAAGCCTATTCCTTAAAAGAGTCTATTTTAACCCTATTACAAAATGTAAAGGATATCACAGTAGTCAAACTAAACTCATGAATATTTATAAAGTTTTACATGTCTTTTCTCCATAGAATATCAGGACCTGACAAGTCATTTTCTTTTCCCTTTCTTTATACCAAATGAACTTATTAACAGTGATTACAATGATAAGAAGTGAAATGTTTAACAGAGCTGACATTTAGGTGCTCATAATTGGGTTTGAAAGTTACCATATTATTGAGATGGATAGGAGAAGTGACTATGTCATTTTCTCTTGTTCCAGTAGGCTCAGTTCCATGGGCAACAGTTTATCACCAGAGGGAGGTTAAGAAGTCTATGAAGTTTAAAATAGGATCCAGCAGAAATCTCACAGAGGGCCATCAATTTTCAAAATCATAGACTTTGAGCACTCTAATTTGTATTGTCTCTGTACAAGTTGAAAATTATCCTTTGCCCATAAACTAACGGAATGTGTTTGTTGTCTATTTTTTCCCTTTATTCCTGTTAGTTACATCTATACTTGCATCTATTTTTTTTTAATTTTTAATTTAATTTAATTTTTTTAATTTTTCCTTTAGCCTCTAAAAGAAATTGACTCTTGCTAAGGTGCTATTGTGTAAGAAGCATTTCTAATCTAGTGTGTTCATTCTGTGTACCAGAATTCTAAGAGTAGTTTTCAGTCGTAATTCTGGTTTAAGGACCTATCTATAAAAATAATAGAATGAATCTTTAATAAATCTTAAGTCACAGAGATATCTGTGGAATGAGAACTCCATACACATTACTTAGGCTTAATTATAAATGAAGCCTGGTTCTAGTTTCAACATCCAATGCAACCCTTCCTTAAATTCATGATATTCTTAGGTAAATTTGACCAAAGAGATTGACTTTGCTGCCTTTAAGTTTGCATCTCCTCTTTGATTTTTCTGGTACTGCTTTGCTTCCTTACTAAAAGATAAGCTTATAAGGTAGAACTTATGTCTACTTTGTTTATTTCTGAATTTCTTATTCCTGGATGGTGCCAAGTCTTATTACTGTGTAAACTACCCACCTCACGATGGCAGTTAATTCAGGCTTTTCTGTATAAGTGTCACACATTTGCTTTTATGTAGCCTACAATAAATAAATACATGTATATTTATTTAGATTAATATTCATACACACAAATACACAAATACATACACATGCGTACATATAACAGGGATATCAGCTTTTCTTTTTTTACTAACATATCACCATTGTGCTTATTCTAGTTTTAAGAAGGAATTTCTTTTAGCATAGTCAGGAATTTTTGATCTAAAAATAATTTCCATAACTTAGCAGTTGGTGGAATGGGGCAAGATAATGAACCTCTTTGAGCTTAAGTTTCCTCACATATAAAGTTATAATGCCTATCTCACACTTTGTTTTGAGATTTAAATACAATAATATACACGAAGTATTTAGGACAATGTTTGGCATCTAGTATATACTCAATAAATGCTATCAAAATGCTAAAGGTGGTCGTATACTCTCTATAAGACTGAGATGAAGGAGACATGATAATTACAAGGTTATGGAATTGCTTTATGGCAAACAGAATTGCTGGCCAGAGTTCCTGACTATGAGATCCTGCATGGATGACAAAGCCTAATCAGCCATAGCATAATTGAATTGCTTATTTTGGCTTTATTTAGCAATCAGTTCTGCACGTTTAGTAGCTATCAAACTATTCAAAATTAGTGAAGTTCCTTCTAGTGAAAGAGTATAATGCAAGTTATGCCTTTATTATTTAAAATGTTATAGCATAATTTAATACAAGTTCTAAATCAAGATTCCTTCCCCAATACCCCAAGTTAAAATATTGGTTTAAAAAATTGGTTGTATCAAAGCAAGTAATATGTTTTTGCATTTCAATACCCTGGTTTCACTGAATTCTAGGTTTCAAACATTTTTCAAATGTCACTTATTCCTAAGTTATTTTTTCAGGAATATAAGACTACATGGTGTAGGGAAAACAGTACTAAAATTATCTTCATATAATTACCTGAAATGCGCTACACAACTACTTCAAAGTGTCAAAAACAGGCTGTGTCCAGTCTATAGTTCTCCAAAAATTCAAAGCAAAAAAATGCTAGAAAATCTCAGCTCCTCACTTGATGCATTACCAAGTTGTATCCCATTTCACTACATTCTGGAGCGAATGTTTTTGGCTTTGGCAAAACTGGGTCCACATCTCCAATGCTACTCAGCTGCTGGAGCTCCATGGTGTTCCCTTCTGACAGGCATGATTTTTCCGTTCACCATGATCCTCCCTGGGTCCACTTCTGCCATTTTGGTTATCTTCTGCGCCCCTGAGGCATTAGATTTCAGGATTTTATCTTTACTTCCAGAGAGTGGAACAAAGAGACTCTACACATAAAAGATAGGCAACTTACTTAAAAAACGAGATTCTTTGGAGCTACATGTGTGGGAGAAATGGGACATTCACCAAGACAAGGGGGAGAATACTGTAGGTGAGCAAATATATGTGGGAGAGGGGCTGGAGTATGAAGGAGTCAAAGGCTGTGAACAACTGTAAGAGAAGTTTCAATGCTAGCAGCAGTCAGGGGTTTCAGATTGATCCCTGGGACATTATTTCTAAATCAGTCATGTCTAGAGCATTCGTTATGGATGGAATTCACAAACTGAAGGAGACCAACCATTTATTTTCTTCTACCTATTGCTTATATCTAGCCTATCTTTAAGCCTTATTTCTATCATTTGCTTTTGGAATATTTGCTACTAGTTTGGTTGAAAAATATTTATATAGCACTTACTGTATACTGAGCCCCACTCTAAGGATTTTATCCATAGTAACTCAGTGGTTCTCAACAAGGATCAATGTTTGGAAATAATATTCATTGTCAAAATTTGAGTGTGTGTGTGTATGTGTTGGGGGTGGGGATTGTTAATATTCCATCTAGTGGGTAGAAGTCAAAGATGATGCTTAACATTCTATAATGCACAGGATATCCCCTCTCCTCAAAACAAGAATTATTTAGCCAAAAATATTAACAACACCAATGTTGAAAAACCCTGTATTAATTCATTAATCCTCTAAACAGCCCTATGAAGTAGGGACTGTTATTATCATAATTTGATAGATAAGCAAAGTGAGAGTCAGAGAAGTTAACTGGCTAAAGCTCACATTGATAAGTGGTAAAGCTAGTATTGGAGATAATCAGCCTGTCTCTAAAATCCATGCTCAACCACCACACCAGGCTACCTCTCTCATGGTTCATATGCAAATTATCTTGTTATTTTGAAATCTCACCAAGAAAGATCACACTTTACGTCCACATGAAACAATGCAGACGGTGCTGGTTTTGTCCTGTGTTGCGCATCCCTGCCACGGAGGTCTTGTTATTCCACTGGAGGGTAGGTCAGCTGCGGGGAGGTGACTCCTGTCCTAAACTGGTCTCCATTCATAGTGCATCCCTAACCTTACTCTGGGATTATTCAATAGCATGCTCTCTTTATCCTTTTCTTCATGACTTCTAGACTTTTGGCTACTTTCGAGCTCACTTATGTATGTAGATGATGGAGAAAACCACATGAATTCATTTTGTGACAAGTTAGCATCTCTGAAGAAGGTGTGAATACACAATTTGGAAAATTCTGAATCAAATTAAAGTCAGCCCACTATATGTGCATTCTTTAAATAAAACTTCTTGACATACAGATGGCCAGACACATGAAAAAAATGCTCAACATCACTCATCATCAAGGAAATGCAAATCAAAACCACAAGTTATATCACCTTATACCTGTCAGAATGGCTAGAATAAAAAAGACAAGAAATAGCAAGTATCGGCAAGGATGTAGGAAAAAAGGGAAACTTCATGCACTGTAAGTGGAATGTAAATTGGTGTAGACGCAGTGGAAAAGGGTATGGAGTTTCCTCAAAAAATTAAAAATAGAAATATTTATATAATCCAATAATGCCACTACTTGGTATCTATCCAAAGAAAATGAATACACTAATTCAAAAAGATACATTCACTCCTATGTTTACTGCAGCATTATTTATAACAGCCGAGATATGGAAAGAGCTCAAGTCTCCATCAATAGCTGAATGAATAAAAAAGATGTGGTTTATATAATGGAATATCATTTGGTCACAAAATAAGATGATATCTTGCCATTTGTGACAGCCTAGATGGACCTAGAGGGTATTATGCTACGTGAAATAAGTTAGGGAAAGACAACTACCATATGACTTCTCTTGTATGTAGAATCTAAAAAAACAAAACAAGTGGGATGCCTGGGTGGCTCAGTGGGTTAAGTGACTGCCTTCAACTCAGGTCATGATCTCAGGGTCCTGGGATTGAGCCCCACATCGGGCTCTCTGCTCAGCAGGGAGCCCGCTTCCCCGTTCTCTCTGCTTGCCTCTCTGCCTGCCTCTCTGCCTACTTGTGATCTCTCTCTCTCTCTGTCAAATAAATGAATAAAATCTTAAAAAAAAAAAAAACAAGTGAAAAAACAAACAAAAAGCAGAATCAAATCTATAAATATGGAGAACTGATGGTTACCAGAGGGGAGAAGCAGGGGGATGAACAGAATGGGTGAAGGCGAGTAAGAAGTTTAGGCTCCAAATTACAGAATAAATAAGCCATGTGAGTAAAAGGTATAGCATAGGAACTATAGTCAATGGTATTGCAATATTATAATGGTGACAGATTGTAGCTACACTTACGGTGAACATAGCATAATGTATAAGCTTGTTGAATCACTATTTGTATACCTGAAACTAATATAACATTGTGTGTCAACTATACTCAAATTTTTAAATAATAAAATGAAATTTCTTAGGTCCTTATATTTCCTCTGATAACTAGAGTTAAGTATAAATATACTATTTGACAGTTGCATGAATTGATGGGAAATAGAATGGTAAGTCCACCCCTACTTGAAAAAATAAAAATGGAACTAGGGATTCATGTTACCTCTCTGCAGTACTGTGTGTTTGTGTACATTCCCTGGGAAAACACAGGATTTCCAAGCAATATGTGAATTCTGTCACATAAAAGATCTGAAGGAAAATATATCAAAGTGTATATTTTTTAAAAAGCTACTCTTACGTTTGCAAAACACTTGGCATCCATCAAACAATGTGTGGGTGGACAGCCTTGCTCTCAGTAAATCAGAAACAGGGAGTAACAATTAGGCTTCTTTTTACTTTCCTCCACAATGCTGAATTGCTGGTTCTAAGCCTGTGTTGGGAAACCATGATACTTCAAACTATAACTGCCTGGATCTTCTGATGCCACGTCGCGGATGGCCTGTTCCCTGGAATTAGTCAGTGTGGCGTACTGTAACTGAATACAACAACTCCCTTGTCTTTACAGCTCTCATTTCAATGCAAGCATCATTACTAACCAAGGCTGTGTGCAGGGATGCAAAGGGACTATATATGCACAGGGGAAACAGAAAAGAGAAGAAAGCGAAGGAACCAGTGAAAGGAAATTGGCCAAGGCCTGCATCCTCCAGAAGTTAGAAAGAAGAGGGGAATCAAGAAAGAAGCCAGTAGTAGGATGGAAAAAAAACAAAACGAAACAAACAAACAATCAAACAAAACCCAAAAGTAGGAAAATGTTGTCTTCCAAAGGCCAAGGGAAAAAGTAGGTGATGGTAGATAAAATAAACAACTCTATCAAACACTATTTGATACATTGAATCGGGCAGGCGAGGAGTAAACAATTAGGATTTGGCCACATGGTGCCAAGCGTGGTGCCAGGATAGGAGACTTCCAAACCAGGCTGAACAGGGAGAGGTGTTCGCCTGAGGTGGCCCAAAGTAGAGTAATTCATGAGAAGAACTAGTTCCATGACTGGGAAACTAGTCCCGAGAGCCAGTTTGAAAGAAGTGCATCTGTGTGTAGAACTATCCCCATATACTTTCCTCCTGTTAAAAGTGGTGACTGTGTCACGTGCCTGCTCCTATGTAAGGCCAGCCACTGCCAGCTGCACTGGATTCCGTTTCTCCTTATCTTCTCAAGGCTTTTGCTCCTTCCTGCATTTATCCTCCCTCTCTCTCAACTTTCTCTCTGATCTTGCTCACTTCTTCCATGTTGAGTCTATCAGCATACAAACGAGCAGCATTATTTCCAATCTAAAGCACAAAACAAAACCAGCAGGCCTCACTTGGCCCCAATGCCCCACCAGCTCTTGCCCATTCATTTGCTCCTTTTTATGGCAAACATCCTCCAAAGAAGTGACTTTGGACTTACCATCTCTCTTTGCCTTCTCAAATCTGCTTTTCCCAATCCAGACTTTGTCCCTAGACTCTACACCAAAACAACTCTTATTAAAATTTAATCACCCCTGACAGGAGGAGCAGGGATTGATGTTAGATTCAGAATGGCAAAGAGTAAGAGAGAAGGAGGAGGCCCTTCCTGCCCAGAAATGCCCAGACTCCGTTCCTGAGTCTCTCTTTTGTTCTGTAATATCTTCCCCATAATGGAAAATGTCTTCAGACCATATCTTCAGTGTTTTCTTGCTAATCGAAGCTGACAATTTGGAAATAAACCACACCAATCTGTGTGTTTGATGCCCTCATTGTCAAATTTATTTGGGTATTTAGAAATGTGTTTTTTAATGGAGAGACAAGCAAACAGTTTGCTAAATAAACTTAAATTTTCAATTTATTTTCAGGAAGTGATAATCATTTCTGGTTCCCAGGCAATGTTGGATTGAGTTAAAGATACAGACAGTGTTAAGTGAGAGGATCTGAAGACTCTAGCACTGGATCTATTCTAACATACTTGATAAGAATGAAGACTACTGGGTCACCTGAGTGGCTCAGTGGGTTAAAGCCTCTGCCTTCGGCTCAGGTCATGATCTCATGATCTCATGGTCTCAGGGTCCTGGGATCGAGCCCTGCATTGGGCTCTCTGCTCACCGGGGAGCCTGCTTCCCCCTCTCTCTCTGCCTGCCTCTCTGCCTACTTGTGATCTCTCTCTCTCTCTCTGTGTCAAATAAATAAATAAAATCTTAAAAAAAAAAAAAAAAAAGAATGAAGACTGCTGCTGGGCACTGAGCGATCTTTGGCAATGAGCCTGTCTAATACTTGAGGAAAGCAGCATCAGCCACATAGAATAACAATCCAATGTTTTGAGCCTGGCCCAGAAAGAGCTTAATATACTCGCAAGTTAAAACATCAAAAATAAAACACTAGAACAGGTGGCTTGTAGATGAACGAGTAGGAGAAAGCAGAAACCAGACAGTGGAAAAAATACTGGGTTGGAGTCAGGTGTCCAGTTGAGCTCCAGCTGCACAGCCTGCAACTGCTGGACTGAGGACATTGCACTCCCTCTGAGCTCTCACTGGGGTGATAGTATTGTGCCTGCTCACTACATCCCTGCATTCCTTCACAAATGCAACAAAGGTTTGTGTCCCACCGCAAGGAACACTCCTCCTGGGGTGAAATGAGACATGGTGGTGAAGAGCCAGAGCTCTAGAGCTCCATCCATGTCCCAATGCAGGATATCAGGCAAGTTATGCAGTCCCTTTTTGCCTTCCTTTGCTCATCTGTAAAACAAGAACAATCGGATGTGTCCCCATAGGACAATTTTAAGGATGAAAGGAGTTGATTCTTACAAATGGTTAGAGGAGTCCCTGGCAAACAGTGAGATGGCTATTAGTTGCCTCATCACGCCTGGCCCTTGGGAAGATGTGGGGAGAAGACAGATTTGACCCTTGCCCTTGGAGAGTTGGCTGTGGAGGCCGCTGTGCACACAGGCAACATCGGATACTTAACTTTAAAGATCAAGTGACATCATAAACGAAACAAAAAAAAAAAGCTTTTTTTTTTTTTTTTAAAAGCTTCTTAAGTTCTTTACAAACACAAGGTGTTATTATTATTATTTGAATTCACCACACCCCCAAGGAAGAAAAATGACTTTAATGATGTGCATTAAACTAAATAATGCAGAATTTAATTAGTTTAAACTGTGAGTTTCTGTATGAAAGACTTTTTTTTTTTTTTAAAGATTTTATTTATTTATTTATTTGACAGAGAGATCACAAGTAGGCGGAGAGGCAGGCAGAGAGAGAGAGGGGGGGAAGCAGGCCCCCCGCTGAGCAGAGAGCCCGATGTGGGGCTCGATCCCAGGACCCTGAGATCATGACCTGAGCCGAAGGCAGAGGCTTTAACCCACTGAGCCACCCAGGCGCCCCTGTATGAAAGACTTTTTAGGTGGGCTGTAGAATTGCTTTTGGGAAATAATGAGTCCATTTTAGGGTATTAAATGAGTTCCTAATGCCTTAAAGAATGAATGCCGCCCTGAAGAGCCCTCCTTCAGACTGACTTGGCACTAGGGCAAAGAGCACTCCTTGGTACCCAGACAGCTCTTCATCCCTCCAACAAACCATCTTATTTAAACAGGAATAACCAGGCATTTGGGGAACTCTGCTTATTTATTAGTTTCTGGACTACTTTTTAAATAAGTTTAACCCTGTCAATGGTTTTGTTTATTTAAAGGCTTTGAATGTTTTCCAGTGTAATTTTTTATAAACTTTAAGTTATCCAGACTGGCACAAGAAATTATTTTTGAAAATGTAAATTGATTCAAACACTGGTTCAGTGTATGTTAATTATTAGGCTGACAGCTGAAATCTTGGATCTTTTGACAATTTAAATAGTAATGTAGACTTTCAATAGCATCTTATGTGTTATGTCCAATACAATCAGAAAGGAAATGGATGTACTCCAAATAGCTAGTATTTGATAACGTGCACTTTCTGAAATGCCCAACGGAGAGGTTCCCAAGGGAAGGGGACATTGCAACATTTGCCATAACATCGTGTCAGCCATGTTGCTTCTTACTGATTCCTAAAAAAGGTGAATCTAATCTCATGGAAGTTCCTTCCACTTAACTGCATCTAAATGTAGATGGTTTGGGGGTTCATACGTGGGACTGGAATGAACCAGGCATTTTTCTTGAAATAAAATCTCTAGCACTTCAAGACAGATCTACTTTCAGAAAATAATGGGCTCTAAGCTTCCTCCGGTTACCAAGAGAGGGAATCTTTGGAAGGGAGTTAAGTCAATAGTAGGTCTTTGACAGATACAAATGCCCAGGTAGTCTTTAAAAATTAAATGTATTAGAAAATACAAACATAGGGGTCCCTGGGTTGCTCAGCTGGCTGAGCGTCCGACTCTTGGTTTTGATGCAGGTCATGATCTCAGGCTCCTGGGGTTGAGTTCTGAGTCAGGCTCTGGCCTCAGTGGGGAATCTGCTTAAAGATTCTCTCTCTCTCCCCCTCGGTCCCTCCCCCTTCTCAAGCATATGCGCGTGTGCTCTCTCTCTCTCTCTCTCATAAATGAATAAAAAAATAAATCTTAAAAAAGAAATACAAACATAAACCAACGGTCACCCATGTTTAAAATCACAAATATTAGGTAGCGTTCATCAAATATCATATTCTACATTCTTTAGTGAGAGATAAGTAGTGATAGGATAAACCCCAAGAATTTGTAGATATGATTAAATTGACAAAATGTAAAACAGAGATAGTTATAAAGAATGAACTCTGAGTAGAAAAGCCAGTAATTATCTAGTAATATCAAGTCTGTCATAGCTTATCTTTGTACGAAATGGTGGCTCAAGAAAGTCTTTCCGAGAAAAAATTTTAAAAATGAATTTGCAACGACATGCTTTGGAGTTGGACCTGGGATTGAACCCTGTTTCTTTCTTTCTTTCTTTCTTTCTTTCTTTCTTTCTTTCTTTCTTTCTTTCTTTCTTTCTTTCTTTTCTTTCTTTTCTTTCTTTTCTTTCTTTTCTTTCTTTTCTTTCTTTCTTTCTTTCTTTCAACATATAATGTATTATTTGTTTCAGGGGTACAGGTCTGTGAATCATCAGTCTTACACAATTCACAGCACTGACCATAGCACATACTCTCCCCAATGTCCATCACCCAGCCACCCTATCCCTCCCCCCACTTCCAGCAGCCCTGTTTGTTTCCTGAGATTAAGAGTCTCTTATGAACCCTGTTTCTAATACTTATTAGTGTGCAATCATAGACAAATCATTTAAACAAGTCACTGTGTTTTCTGTGGAGATACTATATATTACCTACCTTTTAAAACTGAGAGGAAAGAATGTGATAATGTAATTTATGAAAAGTAGCTGGTTCATATATATATATGTGGTATGTATGTGTGTGCATGTGTGTGTACACACATTTTTCCCATACTTCCTCCTCCTTATGCATATAGAAATTGAGACCTTGACTCATGAATTTACATCTCTAGGAACACATAGAGCTCTTTAACAGCAGAATAAGCTTTGAATCTAAGACAAATCTTTTAAAGTTCCTCATGGTTAATGTGATCTTCATGTCAGTAGAGCACTCTAATTCTCTTTTCTGAAAACCCTCAGGATGCTCTAGCTGATTATTTCAATATCTGATTAAGTATGATCATAAACCTGTCCCCCCCCAAAAAATATGTGAGTTCACATTCAAGTGAAATAAACCACAAACCAGCATGATAGAAAACTGAGGAAGTCTTCAAGATGCTAAAACTGGAAGAAAACCAATTAACTTGGAAAGCAGGTTAAACGTAAGTACAGCAGACAACTGCTGGTCTTTATTTAGTATTGGTGAGTGGGAGAGAAATGTCTGTTCCATTCATAATGTAAACCAGACCTTGCAATAGACATCAACATATTAGCATACCCAAAACTCTGATTTACCACTCCAGATTTGACTTTCCTCTCACCCATCTTTTGCTTTAGCTTACGTGTTTTGCTAGGCAGTAATAATGATAAAAATGTCTCTTCCTGAAATTCTTCCAAGCATTATTCGAGACTAGCAGTCTCCCTTCAGAATTGGTAGCAATGCAAATGTGGTGCCACTAATAATAACACACGCACACGCAGTGTCTCCTAGTCCATGTGAGGGATAGGCGTAATTATGAGATGCAATCTTTAATTTCAAGATGTTTATAAGATAGTTTGGGAAAAGATTACTTAGGGTTAGGTTACTTTATGAGTGACAAAAGTTCAAAATATAGCAGCTTAAACAAGTGTATTTGTTCCTAGTACTGCTGTATGAAACTATCACAAATTGAGTGACTCTAAACAACAGGAATGTATTCTCTCACAGCTCTGGAGGGCACAGGTCCAAAATTAAGGTGTTAGCAGAGCCATGCTCCCTCTAGAGGCTCTAATGGAGAGTCTTTCCTTACCTTTTCCAACTTCTGGTGGCTTCCCACATTCCTTGTAGCTGGATCACACTCATTTCTGCCTCTTGTCTTCACATCCTTTTCTCTTCTGTGTGTCTGAGCCTTCCTTCTATGCGTCTCCCCTCGCTGTGTCTGCTATAAGAACACTTGTAATTGAATATGGGCCACCTGGATAATTCAGGATGATCTCATCTTGAGATCCTTAACTTGATTACATTTGCAAAGACTTTCTCCAAATAAGGTTACATTCACAGGGTTCTAGGGATTAGGATGTGGACAGATCTTTTGGGAGGCCATATTTCAACCCCCTACAACACAGTAGAAGTTTATTTCTCTCTTATAAAATCTAGGCAGAGAGCCAAAGGCTGATAGGATTCTCCACAGGGTGTCAGCAACGCAGACTCTTACTATCTGGCTGCCCTGCTAAAACCGGCTTCCTTTCTCAGGACCAGTTTACAATCCAAGATGGCTGATTCATCCATCACATCTGATTTAGAGCCAGTAGAAGGAAACACAGGTTCATGAGAGAGTTCTAAATGAATGGCAGAGCTGTTGCCCCTGATGTCTCAGACTCCACATTATAGAAGATAAAAACTCCTTCTTTCAGTACTTGATGAGTTAAACTAGCTTTTCTATTACTTAAGAGCAAACATGTTCTTAAGCAAAACAGGTCCATAAAATACATACACGTATTAAAGCCTATTAAGCCATGCAAAGCAGCATTTCATAGGGGACTGTGATAGAGTCCAGAAGAGGGGGGAACTCTGTGGCTCAAATGATCCAGAAAAGAGCTTTTTCCTGACCATTCTCAGGATTAGCAAGATTTGGCAACATGGGAAAAATGAACTTCTAGGTGATGCTGAGAACTAATTGATCTTTCTTGACCATAAAATCCAACAACTTGGATTTTTGTAATTATTTATTATCTATAATCACTTAGATTGTGTGTTAAGAACAACAACAACAAAAATCATTCTAAAAGGAATCTATGTTGTACCCTTTACCTCTTAGGTTCTGTAGTGCTGAGAGAGTTTAGCCAGGAAAGTGGAACCAGAAGAAACCTAAGATTTAACTAAGACAGCAGGACACTATCTGAGGAACAACAATAAAACAGATCCGGAAGATAAAAAGAGAGGTAGGAGGGTCTGAGTTGTGAAGGGAACAGAAAAGAGTTTGGGGGAGCTGCCGCTATTAAAAGATAATGCTCCCCACCCCCTGTTGGTCCCACATTTGCTGCCACACACTAGAGAATCCAGAACAGACTTGTACTATTACTGAAGGTTTTTGGAGTAGCATTATAGACAGACAGCAAGACTTAGCACACGGACAGAAAAGCACTGGGGAAATACTTGCACCTCTAAGATTAAAGCAATAGCAACAAGAAAATTTAACAAACTCTACATCATACAAATCTCAGTTATGATCACTCAGGATTACCTTGAAGGTAGATAACTACTTTTATTGAAGGTAGAGATGGCTTAGAAACAGGGCACTGAGCTAACCCCAAAAAACATTTATGCCCTTAAAATCACAGAAAAAGGGATAAGATGCAGAAAACACAAATATGGTATAAGATAGTGGTTGTTTTCATGCTCGTTTCAATAGCATTCTACTTTTATTGCTTTTTAAAAATGTTATACAGAGTCTGTAAACACCCATCATGCGGATTTTTCCATAAATTATTTGTCCCTGTTGCTGAAAGGAGCCCAGAGATTACCTACCAATGCCCAGGCACTTGGTATTTACTTGCTACACAGCGCCATCTGGTGGCAAATGCTGAGAATTTCAGACACAGGGTCCCTGGGTTCTAGAGAGTGGCCAGGACTTACACCTTGACGTGTAAACCCAATGGAAAATAAATAAATACACCGACTATCTTCAGGAACATTTGTCAAAGTTGAAGATCAAGTTATTTGTTCATTATTCTCCTAATTAGTACTCCTAATATATAGTTAATGTATTTCCAATAAAAATGAACTACTTTATCAACAAATTGATTCTTAATAGTAACAATTCTCAATCTGCATTACGCTGTAGTTTTGACAGTCCTATTCTTATTTATTAAAGCACAAGATGGTGATGGGTATTATGCCTTTCTCACAAATGGGAAATGAAGCTCTGGTAGGTTAGAGAAATTGCTCAAGCTTACAAAGCTTAAAATAATGGTGGTGCTGAAACCCAAACAAAGACTCTCTGTTACTAATCCACGTGTCTTCTTCCTAATGATCTTGTTTCCCTCTGCTTAAAATGAAACGAAGCAGTTTCAGTTGAAGCCTGATTGAAGCTTCAGCTTTAACAGAAAGTGGTCTTTTGAATTAGGTGGCACTTCATAAAATAACAGTCCCAAACCTCCCCTGGTAATCTGGAGGAGGACTCAGCAAACTTGGTAGAGACAGCTGTGCATTCTTAAAGATCAGTGCACAGGTTTTTTTTTCTTGTTTTCTCCCCAGCCCCTGTATTTACATATATGAAACACCATCTCGCTGTCTTTGTGTTTTGCTCGGCTACCTCATCTTGGGATTTACTCTTTATAACTGCTTTTTTATCAGAAGCAACACCTACTTTTCAGTAGACCTTCAATTGGCCCCTCACTCCCTCCTGGTAGATGTATTTCTTTCAGAGTTAATCAAAGAATGATATTTAAGGTGGCATCTCTTATTAGGCATCTAGATGACTTATGCCATTCATATCAATGAGACCTTTTCAACTCTAATATCTGTTCCAGTGATTTATGGAGTACAGCCTTGAAATTTAATTATGTGATGTTTCAGAAGCTAATGGACAGCTTTAAGCATCTTGCTTTAACATCATTAGACAGTCCCAAGTTTCAGTGCTATAAAAGATTGAAGATCAGTCTACTGTATGTCTTACCTTCATTATGATCTATAGGTATAAGCTTACATTTCTCAGACTCTATCAGAAGGTTTTTTATCTTGTAAGAAATTATTGAAATTTAAGGGCCATTTTTTTTTAAACCCCTATTTAAGCCTTATGGGTATGGTCCTGATGCTTTTGGTAAGTATTTTGGTGGTTCTTATATGGTTGCTTACATTCTTAGACTTGAGCAAAGAGTCCTAAACCGTTCCAGGAACAAAACTGGGACTCATTAATATATTCATTTAAAATAACCTCCTGAGAAAAATGATATTTATGTATTATTATGTTTAATCTTTATTAGTCCATCAGAATCCTTTGAAAATATATTTCATAATTTATCTCAAAATAGCAGACCATTTTCTTTCCTACAGCTACCAGACCACTGAAAACCCCAAATTTCCCTTTTTCTTTATGCCATTTATCATCAGCAGCAATAAAGATTTTGGAATTAGAACCTAGGTAGCAATTTTAGGATGATGTATTAGCCCTTCTTCAGCTATGTTTGCTCTAGAGAGGTGATTAATATAAATGTCAGTTTATTTGTAAACTAGGAATATGTAACACAGAAAAGAAGACATAGAAAAGAACTGATATTGCCATTTCCAGAGCCTCGTTTCAGACCCTAAATGAACTTTAGTTGGGCAATGGCCATTACTGATAAACCCTAGAAGTAATATTGCCTAAAGAGACAGAAAATACAGTGGCATCCATCTCTCTTCAAGGTGAAGACATTTCTTACTCTGTTTCAAGAGCTCAGCATATAAATACAGTTTACAAGGAACTTTAACTGATCACTAAAACCTGTGTATATTCAACTGTTAAATCAAAAGGAAGCGTGTGATGTTGATCAAGCCCAATGATCACCGTTTAATATCACTGGGGAGATAGCAGCATGATGAAAAGGGTACGGATGGTATAAATCAACTGATGAAATTTTGAGCCAAAGACCTTCATTTTTAAAAGGCAGAGATTAAAATCACCAAGCTAATAAGATCTGCTCAGGGACCTAAAAATGTCAGCCAAAAATATAGAAAATGTATCCCCCAAGAGTAAGCTTTACTAGGTTGGTTTATAAATAATAGTTATCTGCTGAAAACAGACCATTAAGCTTGCTGTTTAGCTTAAAGGTAGTATTTAGTTGGAATTCTATATATGGGATGTCTTATTCATATATTAATGTTCATGTCTAATGGATAGGAAAAGAAATAAATATTACAGATAGATTCTGCATTAGTTTCCTAGCTCTTTTCTGACATCTGGCATTCACTTTCTGCTCCAAATAATACTGCTTTGCAAATGTCTCCTCCCACCCAAGACCCTCAAAAGGTACTCTTTGTCAATGGGGTAGCCCCCTTGTACTACTTTGACTACCTAAGATATTGATAAGATCTATTGATTTGGCAGTCAGCTCCAATAGATTGGAGGTTAAAGAACAGAATGGTGTCCTAATAATTTTATCTCCAAGGCCTACCTCTGTTCCAGGCAAACAGCAAGTGCTCAATACAAAATTGTTGATCCTTACTAACTTTTTCCCTATCACTCACCATAAGCATACCTGCAACCCAGCTGATTAACTTCTGATCCCCAGACACTGAAAAGCCCCTCCTCTGGCTTGGCCTTTACCCGGTCTCCTTTCAGGCGGTTCTGATTTCTCTTGACTTTTTAACTCTTCCCATTTTTATAAGATACAGTCTGTGAGACATCCCAGAAAACACAAACTTTTCTCTCCTTTCTCATCCTATAGTATTTACTAATTTCCCCAATTCTCCTAGCTCATATTAGTACATGCTATCTTGTGTCATTGCTTATGTTTTTAATTTGCAATCAAAATTCCTAAACAAGATGGAGTCTCTTCAAGGGCAGGAGTCCATTCTTGGATTTGGTTACACAGCAGTTACTTTGAGTGCTGGGTTAGCATGCTCAGGCACTCAGTAGATCTGAGTTTAGAGAATGCTGGTTTGATGATCACCCAATGATAACATAGGATAATAAAAATGAAGCCCAGTGCTCCGCTGACAACACAAGTATAAACTAGGATCAATATTTTGATAAATTATGCGAAAGTTCAGGCTGACAACATGTAATGCAAAAGGATTTGATGAAATTAATGTTTAAAAATAATTCGAATCATTACAGTGAAAAAGTTGTGCAAAGTTCTACTCATCGTTCAATATGTTAAAAAAGAAAAAAGAAAGGCCACTTTTTCTCAAAAGATTCCCTTATCTATTTCCCTCCCCTCCCCAGCCAAATTAGAAGCAACGGTTTCCTAAGATAAATACTCAGAACGTAGCATTTATTTCTCAAGTGTTTGTTTTTTTCTCCGCCATATTTGAGATATCATCTCCACTTTGGAATGTACTTAATCGAACATAATATGTTTTGTCCTCTTCTGAGTCATAAGGCATTTGAGGGAAGGAAATCAAGTTTAATTTATTTTTGAAGCAATCCCAACACTTAGAGCATACCTATAGAATGTCCCAGGGATATGCCTGCATCTCTGCATGAATGAATAAGGGTCTATACTATTACTATAGGGGCTATTCAAGTTAAAATTCTGTACCTGGAGACTAAAAACATGGAGATTCTTGATTCTGAGAAGCACACTTTTTAATTTCAATGTTTCCGAAATCACCACACCTCTGACATTTGATGTGTACATTTAATGTTGTTATTGTTGGTGTGTGCATGTATGTGTGTGTGAAAAGAGTTATTAATTGATGGCACATCTTAGAATAAATAGTATCTTGGAATTGAAAAACCAGAATACAAGTCAAAACTTAAAACTTAAAGTTTTAAAAAATCTTTAAGTTTTTTTAAAACCAAGCAGCTCTTGGTTTTACATGCGCCTGCAAGAAAGAGTGCATGGCTGAATGTCAGGAAAAGAATCTCCATCTTCCCAAAGGGAAGCAGAGTCCTTTTTTGATACATTGCACCCCTGAAATGAAATGAATAAGTGTTTGCTATGACTAGAATACATAGTCATCTCTAAAAAAACTGCAAGAATTGTTCAAAAGAGAGCTAGCCAACTGCCCACTCTTCTTCCTGCCTTCCTTTGTTCTTAGATGTTGATATGTTTTCTCCCATGCCCCCGTTATCACTGCGATTTATGGCCATCTTTAAATATAGTTGGATCACTTAGTTCTGTCTTCATTCATGTTTTGCCTGAACCTTCTCATTCATGATAAAGACTAGTTCCTTTCGATGTGTAAAATCTTGGATTCATAGCCAAACAACAGTTGGCCAGTTTGCAAATTAAATCCTTGGTTATAAAGAGTTCCAGGAAAGAACAGAAAATGTGGATCACATAGTGTACCTAGAATTCTACTTCTAGAAACACATTCTCTGGCACTAGATGTGCTGATGGTATGATGTGAGCATAATCTTAATCACAAAGGACAACAGGCTAAGTTACCCACATTGTGGGCAAGAAATAATCAAGAATAGAAAACCCTTTCTGATCCCCTGCCACCTACTTTGGGATTATCCGTAAGGTTTATAAAAGCAAACAGAGGAGAAAAATCACACAATGCATTAATTTTGGATAATGGCCAGGACAACCAGTTAAATATATATGTTCAGGAAGTGTCTGATAAAACAAGAAGACATTATTATTGCTTAGGAATATGCTGTTGTTTATTTTTCCTTTTCCATAGCATAGCAGTCTAACCACTCCATGTGTGTGTGCATGTACCTGGGTAAGGATGAGTAGGCAAATGATGAAAAACATGTATTGAATCAAATCGTAGTTTGACGTTTGGTCATTACTATAAAAGACTGCAATTGTTCTTGTGAGTCTAAAGAGTTAATTTTTTTCTAGCGTGATTTCATTTTACATCCCAAAGAATCAGATTACCCCCAGAAAAATGCCACTTAAATGGGAAAAATAAAAGGAGGCAAGAAAGGGATAGACAAAAAAGCAGGCTTGAATGCATAATGAATGCTTTGCAACTCATTGATAGACAACCCTTAAAACAAAGCATTGTTGTGTAAAATGTTCTAGAGAAAAGAATTCAAGAGTTTATCAAATGAGTTATTGGAGAAGAATTTTTTTTAAATCTGCCAGAAATGTACCAGGCCATTATTGCATCTTATAAATTATTTATTATTCTTAGATATGTCATAAAGCCCAACACAAATAAAGAAAAAATGCTGACAAGACAGAAACATCATTGTGAATATAGAGATAGCTTCCTGATGCCTTGCAAAACCATTCCAAAAATCTTTGCACCCTGCCCGCCACTTTCTCACCACTTACATATCTTGCTTCTTTGTATTTGAGGACGCCAGCCCTTTCCTTTCCCAATAAGACCACCCGTTCCCATTTCTCTTTGCATGACTAAGCTAATAGGCCATAAACTATTTTTGCTGTGTGTGCGCATGTGTTGTAAGAGAGAGAAAGAAAAAGAGAATTAACCATGAGAAATTAAGAAAAATGTGACAGTGAAGAGAAATCCAATTTTAAAAACATCTATTAATATGACTGCCTTGTTTATATACAACCCTGCAAGATTTTGCCATTTCTCCCAACTGCCTTAGCTGTTCTTGAGTCTTACCTAAAAAGCAGTGAAGTCTCCTCAGTCTTTCATTTTTATGAAGCAGGCTAATGAGATATCATAGAAATGGTTTCATTTTAACACTGGGAAGATGTTAAGTATCTGACTATAAAATATTTTTCTCCTTATTCATTTTTAAGGGTCTTAGGAAAATGAGTGTACTTTTAAGTAAAAGCAGTAATTTTCAAGTTCCAATTTCCTAGTCACATGAAGACATACGGTCTTCTCTTGCTTTATTCTTTGCCCGTTAGTAATTTCCAATTCTGGAAGCACATTTTCTCCCTCGTGGCCTTTCTGGTGAATGGCTAGAACTAGATCCCAAATTCCCTTAGAACAGACGTTCTGTCTTATGTACCTTACTGTCCTCTGCAGCACTTCACCAAATGTTTTGCACGTCACAAGCGTTCCGTAAATATTTGTTGATTTTAATGAGTACATGTGTGGAGTGGAGTGCACAGAGTCGTTCACCTCCTACTAGTGTGCACTTAGAAAACTCTAGGGCACTAAATAGCACTCCACTTTATCTGACCTTCTCCAGGGCTGATGTATGCGAGGTCACAGCTCTATTCTTTTTTGTATCTGAGAAATCATGCTAAATAATACTGTTATTTGGTATTTAACTCCTGTTTGTAAACACAACAAACCTAAGAAGATAACTTCCCTACTGTTAACTCTTAGCCAAGTGGTCCCAAATTTTCCTACTTTCATTTTCTTAATCTTGTATCTAAATAAATATACTTTCATTCTGTATGTTTTTTTCAGAATAATTCCTGCATATATTGCTAAAGTGTTGCTCTGGCAATATTCAGATGAAATAAAAAGTATCGATGATCCAATACTTAGGAGTAAGTCAAAAATTGGAGGCATTGTAGTAAGAAGTATAGTGGGAACTGGGACATAGTGAAGGATGACAGAGAAGGCTGAAGTTGCCTGTGAAAGATGTGGCAAAGGGGGAATTATCTCAATTTTATACTCTTCTTTTCACCACATTCAGGACCTTGGACAAAGTAAGACTCGGGTCACTGATTGGGCTCTATGACTTTCACATAAACACGGACTGTAAGACAGGGCAAGGAGCAAGTGGCTGATGTGGACGAAGCCTTACTTCTAATAGGGTAGGACATTCTGGGTATTTCTCCCCTTGACTGCAGCTTTTTCTATTGTCAAGTGAAGGCATTAGGTTGGATTGTTTCATTTTTCAATCATTATTTTGTGTTCCATGGAATCAATCTTTGATACTTGCTTTCTTTTTTTTTTTTTTTTAAAGATTTTATTTATTTATTTGACAGAGAGAGATCACAAGTAGGCAGAGAGGCAGGCAGAGAGAGAGGGAGAAGCAGGCTCCCCGCTGAGCAGAGAGCCCGATGCGGGGCTCGATCCCAGGACCCTGAGATCATGACCTGAGTCAAAGGCAGAGGCTTAACCCACTGAGCCACCCAGGCGCCCCTGATACTTGCTTTCTATAGAACCCCCATAATCGATCACTCCACAAGGACTCCTGAGAATGTCTCTCCCTCTGTTTTGGCCACTCCTTTTCAGACCCTTTTCAGTGCTTTCCCTGCTTTTGTCTTTACTGGATAATTCACTCTGTACATTTAGTCTGTGCTAACCATGACTTAAACTGCATCATTTCCAGCTCCAGCATCTTCCGAGAGGCCCCATGGTTAGAAAACATGATTCCCTACCTTAGATCAGGTCTCTCCTTAGCCAGAGTGGCATTTGTTTTTGTTTTTGTTTTTTTCATTCATTCTTTACTGAGAAGTTAGCTATTAACTGACTTCCTAACCCTTATGTCGAATTAATAGGTCTAAGCTCTTCTTATTTCTTGATTTCAAACCTAACCCTTGCTGGTGCAATTTAAGGCCACTTTCTTTTCTAGATCATTCTACTGCACAGCAATCTCTTTCCCTCCTAAATCTCTATGGTGCTGTCTCCTCCACTCATTTCTTCCTTACCATTTATTGCCTCAATTATCTGGATCTTCCAGTTATTACTTATGTGGCTTTGGGCAAATGACAACTGCTTAAGTCTTCAGTTGCTCTATCTCTTAAATGTGAATGACAGCTGTATGTACCCACAGGTGGTTTTGAATCCCCTCACACAGTACATACAAAGCACTTTGTAAGGTGCTCAGGTCCTAAGAGTGACTAATACTGTTACCTAGAAAACATGTATATTGTCCTTTTTCATTATAAGGCATTTACTCTTAATTACAACAGAGCATAAGACAAGGAAAAATAAAGGTAACCTAGAGGTCTGGGTAGAATGCCGTGTGTATACAAAAATGTGACTGCTCTTCTGTCGATGATAGAAATGACCAAGAGTACGTAAAAATGTGGAGTGTGAGGAATCTGTGGCAGCAAAAAAAAACGTGGGGAAGATATCACCTTCATTATGGAATCTTCAAGATTTTCCTGATAGAAGTAATGGCAATAAAGCCACATTGAGAAGAGATAGAGACATATCTCAACTCATTCCCCTGTGAGATAAGGGTAGCCTTTTGAGATCTAAGCAGAAGAGCTAAGGAACTCCATAAACACCACCTTGTTTGGAAAGCAGAGGATTAGAAGCAGAGGTGAGCTATAGGGCAGAAGGGGCTTTCCTCTGGCAGTTGTGGATTGAGGACATTTGAGAGACACTAAGGACGTATACAGAGGGTTGTGGGCATTTACACACAACAGGCTTTTCCTCCAAGCAGCCGGTGTACTCTTGAAAGGGCAGTGGGTGAGCAATGAGCATCCTCTCCCAGGTGACACTGGTGCCATTAACCACTACAAAAAAACAGTGCTAAGACTATGTTCTCCTTTCGCAGATTGCATATTACTTACACAAGGAAACAAGAAGTAAATGGCCATTTGGGCCAAGCTTTAAACTCAGTATCATTTGACTCCAAAACACTAAAACAAGATATTTAAAGAACAGGAAAGTCATAATATAATTGACTTAAGGTGGGCATCAAATCCATTTTTAAATGCCCGAATAATTGTTATACATACAGTTGTGAAAGTGGCAATTTTATTTTTGAAAAATAAAATATGTGATATTGTGAGAATTTTAAAAACTGAAACTATAAATTAAATTATATGAAAATAAACTGGGATTTGGGTAAGAAGGTAAAGCACAGCAATGTTTTCATCTCACATCACAGGAAGCCAGTGAATATTGTTTTGTTCTTGATATTGATAAAACACTTGGAAATTAATACTCTTCTAAGTAAACTGTACACTATTAAATACACTGAAACTGAATTTATCAAATACATAGGGAGTATAATGACAACACTGCATATTAAAACCCTTGGAACCCAGCCAAAGATGAAATTAAAAGCAAATTTACATCATGAAATACTTTGATTAAAATAAGGAGAAATGAAGGTATGCAATTTGAAGAAATAATAAAATCATTCAAAAGAAAGGAGAAATAAAAGGGATTAATAAAGATATACATATACATATATATTTATGAATAAGTATGAGAAAAAATGGATCTATAAATAGAAGAAACTCCTATTGTATCACTCAAAAACTGTCTTATAGATGTTAATAAAATATAGAATTCTGTTTGGTATTACATGATTTAAAATATTGGGTGTGTAAACACCTCAAAATAAATTTAAGAAATTCTGTGGGTCTACTGAAAGAAATAAGTTTTAATATTTCTATATAGCTAAAACTGAGGATGAATTTTTTACCTAATCCTGAGGAGGACAACTGAGCGGTCTACTGTCAAATAAACGCTTGGAGGGAAACATAAACTTCACCTTGGGAGCCCATGGGAGTAACTAAAAGAGAAGGTCATAATCTTACAAACACCTGTAGCTAAGGCAAAATGAGTACTTCACAGAAAAAATAGGAGAGATATGCCACGTGTATTAAGACATATTAGAGAACAAAATAGACACATCAATGTAAGTATAAAAAAGTCAGCATCTAAAACTATGAGGAGCATGAAATTCTATTTATCCTACTTTCAAATTAACACATTGTTCCACCACAATTTCATGAGGTTGGCAGAAGACACAAAACCCATGGGTCAGAGACAAAACAACTTGATGATTATCATGTTTATAATAATTCCTCTTGCACCCAAGTTCTAGGGGGGTTGATATAGAGTGGGCCAGGTGGTTGCTGGGCACCAGTGAGTTTGCATCACACCTAAAGAGCCTTGAGCTGGAACCCAGATCTTTTGTAATGGGCTGTAGGCAGACCTGCCAGACCTTTGTGGCAAGGCAAGATATTATCTCTATTATGGTAGGCAGTAAACAGATCTGCCCTCTGCTCCAGAGGGAGACAATATCATTATCATTGTTTGCTCTACAATGTCTTTAAAAGATATTTGAGGACAAAGGCCACTGTGTCTCTGCTCACAATATGTTCAGAAATGAGGGAAACCCATGGAGAATTGTCTCTGAACACACACAGATGCTCCAAGTTGCAGATTTTCATTTACAATTGCTCTGCATCTTACTTATACAACTCTGTGTAACAGGCTATAGAGTAGACAGGATCCAGGATTTATTTAACAACACTTAATAATTTTTCCAAACAACTCAGGATAATTCAGCTAGTAATGTATAAATCCAAGGGTTAATTATTTGAAATTATTATTTTTTATTTTTTTAAAGATTTTATTTATTAATTTGACAGAGAGAGATACAGCGAGAGAAGGAACACAAGCAGGGGGAGCGGGAGAGGGCGAAACAAGCTTCCCGCTAAGCAGGGAGCCCGATGTGGGGCTCGATCCCACGACCCTGGGATCATGACATGAGCTGAAGGCAGACGCCCAAGGACTGAGCCACCCAGGCGCCCCTGAAATTATTTTTTAAAGGAAAAAATAATAGCTGGACAACCTGAATGAAAAATTTAAACATTCAAAAAAATAGAAATTAGGAAAAGTATATAATGCAAAGAGGTCACAAAGGATCATAAAAAAATACTATATTTAACTAAATGATACAAACATGAATTATCTAGTTTTTTAGCATTTAACTCTAATCCTTCTGGAATAAATTTTGATATATGATGGAGGCATTGAATCCTTAAGCATTAATTTACCAAATATCTCCAATATCTGATATCTCAAATATCATGTATATATAATTCATCTATAATCTACTGACTTATATAGAGAAAATCCTAAAATAAATAGCATAACACTAGGGAGAGTAAAAAATGTCAATAGCTTTGATTTATCATTTTATTACTATCCATTCTGTCCTAGGAAGTTGTGTAGGGCAACATTTAAGAGTTTAGATGCAAGACACTGCCTTCCTCAGTAAGAAAACTCACCCCCTCCTAAATAGCTGAATGATTTGGGGCACGTTATGTTACCTCTTAACTTTTCTACACCTTAGTTTCATCCACTGTAAAATGAAGAATAATGATGGCACTTACCTCTTACCTAGATTAATAAGTTAATGATTATAAATGGTTAATACAGTACCTGGGACGAAGAAAGCACACAGAAAGCACTGTTATTATTTTTTACTATTTTAATTTAGCACAGCAAAATGTGGCAAATACAGATGACAACAAATGTAACCCATCTGAGATTCAGATTGATAGCTTTAATTTGTGAGAAACTTATAAATCTTTAAGAAAAAAGCAAAGACCCAGGGGCACGGGGGTGACTCAGCTGGTTAAGCATCTGACTTCAGCTCAGGTCATGATCTCAGGGGCCGAGGGTTGAGCCCCGGAGTCAGGCTCTGTGGTCAGGGGGAATCTGCTTGTCCCTCTCCCTCTGCTCCTCCTCCCTGCACGCTCCCTCTCAGATAATAAAATATTTTTTAAAAAAAAAAAGAAAAAACAAACACTCTAATGGAAAAATTGCTAAGACACATAAGCAGGGAATAGACACACACAAAGGAAAAATAGTGTTAAAATATTTAATATTACTAACACTAAAAAATGAAAATAGAAACAATGAGTTTTTTCTATCGTATTGCGAAGACTAAAATGAATAGAAAAATATGCATTAAAAATTCTCAAATACTGCTGAAAGAATTAGTGTAGAAGTATATCAATTTCCTGGAGGAAATATGTCAATATGGATCAAATCCTTAAACCTTTTAAGAAGAAACCCCACTATTCTAAATGTATTCCAATGATAAAATCAAATGTCTATAATGTTACATATAACATAAGAGTGTTTTTTATAACAGGAAAACATTAAAAAGAACCTAAATGTCTTGCCAGAGAGTAGTGCTTATGTCTATTACAGTGCATCTGGAAGATACCAGGCACAAGATTTGGTCAAGGGTGAGGCAAGACAGGTGCTCTGGGCATGTGATTTAAGGAATCACTCATTCTCATGGCTAAGTGCCAACACTGTGTTTGCAAGCTCCCTGAGAATGAGCACCTCCTTAAATTTTGCTACCAAGGGACTTTTTTGCCTCACCCTCAGCCAGATCCTAAATATAAAAGTCATATGTAAAACCATGTTATAAAACATTAATATTTAAATTCATATTTTTATATATATTTTATGCAAAATTCAGACTTGACACAAAGGCAGAAATAATATTAGGATAACTTTAGTCTAAGTCTTGTCCTCTTAATTATCCAACATTTAATTTCTTGCTATTTTTTTTTTTTGTACTATTTTGAGTAGTGTTATGATGACCCTCCTTGTGTGTAATTCTTTCTGTATATATTATTTATTTTTATATGTTTCTTGGAATTGGGATTGTTAGCCAAAAAGAATGAACATTTTTTTTATGTTATTAGTCACCATATAGTACAATGTTAGTTTTTGATGTAGTGTTCCATGATTCATTGTTTGCGTATAACACCCAGTGCTCCATGCAATATGTGCCCTCCTTAATATCCATCACGGGGCTCACCCATTCCCCCTACCCCAAAACCCTCAGTTTGATTCCCAGAATCCATAGTCTCTCATGGTTAATCTACCCCTCTGACTCCCCCCCCTTCAGTTTCCCTTTCCTTCTCCTAATGTCCTCCATGCTATTCCTTATGTTCCACAAATAAGTGAAATCATACGATAATTGTCTTTCTCTGTTTGACTTATTTCACTCAGCATAATCCCCTTCAGTTCCATCCATGTTGATGTAAATGGTAGGTATTTATCCTTTCTGATAGCTGAGTAATATCCCATTGTATATGAACCACATCTTTTTCCATTCATCCATTCGATGAAGGGCATCTCATCTCTTTCCATAGTTTGGTTATTATGGACATTGCTGCTATGAACATTTGGGGTACATATAGCCCTTCTTTCCACTACATCTGTGTCTTTGGGGGTAAATATCCAGTAGTGCAATTGCTGTGTCATAAGGTAGCTCTATTTTTAACTTTTTGAGAAACCTCCACGCTGTTTTCCAAAGTGGTTGTACCAACTTGCATTCCCACGAACAGTGTAAGGTCAACTAATCTTCAACAAAGCAGGAAAAAGTATGAACATTTTTAAGAGCCTTAATGAAAGTTGATGATCACTTTCCAAAAAGACTACATTCTTACACCCTCAAGTGGGCAACGTAGCTCTCTAAGGCCTCCATACACGTGTCTCCCCTTCTACTGAAGCTCAAATGCACGATAAATTTGGATTATTTCTCTAACTCACCAACTACAGAAACTTCTATCATGGCAAAGACTTGATTGTATACATTAGTTTTTCTTTCTGTGCTTTGCATTTTTAAACCCCATTAAAAGCTTACTAGGCTCTAGTTGATTGATAATACCTCAGATATATTTTTTCTGCCACAATTTTAGGCACTTCTTAAACCTATGAGTTCCTTTTCTTCTTTCCTTTTTTTTTTTTTTTTTTAATCTTCTGGTCGCAGCAATATGAATAGAGGCTGGCCAGAAGTCAAGGGAAGACAAAGGAGCCAGCTGGCTTCAGCAGCTCCTATAATTCTGTACAAATCACAGTGTGGAGAATGCTGAAAAATGGCGAATTAATGTAGACGGCCTTTCAGGAGAACCTCTCCCTCCACAGACTGCTATCCTTAATTGCACTGTGCTGGGATTACATACAAACTGCTGCACAGGTACTGTTGAAAATTTACTACATTAAACTTGGAGTGACAGGACATTAAAATCCACTTGAAGAAGAAAAGAAAGAAAATAGTTCTGACTCTTGTTTCCACTGTCAAGGCATTCCAGAAAAAGAGGTATCTTTCTGAAATGTTTGCATAAGAACGGCACCAGTATCCAAGGGGCCATGTTTGTACTCTTGGACCACATCTAAGTTGACCAAGGGATCCTCTATTAATCTTTTTATTTTCCAGCTCATATTAATGGGAATTTCCACCTAACGGATGATACCAGTGATCCAACTCTCTGTGTAGGGCAGGTGTGAACACAGAAGCAATGATGTCACAGCCCAGACTTTCTTAGTCAAAGGGACGTGGACTGAGACCCACATTAAGTACCTTCAGGTTTCCTGAGGGTGCTGGCTTGGCAGCAGATGACAATGAATTGCAGGAATATGCCGTGAGGGACAAACTGAACACACAAAAAATAGCATCCTATTGTCATCTCAAATGCCTAGGAAGGCAAATCTGTTGTTAAGGCTTTGATATTTGTTTTATTTCTCTGTTCTTCCCTCTACCTCTTTCTGTCTCTCACATTTAAACATTTTAAGGAAACTTTCAGTTAATTCAAGAGAAGATGCCTGTGCTTTTAAAACGACAGGAAATCACCAATCTTACTAGCAGGCATATTTGCAATGGGACTCAGGTTTTATTGGTGGATACTGTGAATTTTTTTTTTAAAGTCCTATATCTATTTAAGCAATTGCCTCAGAGAGTTACTTATGACTTTTCTATCAGGTAACATGAATGATATCTATAGTAATCAGTTTTGAAATTTAAGCTGCCAGCACCAAATAGCTTATCACAGAATGTTCAGCCCTCCATTAGCAGTTACGGTATTGAAAAAAAAAAAAAAAAGTTAGGTTTTGAAAATCTAAAAACATAATTCCAATAACAGAAACAAAATGAAGTGAGCTTAAGTGTTTTCTCTCTTTAGTCCCTCAAGATCCAATGGGTCAGGCTTTCTTGGCACCTGCCGTCCCCAGCTGTGGTGGCTATAGTCTGGCTATGGGATAATAGACTCATCAGAATTGTGCACCACCAGCTGTTCCGTGTTTCCATGTCTTGTCCTCAGGGTCCCCTTCTGATTCCAACTGACCCAGCTAGTTGTAGTGCAAGTGCTCTGAGCATGAATGATGAATGGCATGCCTCGCGCATCCATCAGCTGAACTCTGCAGGCCACCTATACATGTCAGAAGTAGGCAAGTTGTTCCTTGTGAAAACAGGTAGAAAATAACAGATCCAAGTAAAGATGATATTCTCTGCCTTTATTTTGTTCAGTCCAGTTCTGGGCCTTCCATTTGCCCACATCAATTCCATATAGCTTCCCGTTCTTTCTAGCCAGTGAGGAAGTTTTGTAGTCAGAAATCTTCTAACAAACCTAAAATGCAATGAGAGAAAAGAGTCAGAAGAAGTCTTGAGTCTGAGTTCTACTTGAGGATGTGAGCACATTTATGCAATCTGGACCTGCATATTCATCTAATGAATTCAGTTTGGAAATTTGGCTCCTACAGCTACTTCCTAAGAGAGATGGAGTGCCAAGAGGGTAGCAGCTGAGAGGGGAGGGACAGAAGGCTGGAGAGTGGGCGAGACTAATTGGTCTTGTCACATAACACAGATTAGATTATGTCTGCCTAAAACTAGGAGGGGGGAGGGATGTTTAATCACTGTTTATACAAAAAAGATATAAAGCCGAGCAGCCTCATAGAACCAGATGCAGGGATAGAAGCACAAGCTTCTTGACAAGAAAACAGGAAAAACCAAGTGCAAGAAAAAAATTTTTTTAAGGTACGACATTTTGCTCTTCAACTAGATAAGGTAATTGAGAACCAGAATAGCAAAGTATAATCTGAGGAGAATTAGGGTAATTTTTGATAATGCCGTAAGACCAGAACAGAAGTTTACCTTGCTAACCTAGTCAATAGATTTTTTTTGATAAAAGAGAGCAAAAGAGTGCTGGAGTTGTGAGGAGTATTCTAGCTACAAAGATCAACTTTTCAAGGAAACAGGAGTAAATATTTTAATACAAATAACTAATACGGTTAACTGTTATTGATTCTTATCTGTCAATAATGTAAGGCATCTTAGAATCTCTGTTCCAGAATTACTATTGTAATTCAAGTTACTATGTGCTCCACAATGTAAAATCACATTTTTAAAGACAGTACTCTGCAGCTCAAGTTCAGAGAACCTAGGCTGAGCACTCCCTCATTTGTTCTCATTACTGAAAGAACTCCTGTATGTTGGCTAAATGAACAAAATTCTTAGAAGAAGAAAGCTGTCATATTTTGTGTCTACCCTTTCTTCTTACTTATTTGTTTTCCTGTCCCATTCCTTCCCTTCAATCTCTCTGACTTTCTTCCTTTCCTCAGATAGTCTGTGCCTTTCTAGCGAATTCCAATTATTTTAATAGGAAAACATGAGGAGGAAAGAGAACATGTTGATTTGTGACTGAAAGTTTTCTTCAGATTAGTGTAAGTTCTTATGACATCACCTTTTCCCTGGACTCTGGGACTCTGAATGAAATAGATATTTCCCACAGGTCATTCTCTCTGTTGCCTCTGGCCTCGGACCACAGTTAAATCAGCCCCCCTTGGTTTGTCTTATAGACCACAGCAGATATCCTAGACACCCCTCTTTATCAAACCCAGCTGTGAGCTAACTAATAGCACCAAAATAGATCCTTCTCTCCTTTTTACTGTTGGGAAAACATACACCAGAATCATAGCTCCTGTAAATGATGAGCTTGTTCTGCTGCTTTAGTATGTAATCTGTGGCTTTATCATGGGAAGTTTTTATTTAATTGGTGGACCTGGTTTGTCATATTGCATCGTGTCAAAGAACTTAAAGATTTTTTCTATTTTTTTAAAGGTTTTGGAGGTTTTTTTGTTCTACTCAATAAATCTTTCCAATCTTTTCTTTCTTTTTAACTCACGGTTGCTGGATATTCATTTCCTGTGAAATTATAATTGGTGATGTTTCTAGAAAGAAAAATATTGAGTTTTGTATTGCACCTTTCACACTCGAGTTCTCTGAAGATGTTTTTAGCAAGATGAATGATAAGGTAACATAATGACTGTGAAGGTAAAAATGCATCAACTTGTAAATGTTCAGAAATGGCTCACATATGAGCTCAAACTGGAGCACATCTTTCTGAAAGGATATTGGCCAGGAAGCTCCAGCAAGGAACATTATTATGTTTGCTTTTAGAAATAAAAGAAGGTAACTCTAGCTTCTAACCTTATGTTTATTAGGATCAGGGGATGGGGGGGGCATGTAGAGAAAGGAAAGGATTCCGACGGTAACGTGGGAGAATATTGTGGGAGGGTACTGGGCCTTTCTATTAGTTACTGGAAAATCCTAGGTATGTCACAATAAAAAAAAAACTCTAAAAACTTTAGCAAAGTATTGGAATTTTTTTTTTTTTTTGCAGACACTATAGCCAGACACTGATTTTATTTTATTTTATTTTTTTAAAGATTTTTTTTATTTATTTGACAGAGAGAGAGATCACGGGTAGGAAGAGGGCAGGTAGAGAGAGAGGGGGAAGCAGACTCCCTGCTGAGCAGAGAGCCCGATGCAGGGCTCCATCCCAGGACCCTGAGATCATGACCTGAATTGAAGGCAGAGGCTTTAACCCACTGAGCCATCCAGGCGCCCCCAGACACTGATTTTAAAGACATCAGAGTTTTTTCAGAGATCTGAGTTCAGGAGAAGTAAGCTTCCGTTTCTTTGTGGCCTTGTTGTCTACTAAATTTGGAGGGCAGTATTTTAATCAGTTGCTTTCACCGTGCCAGGTGAGTGCAACACCAACGATACTGACAGGTTGTGATCTGTGCTGTCCATCAGATCTACAGGCATCTCTGCCATTAATCATGTAGAATTGTTTGTTTTATTTGCTATTCTATTTGTAGCCCAAAAGGACATCTTCAGATTCCATTAAAATAAGCAAACAATGGGCTATGACTTTTGATATTTATAAACAACGATTGCTGTTAATGTTATTGACTACTTGTAATTGTGACCTGAGGACTCTAGCTACCTACCTATCCATTTTTCTATGTATGTATCCATCTATCACCTCATTTCATCCTCATAAAAATTTTATGAAAGTAGATAATATTATCTTTACAATAGTGAGAAAACTTACGTTCAAGGGTTGAAGACTTACTCTGGTCATAAAACAAGTAAAAGATAAACCAAGATTTGAACCCCCATCCTCATCATTTTTTACTATAAAGTCCATACAACTATCTTGCTATCCTGCTATTTGAACTGGTTTCATGTTATTACATTGGCATGATTTGTGTCTCATAGGCAAAAGAGGCAGAAATAATTAGAAATATTGGAATGAAATGAGCTGTCCTTTGTTTTACTATTATTCACTTGCCATTTCCCCATTTCTGGTCACTCATTTATGAATAGATCCTTACCCAGGTAATATCCTTAACCATATAAGTTACCAATAGGGTCATAGGATTTTGCTTTGGTACTTTCTGTTTGCCTAGCATTCGGATTATTCTCAGAGAAAATTTTATGAGTACTCTGAGATCATCCTCCACAACTGTATTTTGTACAACTGAGTTCCTGTTTTTATTCGTCTGATGAGAGAGAACTTTGGTTATGATAAAACTCGTAAGAGTAGGGGCGCCTGAGTGGCTCAGTGGGTTAAAGCCTCTGCCTTCGGCTCAGGTCATGATCTCAGGGTCCTAGGATCGAGCCCCACATTGGGCTCTCTGCTCAGTAGGGAGCCTGCTTCCCCCTCTCTCTCTGCCTGCCTCTCTGCCTACTTGTGATTTCTCTCCTCTCTGTCAAAAAAAACCAAAAAAAAACAAAAAAAAAAACAAAAAACTCATAAGAGTAGCTAGGAATATTTCTCAAAGCAACAACCTAAATGATTGAGCCCAAGGCCTCCAAATCACGATTTTGTGATGACATGGCATTGTATATTTTTTCAACATTGAGTTTATCTAAACTTTATTCTTTATAAAATGGCTTAAAGCAACTTATAGAAGAGACACAATAACAAATATAACAGTTTGGGGAAGAAGAATCAGCAAATAGGATATAAGGAAAAAAGAAGAATACAGGTAGCTTAAATGGCAGGGTTAACTCAATTGTACAATTGAACTCCAAGTTTGCCTGGGAGCTTCCTATAACCACCAGAACAAGGAAGCATAAAGAATGGCATTGTTATATCTGGAAGGCATGTTTTAGGTAACACAATTGAATGCATGGCAGCCCTATTATGAACTCCTCTTTATTTTCATATCTTTATTATGTCCATAATTATGTTCATACTAATTTTTCTAAAAAAAAAACTGTTAGTATGGCTCCAACTTTTATAATCTCATATATTCCTAGATTTGCAGTAACAGGGGAGTTGTTATAAAATAAATATTCAAAGAATAAATAAATGAATTTAAAGTATGAAGCTACATTTCTGATTAATTCTGTTGGGCCATCAATAATAGTAAAACCCACTAAATAAATGGTTGGAGATTATGAAAAGAGAAATATATTCATCTATAAAATAGTGCAAATGAGCTGATAAGGAAAATTTGACACACACTGAGAAGTGGAAGCAATCTACATTGCTTCATATCTCAAAATTTGGCAATGTTTAGCTCTGCCTCTGGATACATAGGGTTCAAGTCCATGTATTGGGTAGGCTTCAACATGTAATGGCACTGAGAATTCTTGAAGAAGTCACAAGATAAACATACTGAAGAAACTTCGCACGAATTGTTTTGCTTTCATTATTGACCAAATTTTTGCTTCCTCTTGGAGCAATATACCACAATATCAAACTTCACAGTTATCAAAAAATTATTTATAGTTCTGAAAAATGTCTCCATCTAGAACTGGGTATCTCAGCTGGCCACTACAGATAACATGAAATACACTTAGAGAGACCGCCTTTTGGCTATTTCCTACAGCTTTTTTTTTTTTTAGTCAGAATTTTACTTGACACTGAGTTGTTACCAATCCAGATTCTAGCTGGCATTTTTGTAACCCTTGAACCATTAAATAAATCATAGTCTTGCTACATTAGAATCAAACACTTCAACAAAATGGTTTCTAGACTTTCCTGGTACACACTATTTTTTTACATTTAATAACAACAAAATCTATAACAATTTTCCATTTATTTATATCATTTCATAACACTTCTGAAATTAAAATGTGTATTAACTTGTTCCTGATTTTTATTATGGGTATTTTCTACAGAAAAAAAGACTATTTTTTATGGTTGAGAAGAAAACGACAGACAAGAGGAGTCCATGAAAAATCCAAAAAACACAGATATTAACTGGGATTCCTGGGATTAGATAAATCAATTACTTGAAAGTAAGTCAATAATTTTCTGTGCAATAATTTTGATAAATTTGTCTCCTAATTTCAAAATAACTGACTTTAAATTGTGTGTAATTGTACTTCATGTCTACTTCTTTTTAAGGACTATCATAAATTCATTGTCTTTTGACACGTGAAAAGATGTTCAAGATCACTCATCATCAGGGAAATAGAAATCAAAACTACAATGCAATATCACCTCATACCTGTCAGAATGGCTAAAATTAACAACACAGGAAAGAACAGATGTTGGTGAGGATGCAGAGAAAGGAGAACCCTCTTACCCTATTGGGAATGCAGATGGGTGCAGGCATTCTGGAAACAATATGAAGGTTCTTCAAAAAAATAAAATAGGGGCTCCTGGATGGCTTAGTCAGTTAAGCATCTGCCTTTGGCTCAGGTCATTATCCCAGGGTCCTGGGATTGAGCCTTGCATGAGGCTCCTTGCAGGGAGCCTGCTTCTCTCTCTCCTCTGCCATTTCCTACCCCCACCCCCTGGCTTGTGTTCTCTGGATCTTTCTATCTCTTTGTCAAATAAATAAATAGAATCTTTAAAAAAAAATAAAAATAGGGGGCTCCTGGGTGGCTCAGTCGTTAAGCATCTGCCTTCGGCTCAGGTCATGATCCCAGGGTCCTGGGATCAAGCCCCGCATCAGGCTCCCTGCTCGGCGGGGACCTGCTTCTTGTATTTGTTGTGTTTGTGTTCTTACTCCCCTTGCTTGTGTTCCTACTCTCGCTATCTCTCTCTCTCTGTCAAATAAAAAAAAATTAAAAATTTTAAAAAATAAAAATAAAATAAAAATAGAACTACCCTATGACCTAGCAATTGCACTATGAGGTATTTCCCCAAAGGATACAAAAATACTGATTTGAAGGGATACGTGGACCTGACATTTATAGCAGTATTATCAACAGTAGCTAAATTATGAAAGAACCCAAATGTCCATTGACTGTGAATGGATAAAGAAGTTGTGGTGTACATATACAACAGAATATTACTCAGACATAAAAAAGAATTAAATCTTGCCATTTGCAACAACATGGATGTAGCTAGAGTGTATTATGCCAAGCAAAATAAGTCAGTCAGAGAAAGGCAAATACCATATCATTTTGCTCATATGTGGAATTTAGGAATTTAGGAAACAGGGGAACATAGGGTAAGGAAGAAAAAAAAGAGAGGGTGGCAAACTATAAAATAGACTTAACTCTAGAGAACAAACTGAGGGTTGCTGGAGGGGAAGTGGGCAGCAGGATGGGTTAAATGGTTGATGGGTATTAAGGAGGGTACTTGTTGGGAGGAGCACTGGATATTATATGTAAGTGATGAATCACTAAATTCTACTCCTAAAACCAATAGTACACTATATGTTAACTAACTAGAATTTAAATAAAAACTTGGGAAAAGGAAATTAAACAAAAATTATTAATACACTTAAGTATATCAACTGAACTTGTGAATACAGTCTTGGCTAATTTGGTGTCATACAAATAGGTGATGATTCAATAGAAAAACATGAAGTAATGGGGTATATTCTTTGGAGCCAGAGTTATTTCAGCATTCCCTTTGCACATAAGAAAACCAAGACTGTGGGTGGATATGTTGGACATTTCACTCCATTCTTGGAGAAATCCACTTATATACGTGGTTAAAAGGGAGAGAAACCTGAGATGCTGCTAACCACTTAATAGCTCTTTTATTCAGTTTCTCAAAACTCCTCACTTTTCTTCTCTTTAAAATAAGGGTAAAAACATCATCCCCAGATTTAAAAAATACTTTATAGGTATTTGATATACATGTGACCTATATGATATTTAGTGGCTCATAAAGTTATTAAGTATATTCAACTCTGTTAGCTTTCTCTATATATTGAGTGAAAACTCTTTATCTTCCACTTCATCATTCCAAATTTGTTCTCTGGAGCTACATTAAATAAGCCTTATTGAAAAAAAAACTGTCACAAATTTATTTCCTATACAGTAAACAGAAATACAACTGTATTGGGACATGTCCCTCAAGTTCTCAAACTAAAAGAGTTTTTCATTCATTGTCAAGGATAATGCTCTACGTCTGCTCTAGGAAAATACACTAGAAAATTAGGCATATTTACTTGACATTTGTAGGTAATGCAAAAATTGCATCACAAGCACACGTATCTGTGACTTGAAATGCATTTTAGCATCATTTCTTGATCACAAATGAAGGGGCAAATGTTTAAATGGGCAAAGAGATTCTACAAAAGTCTGAAAAATGTTTTTTTGTTCAGACACGTTATCATGTATAAGAGATGTCAGATTTGATTTATTTCACCCAGTAAAATAGATTTAGGATCAATAAGGGGCTGTTAGGGAGAGACGGCTTTCAACTATCTGCAAAAATTGCTTTACATTGACAGCTTCATGAGGGCAGGAATTTTTTTTTTTTTAGCAGTTTATCCTAAGCATTTAGCAGAATACCTAGAAAAATAATAGTTAACTTACTAATAATAGTTAAATAAGTGGAAATAAGATTTTAGAAGGAGAAGAGAATTTCCCATTACTCCTTTTTCTCTGCAAAAGATATGCTCCTATTCAGAGATAGATCAGGCTTGAAGATCAGCAGAAAGATGCCTTCTAGGGATTCCCAAGATGACCATAATGATCTGTACCATACCATTCAGAATAACGGTTGTCAAACTTTTCCTGTAAAGGTCAGATAGTAAGTATTCTAGGTGATAAAGGCCAGACAACTATACCATTCTGCTGTTATAGTACAAAAGCAGCTGTAGACAATAAGTAAACTCATTGGTCTGACTGGATTTGGCTCATGGGCACACCATAGTTTGCCAACATATGATCTAGTTATGTATTATTCTCTCCCTACTTCCTTAATTTATCAGTGTACTTTTTAAATTAAAATTATTTTATTTTATTTTATTTTGTGATCCTGTATACATTACAAAAAGTTTACCTTTTTAGCCATTTTTAAGCATGCTTTTCAGTGGCATTAAGTACATTGACATTTTTGTACTACTATTGCTGCTGTCCATCTCCAGAACTTTTACATCATCCCATACTGAAACTATACACATTTAAACAATTCCCCTTCCCAGACCCTGTAACGACTGCTCTACTTTCTGTCTCTATGAATCTGACTACCACAGGTACTTCATAGAAGTGGAATCATACAATATTTGCCCCTTTGTGTCTGGCTTACTTCACTTGGCATAATGTCTTCAAGTTTCATCCATGTTGTAACATATGTCAGAATTTCATTCCTTTTTTAAGACTTTATTTTTTAAAGCAGTTTTAGGTTCACAGCAAAACTGAGAGGGAGGTACAGAAATTTCCCATATATTCCTACCTCCTCACATGCATAACCTCCCTTATTGTCAACATCCCCTGTCAGAGTGGTACATTTGTTACAACTGATGAACCTACATTCAACATACCATAATTGTCCAAAGTCCATGCTTTACGGTAGGGTTAAGTCTTGATATTATACACCCAATGTGTTTGATAAATGTTTGGATGACATATATCTATCATTTTACTATTATATAGGGTATTTTTACTGCCCTAAAAATCCTCTGTGCCACACTTATTCATTCCTCCCTCTCTCATTCTCCACCAACTACTGATCTTTTTGTTCTATCCTTAGTTTTGCCTTTTCTAGAATGTCATATAGTTGGAATCATACATGATAGCCTTTGGGATTTGCTTTTTTCACTTAGTAATATGCACATAAGGTTACCTCATGGCTTGACATAGCTTGGTAGTTCATTTTATTTTAATGTTAATAATACTCTATTGACTGGATATATCACATTTTATTTACCCAGTCATCTACTGAAGAACATCTTGGTCGCTTCCAAGTTTGGGCGATTATAAATCAAGTGTGTATAAACATCTGTGAGCAGGTTTTTTATGTGGACATACATTTTCAACTTTTTGGCCAGATTGTATGGTTAGAATATGTATAGTTCTGTAAGAAACTGACAAACTGCCTTCCAAAGCGGCTGTACCATTTCACATTCCCACCAGAAATGAATGAAAGCTCCTCTGGCTTCACATCCTCACTAACATTTGGTATCATCAGTGTTTAGATTTGTTTTAGATTAGATTCTAACAGGTGTCTAGTGGTATCTCACTGTTGTTTTAATTTGCATTTCCCTGATGACATATTTTGTGGATCATCATTTCATATGATTGTTTGACATCTATAAATATTCCTTGGTAAGGTGTCTGTTAAGGTTTTTGGTCCATTTTTTAATCAGTTTGTTTCCTATTGTTGAGTTTTAAGAATTTTTTGTATATTTTGGATAACAGTGTTTTATCAGTTGTCTCTTTTGCAGATATTTTCTCCTTGTCTGTGGCTTGTCTTCTCATTCTCTCGACCATGCATTTTTAATGCAATTTTATTTAAACAGTCCAATTATATCTCAAGGGTACTATAAGAAATTGAGGAAAGAAGGTACTTCTGGTTAAGACTAGAGCAGCTCTTCCTGAGCAAGTATGGAGATATCAGTGATAATAAGTAAAAGATCACAAATGGAAATAAAAGTCACAGGAGTAAATTGAGGTTATAAAGTCCAAACATCACATTTCCCTAATACTACCTCAGAAGATTTTTCTTAGGTACTTCAGTACTTTTACATGACTGCAAAAAGTTTCCTGGGGTTCTGTTGTCTGGTAAGATGGAACAAGCACATTCTGCCACTGAACACTTAACAAAATATGGACAGAATGCATGTGCAGCTATTTGAGAATTCTGAAAGGTAAACAGTAACAGGCAGATTGGGGCAGAGGGGTGCATAAATCACCAGTGAACTTACCTTTTTTTTTTTGTCTCTGATATCTCCAGACCTGGTCTCAATGTCTCCTGAAACCCAGAGGTGGGTAATCTCACAGACAGAAAGAGTTCCAAGAGAAGCTCCCAGCGTGTGGCTTGCAAGATGGGAAAGAGATCTTCTAATGGTCAAAGATAGTGGGATAAAACTCCCTGTGTTACTGTGGTTTTCTTTTCTCCTTTCTCTCCTCTCCTGGTCCTCAAGCAATCCAGTGCAACTGGTGATGGCAGTGGAAGCAACAGCATCCATGATGTCTAAGGGAGGCACAGTGAGGAAGTAGAAGCTTCCTTACAAATCAGAGGAGATTAGACCCCATGAGAGTGGGGAAAGCACCTGCTGCTTTTTTTTCTTGCTGCATCTCAGTTCAGGAAATGATTGCAATTGCAGGAAGTACATGACAGAACTGGGAAAATAAAGCCCCAGTTTTCTGGCTGAACTTAAAAGAAGAGCCCCAGAGAGCCCAAAAATTTCTAGGGAGGTCACATAAAAAAAAAAAGAATTCGGACAGTGACCAGAAAAAGTAGTTTACACAGTTCTGGGAACACTCCCAAGATGCATATGTCTAGCTTTGACACATAATAACACACCATCAACTTTGAGAACTGAACTGCAAGGTAGATCAGCACTCAGGACTCAGAATGTCTACAGGGGGGAACACACATAAGACAGATCCAAATAATACTACAAAGGCACTGACGAAGGAAATGACATTAAGACTCCAACTCCCATAAGGCAGAACTTGCAACTTGAAACCAACCAGGTCACTTGTGTACTGAAAGATGTCAACATTCTTCAGAAGATGTAAGCAAGACCCAGAGAATCCTAGCATAATATTCAAGATGTCTAAGATACAATCCAAATTTGCTCAGCATATGAAGGACCAAGAAAACATCAATTTGTGTGAAAAGGCAACAAACAGATGCCAAATTCAGATGACACCGATGTTGAAATTACCTAACAAAGACTTTAAAGCAAATATCATAAAAGTCTTCTAAGAAGTAAGGTCAGACAGACACTATTAAAATGAATGAAAATACATAAGCCTCACTGAAGAAACGAAAGATATAAATAAGAACCAGAGAATTTTAGAGAAGAAAATAAAGTTTGAAACTCACTGGACGGACTCAATAGCAGAATGGAAAAGACAAAACAAAGAGTGACCTTGAAGACAGATGAATAAAAATTACCCAATATGAATGATAAAGAGGAAAAAGATTTTAAAATTAATGGCCAGAGTCTCATGGACTTCTGTACAATGCCAGAAAATTTTAAATATGTGTCATTGGAGACACAAAGGGAGAGGGAAAAGAGCATTATTCTGGCTAATATTTGGAGAAATAATAACAAAAACTCCCCAAATTTGGAGAAACACATAAACCTATGGATTCAAGAAGTGTAGTCCACACAGAGATGTTTTATAATTAAACTTTTCAAAACTAAAGGCAAAGAAAAAGTCTTGAAAGAAACAAGAGAAAAATACTCCAATATTTATAATGCAATGATTTGAGTGCCCACATTGCTGATAAGAAAAAAAAAAAAAAGACACTGGAAAGAAGTAGAACAACAGTTTTGAAATGCTGGGAGAAAAAAAAAGAACTTTATCTCATGCAAAAATATCCTCCTTAAATGAAAGTGAAAAAAAGAAATTAATAGATAAAGGAAAACTAAAAGAATTCATTGCCAGCAAACCAAGATTAAAGGAATTTTCAAAGGAAGTTCATCAGAGAAAAGGAAATGATACAAGAGGGAAACAGATGGTAAAGAATAAAAGAACCACAACAGAAGGTAAATAACTGAGTAAACATAACATACTGCTCTTCTCTTGAGTTCTTTAAAATATGTTTGACACCAGAAAGCAAAAACTATAACATTGTCAGAGATGGTTTTCAGTGTATGTAGATGTAATACATAACACTATTAATATCATAAAGTGGGAGGGAGTTAAAAGGACCTAAATGGTGGTAAGTTTCTACATTCTCCTTGAAGTAGTAAACTACTGATTATAAGTTGACTGAGAAAATTTAAGTATATATATTATAGTCACTAAAGCAACCACTGAAATCCTGTACAAAGAAATAGAGTGAAAAATACAATAAAATAAAATGGTGGTCAAATAACCCAAAAGAAGGCAAGAAAGGAGATGCAGAAGAACAAATAAGAGAAGGAAGAACCATAAATCAAATAAGTGGTAGACCCAAGCCCAAACATATCAAGAATTACATACAAATATGGCCCTAAAAAGCTAACTAAAAGACAGAGATTATTAGAATGTATTTAAAAAGAAGAGATGATCCAACTCTATGTTGGAAAAAACCCTCTGCAAATATAATTATATAGGTAGGATAAAAGTAAAAGGATAGGAAAAAGTATACCATACAAATATTAATGCAAAGAAAGTTGTAATGACTATGTTGCTATCAAACAAAATAGACTTCAGAGCAAATAAGACTATTAGGAAAAAAAGGAACATTACATAACGATTAAGTAAATTTAGTAAGAACACATAACAATCCTAAATATTTATGCACCAAAACTGAGCTTCAAAATTCATGAAATAAAAAGTGACAGAACTGAAGGGAGAATTAGATAAATTCAATTGTAGTTGGCAATTTCATCACTCCCATCTCAATAAGTGACAAAAAAAATTATCAAGGATAATTCAGAAAAACTGAAAAACATTACCAGTCAAGTAGACCTTTTTGATAGTTACAAAACCCACAGCCAACAACAGCATAATACACATTTTTTTCAAATGCATCTGAAATATTGACCAAGATAGACAATATCCTGGATGATAAAACAAATCTTAACAAATATAAAATGATTGAAACCATAAGGAGTATGTTCTTTAACCATAATAGAATTAGGTTAGAAGTAGGTAACAGAAAGCTAACAGAAACATTTTTAAACATCTGGATATGAAGTAAAATATTTCTAAATAATCCATGGGTCAAAGAGGAAATCTAATATATATATATATATATATATATATATATATATATATATACATGTATATATATTTGAACTTATCAAAATTTGTGAGAGGCAGCTAAAGCAGTGCTTAGCGGTACATTTATACAATTCAGTGCTTACGTTTGTAAAGAAAGAAAGTCTTCAACTTAATAATAAACTTCTACTTCACGAAAAAGAACAAAATATATCAAGCAGAAAGAATAAAATAAAGAAAAATCAATGAAATTGAAAACAAAAAGCAATAGAGAAAAAATCAATGAAATGATAGCAGTTTCTTTGAAAAAATCAATAAAGTTGATATACCTCTAGCAAGACTAATAAAGCACAAAGACAAAAATGACCAATAAAGAAGTAAAAGAAGTTATATCACTATAGACCGTGAAAACATTGAGAGGACAGTGAAAGAATACCATAAAAATCTAGGCACATAACTTTGAGAACTTAAAAGAAATACAAATCCTTGAAAACTATTAACTCCCAAAACTTTCCAAGTAGAAAGAGATAAGCAGACTCACCCTATAAATACAGAAGAAATTAAATTTGTATTTTAAAACCTTCCAAAAAGGAAATCTCTGGGCTCAGTTTGCCTGGAGAATTTTACCATACATTTTAAGGGAAAAGTAAAACCAATGCTGCACAATCTCTAAAAGAAAATAGAAAAGGATAAAACACTCCTCAACCCAGTTTAAGAGGCCAGCACCTCCCTGGTATAATTAGATGAACACCAACAAGAAAGATAATTACAGAATAATAATCCTTATTAACAGATGCAAAGATCCTCAACAAAATATAAGAAATTCCAGTCCAGCAATATTTAAAAAAGAATAAACACCACAACCTAGTGGAATTTATCCTGAGAGAGCAAGACAGTTTCAATATCCAAAAAGCAACTGCTGTAACCTACCATGTTACAGTCTAAGAAGAAAAGCAACATGATTATTAATTGATGAAGAAAAAGCATTTGACAAAATTCCAAATTCATTCGTGATAAAAACTTTCATTGAACTAGGAATAAATGGGACATTTTCAACTTGATGAAGAGCATCTATAAAAAACCTACAGCTAATTTCGTACTTAGTGGTGAAAGACTGCTTTCCCACTAAGACTGGGAAGGAAGGCCTTTCTACTCTCACCAGTCATAATCAATATTAAACTGAAAGTACTAATTAGTTCAATAAGGCAAGAAAAAAGTTTAAAGCCATACAAATCAAAAAAGAAGAAATAAAACTGCCTTTACATCCAGACAATATGACTTTATAGGTAGAAAACCCCAATGAATTTTTTTTAACCTCCTAAAAGTAATGAGTTTAACAAAGGCAAACACAAAGATCAATCATATTTCTATATCTAGTGAGCAATTAAATAATTTAAAAATATGTAGTGGAATGTAGCTCCAATAAATGGAATACTTAAATATAAATCTAGTGAAACTGTAGTGTATCTATCTATATGCTATAAACTACAAAAACACTGATGACAGAAAACAAAGACCTAAATTAACAAAGAGACATTCTGTGGTCATGTGATCATTGATTAGAAGAATTGACATAAGGACACCTGGCTGGCTCAGAAGGAGGAGCATGCCACGCTTGATCTCAGGGTCATGAGCTTGAGCCCACGTTGGGTGTAGAGATTACGTAAATAAACAAAATTTTTTTAAAAAGAAGAACTGGCATAGTAAAGATGCCAAATTTCCTGAAGCTGATCTATAGGTTTAACATGATTCCAATCAAAATCTCAGTAGGATTTTTGATAGATACAGACAAGTATCTTAATTCAAAAAGTGTATGTGGAAAGGCAAAAGAGCTAGAATAACCAAAGCAATTTTGAAAAAGAAGAGTAAAGTTGGGGAAATCATGGGAATCATACAATTCAATTTTAAGACTTACTATAAAGAGGTAGTAATCAAGGCTGTGTTATTAGTGAAAGGATAGATCTATAGATCAATGAGACGGGGTGGAGAATACAGAGACCAATATAAGTATGCTCAATTATAAATGTAATTTGATGAGGAAAGAATAGTCTTTTTAATTAATGGTGTTAGAAGAATTATATATCAAATGAAAAATAAGTAAGTAAATAAAAGATTCTCAACCCAAACCTTATACTTTAAACAAAAATTAGCACATAATAGATTATAGATCTAAATGTCAAGCATAAAACTATAAGGACTTTTTAGGATAAAATATAGAAGAAAATCATATGAGGCAAAATCATTTTAGGCAGAGTTCTTAGACATGACACCAAAAGCATGATTCATCAAAGAAAATATTGAAAAATAGAATTTCACCAATATTAAAAACATTTTATTTGTATGAGAGAGACACTACTGAGAGAATGAAAGATAAACTACAAACTGGGAGAAAATATTTGTAAATTATATATTTGGAATATGATTTGGGTTCAGAATATGTAAAGAACTCTCAACGCTCAACAAGAAGAAAGCAATCCAATTTAAAATAGGCAACAGACCAGAAGCAACACTTAACCAAAAAAAAAAAAAATATATATATATATATATATATATACACACATATATATGCATATACACATATATATGCTATTTTTTGGTTCTGGAAAATTATTTTCCAGTTTCTTGTAAGATTAAACATACATTTACAATCTGACCTACGAATTCCACTCCCAGGCATTTATCCTGGACATCTGAAAATTTATGTTCGTACAAAAACCTATACACAGATGTTTACAGCCCTTCTATTTATTATAAGCCCAAACTGGAAACAACCAAGATGTCCTTCAACAGGTGAATGGACAAACAAATGGTGGAATATTCACACAATGAAACATTATTCCTAATGAAGAGTCATAAACCCTCAATACACAATATTTAGTAGATGTATATCAGAGGCATTATGCTGAGTAAAAAAAAGTCTATATTGAAAGTTGCATATAGTATGATTCCATTTATGTGATATTCTTAAAAAGACAAATTACAGTCCTGGGAGAGGTTCTGACATACATAGGGATAGCATGACGAAATTTTTACAGGTATAGAACTGTTTTATACCTTTATGGTGGTATAGAAGAGGAAAAGAAATCTTTTTTCTACCCATCTTTGGTCCTCCAGGTGGGGCCCTATAAATAAGACTAGCCAAAGACAGATTAACAAATATATTAACATGTATATAGTACATGTACACATGGGAATATCCAGTGATGAGTAATCCAAAGGAATGGTTAGAATTGGGGCTTAAATATCATTTTAGGCTAAACAGTGGAAAAGCAATTTAAGGTTTCTGGGCAAGGGAAGCAAGTTATGGAAAGGTGGTCAGGAAAAGTATGGTAAATGGGGGTTGTTCAGTAAGATTTATTATGCAGATTTGAGTCAGTGCCTTCTCTATTGGTAAGAGTTCCCTTTTGATAAGTCTTCCATTGATGAGAGTTAGGAGTCCTCCTCTTCCTGCTTAGGGAGAGAGAGACATCTTTTACAAAGGAAAATTTCCTGCATAAATGTAAATTTCCTTTATAAAAGGAAAAGTAGTTCCCTGTTTTTAGAATTTTTCCTGCACCTACTGTTCTCAATGGCCATTAGCTCAAAGTAATTCATATGCCAAAAAAACATATTTAGAAATGGCATATTCTGGTACCCTTCAGAAATGATGGTTCTATAAATCCATACTTGTGTTAAAAGTCTGATAATTGTACACTATAAAAAGTGCATTTTTATTATATTTTAATTTGAGCAGTAAAAAATGTTATAAATATGAAAAAAATCATTGAAAAAAGGTAAAATTAAAATGTCAAAGGAATTTTGAGTTAGAAATTCTTCATTCTAGATCTCTGTACAATAAATCACCTTCAAGTAAATTCATTGTTAATTCTTCTGTTCCAAATCTATTAAATGGGCATAATAATACCTGACTCAACTTACTGGAAAGTGTGAGTCTCAATTTTTTTGTCTCAGTTCCCATTAATGTTCTTAAAAAGTGTTAAGAATGTCAAAGAATTTCATTTATATGGGTTATGTTTAATATTTATAATTTTAGAAATTAAAATGAACACATATCAATATCTGTTAACTCACTTTAAAATAACAATGACAAACTCATGACATCTTAACACGAATAATATTTTAATAAAAACTATTTTCCAAATCAAAGAAAATAGAAGAATAAAATTGTTTTAAATATTTCCAAATCTCTTAATGTACAGCTTAATGGAAGATAGCTAGATTCTTATCATAGTTTCTTATCTCTGGGGCCTCTAGGATCTCAGACTATGCTTTGGGAACTACTTCTTTACAGAATAGGAGAAAGAAATAATCAGTGAATCTTTATATACAAATTAATATGTTTTAAACTGGTGTGTGTTGTGGATTCATAAACAGAACTGAAAGACATTTGTTTCTGTATGAATGAAAACATATGAAAATTATCTTCACCCAAAAAACTAACATTTTCTCTGACCCCAAATCCCATATGCTTTCATTATGCCACATTGCCTCTCAAATGCCTTGCTAAGTACATTACAAATCTTGCTTATTTTGCCCCCCTCTAGACTGTACTGAAAGATATATTAAACACTTCTAGAATCATTAGATATTTTTTACAGTCTAAAAAATGCTATTCTTTTTTTTATTGCATTACATTAGTCCCATAAAATACATTATTAGTTTTTGATGTAGTGCTCTGAGATTCATTGTTTATGTACAACACCCAGTGCTCCATGCAATACGTGCCCTCCTTAATACCCACCACCAGGCTCATCCATCCTCCCAACCCCCTTCCCTCTAAAACCCTCAGTTTGTTTCTCGGAGTCCACGGTCTTATTTAGCTTGTTGTTTTCTCATTTTCCTCTTATTTTTTTCCCCTAAATTAATGTCTTCCCAAATATTGTCTGAATTTTTCTGAATAACAACAGCTGTTCATTCTCAGGTTGGCTGTGACCCCAAAGCAGCAATGGCACCAAGCCAATGTTCTTTCCTTGACAGCATCAAGAAAATTAACATTTTCTAGATTCTGCTTACTGCTAGATCTTCTTCATATTTGAAATCACAGGAAATGTTAAAAGAGTGAGGTTAAATGAAAATAGTACACCTTCTGGACTTTTTGCTTTGGCACAATAAGAATACTGGAATGTTCCAAATGTCATTAATAAAGAATATATCTGGAAAAAAAAGAATATATCAGAAGGTTAATATATATTATAAAATTAAAGAATTTGAAATGTCCTCTAGTGACTATTTATTATTTATTCTTTATATGGTAACATGTTGATGTGAGGATTGTATCAAATTGCTGCAAATGTTTCTCATCAAAAGAAAGGGAGATTTCACAAACTTCCTAAGTAGCCCACTGTATTAGTTTTTGCTATATAATCCACCACCTCGAAATGTATTTATTTAGTTTATGATTCTGTGGGCCAGCAATTTAGGCTTAGTTCAAATGACTGGTTCTTCTGGGCTCAGCTGGCCTTATGCATCTCCAGTCAGCTAGGTAACTCATTTCTGCAACACAAGGTCTTATCCCCAAGCATGGTAGCCCACACACTGGATAGTCAAAATTTTGCAATAACAACGAAACAGATAATTGAGATTCTCTTGAAGCCTAGACTTGGAATTTTTGTACACTGTCTCTTATGCCCCAGTCTCTTGGCCAGAGCTAGTCTATTGGCCAGAGAAATGTTCAATCCAGATTGGAAGTGTAGGGGAGTAGAATCCATCTCTTGATGGGGAAAAAACTAAGTAACGTGGTTAAGGGTATGTTTATAGGAAAAAGCATAATATAGCCAGTTTTTCAAGCAGTCTACCATACCCATTTTATGACATCCAGAAAGCTACTCTGTGTCGATTTTCAGCACAAGAAAGAGATCATAAAGATTTGGAGGCAAAAATAAGAAAATGTACTGGAAAATATCTAAATATACAAGGAGGGACACTTCTGCTGGTGATGACAGGAAGAGACGGAAAAAGCTGAGTGTTAAGGAAAATAAACAGCACTTTGATCTCTATTGTGTAGTTACATAGGGTATAACTAGGAGTAATGGACAGTGAAATTGAGAAAAAGAAAACTTGGGCAGAATTCTATGCAAGTTCTAAGAGTAAAGATTATTATTCTATAGAATAATCTTGCAGACTAAGCAATGTATTGTGCATTGCATAAGCACTTGAAGAAAGCCTATAAAACCACACTTTTTAATTCCACAAGGAGGAAACGCTTTATATACTGTGTATGTTTCACCTTCTCCCATTCTGTACATATCTGCTGATGTCACTGATTTTCAGAGTATGTTATCCCTTTCCCCTCCATTTTACAATCTGTGGACAGACCATTATCAAATCATACCTGGTATGCATCCCACCTTGCTTCTGTCATTTCTCCTTCCTACAGCAATACTGAGAACTGAATTCCAAAAATATCATCTTGGAATTACACTCTTCTGAACAATTTAGTGTTTTGTTTAAAACTATCATTGTCAGGCAATTAATTCAGCTCCTGTCATGTGCTAGTTTCTAGGTAAAAACTAGTTTGTCATATAAAATATCATCAATTTCTAATTGAATAGTGTCTTTTTAACCATGCCAAAGAAGTTTCTCATCCGTTATTGAATTGAATCTCTGGGATTGGCTAAGCAGATGTTCTCTCCCTTCTATACATGTGGAAACTAAGGCACTGTAGAGTAAATGGAAGTGGCTAAGGCCATATAGCCAGTTATGGGTCCAATCCCCCAAATTAGAAAAACAAACAACAACCAAAAAAGAACAAAAACATTAAAACTGTAAGGTCTGGGGAAGAGATGGAAAGTCTATCTTATATTATTTGTTCTGTTTGAGCTGGTCAAAATTGGATCTTCTAAATCACCGCTCACTTAAAAAATACTTATGAACTGGGGTGTCTGTGTGGCTCAGTTGGTTAAGTGTCCAACTCTTGGTGTCGGCTCAGACCCTGATCTCAGGGTCATGGATTAATCCCCCTGGAGCCCCCAGCAAGAAGTCTGCTTGAGATTCTCTCCCTTTGCCTCGTCCTCCCCCATTGCCCCTCCTACTGCTCATGCTCTCTCTCTCTAATAAATAAATTAATGAAATCTTTAAAAAATTACTTATGAACATGGACCATCCTCCCATGGAAAATGTGTTCTTCCTTCTGCAGCTTTCTCCTCTCTTCAAAATGGTCTTTCACACACACCTCCACCAAGGAATTTCCTAGAGAATCCTCGGTTATAAAAATATTTTACCTTTATAGATTGCATTAAGAAAAAAATACTCCCATAGATTTTATTTGAGCCTCACATGCTGTTTCATGTGAGTGGTCATGTTTATTCTACTTTTCGGATAGATGAAGTTAAGGGATTGCCAAGGATCCTAGCTAGTAGAAGAGCTAGTATCATCATTGGAGAAACCAGGGAATTTCCTTCTACAGGTCACTGGCTCTAATCAGTCATTATAGTTTCCCCTTAGTGCCTGTGAATGTTGCTATACATCATGGCATATTCCTTTGGTTTATAGACCTTTTATTGGAGCATGCTTTCTCACTCCCTGTTATGGGTTGAATTGTGTTCTCACTCTTCATATGTCAAAGTCCTAATCCTCAGTACCCCAGTTTAACCATATTTAGAGATAAGTTCTTTAAAGAGGTTATTGAGTTGAAATGAGGTCCTTAGGGTGGAACCCTAATCCAATATGACTGATGTCCTTATAGGAAGAGGGGAAGACATCCAGGATGTGCATGTTCAGAGGACACAGGGAGAAGGCTGCCATCATCAAGCCAAGAAATGAGACCTCAAGAGAAACCAAACCTGCCCACAACTTCATCTTGAACTTATGGGCTCCAGAACTGTAAAGAAATACATTTCTGTTATTTAAGGTACTTAGTCAATGGTATTTTGTTATGGCAGCCTGAATAGACTCATACACCACCTTAAACCTTATGCTGTTGTGATGCATCCCACTCCTTAAATATGATTATCTACTCTTACCAGAGGACTGTTCTCATTTCCTGGAAGATTTCATCTCAGGATAAAAGTTTGAGGGCTTTCCCGGATCTTCAGAAATCAGAAAGAAAATTTATAAGCCTTTGCTACATTATTCTTCCTTCAAGAGAAATCCATCAGTTGATCTCTGCACTTAATTAATTGAACTGCTAGAGGTTTTCAGATAAAGAAAGGGAAAATAATAAAAAGGAAATTTGATCAAAAGAATGTTATTTTATATGACTTTCCTGTGGCTCAAGGCTCTCCGATCACCAGAGATAAAATCTTAGGTGTCTTTTCAATATTTAAGTGCTTATTGGGATCTGGGAAAGTGTTGGCGAAGAGGAGTGCAACTGCTATGTGACCACAGTAACAAAGTGTATTACTGAAATAGAATTTGTTCCTTCCTGCCTTTGCGTCTTTTCTCCTTCGTCCTGGAAGCACACAGCCCCGCCAGCAGGTTAGTCTCCAAATTAAAGACAGAATATGCATGGCGAAATGCTAAGCCATGCCAGATAAAGCCTCTTTGGTTCTTCTGTTTTCTACCAGTGTCTTTATTGTTTCCTGATCGTGTTTGAAATGCAGCATGGACTTCTTTTTCTGGCCTTGGAAGGACTTGGTCATTCTCCTGGAAGAAAGCGTTTTAGAAATACAGGGAACAGATGAGACATGGTGTAATGGTTCTTACAGTATCAGAGCTCTGGCAAGGGATTATAGGGGAAATAACTCAAACCAATGCCATTCACACCTGCCAGATATTTGGTCAAGTAATGTGCCAAATATTTGACAGAATAGTGATGAATGAACAATGAGAATCTTTAGAAATATTAAAAACTGCTTTATTTTGAGAACTGCTCAGCACACAGACAAAACATAACTTGATAGATTAGAGCCACAGTTTAGGAAAAAGAAAATCATTTAGCTACTGCTCCTCAGGCAAACATTAGTAGCACAACAGATAGAAGTACAGGTACATTCTCTCTTGGGAACCTATGGGATTCTGGGCCTGTCTGGGCTGCATTTCTAGTCTGATGTGACACTCAATTCCAGGTTTCTTGTCAGAAATGCGGGTAAATGAAAATCACTTCAGAGGACTGAATCCGTATGAGTGCTCTTTGGATCTAACTCTGCAGGAACTGGCCAAAGTAAATCCTGTATTTCCTTCTTGCAACACACAAATTCCTCTCTTGTGACCTTAGAATTGAAATGAACTTCTAGACTGAGTAGGAATCAGGACCAGACACAGCCCTCTTCAGGACTTAGAATCAAATCCCAGATTTCCCCAAGGACCAAACAAGCCTCTAAGGCTAGTGGGTAGAGGTGGGGTGGAGGTAAAGCATATCCTTCAACCTATGCCAAAGCAGGAAAAAAATCCTTAATCGAGAATCCCTCCTACAAATACCTATAAATTTACTTATCTATGCTGCATCACTCCTAATCCCCAGAATGGCTAAATATTTGTCAGCTGAATTCACTTCTTTGCCCTTCATGGTTATCTTATGGAAGGTAACAGATAAGAAGGCATAGCACACCTTCCATCTGAAACCTAACATTCTTTCCGCTCTCTGCACCTCATCAATATGGAGAAGACCATAGTGTCAGAGGGAGGATTATGATCTGAAGGGGAGGAAAATATGGAGCTTGCCCTCTCTGCCTTAAAGCTTCAAAGTGCATATAAATAATTCAAAACATAGATTATTAACTTGTTCATAAAGTTAACTTTTGCTAGAAATCCGGTATGCGAGAATAAATGAAAGAACTTTTTCTCAAAGAGAATCAGGAAACATGGAAAACATAAAGTTCTATTTTCAGATTGCTTTTCAGCAAAGAACTTTTAAATCTTTGTAGTTATTTTTTATTATAAAAGTAATGCATGCTCCCTATATAAACATTTGAGACAATGCAGAATATACAAAACATGTGCTATTCTCCTTTCCCTCTGCTCTCTTCTTCTGAATTTAATTCTCTAGAGGTAAGAACTTTTAACAATATGATGTATAGACTTATGCAAATGTTTTGAGTTTACAAATACATATCCCAAACCCACTCTAATTACAATAGATTATAGGACAGAGAACATCCTATTACCCTTTCACTTAGTAATTTACCATGCACCTTTTCTAAAATAGAATATGTATATCTACTTCATTATTTAACCACTGCATGATATTCTAGTACATGCATTGTACCAAAACTTATGTAACCAATCCCTGAAGGTGAAAATTTAGGTTTTTCCAAATTTACGCAGTTAAAAGAACACAAATACTGTGCCCATGCATGCGAGCATTCAATACATGCTGTTTTCTCCTACAGTGCTTATTCCTAAAATTGGAATCCATAGTTAAGGGGGTACTACAATTAAAATATTGACATATGTTGACAAATTGCTCCCAAAAAGTTTGCACTGAACTCATTTACAACCCAAAGAATACCGTATAAAAGTACCCAGTGCCTTCATTGTCACCCACACTGGATAGTACCAGTCATTTTGTTTTTTGTTAGTCGGATAGGTACAAAGTTACATCTCTTGGTTATTTTGATTTGTGTTTGTTCCGCGAAACTGAACACATTTTATTTGATATTGTGCCTTTATATCTCCGGTTCTGGGAGTTGTCTGTGACTACCCTTTGGCCATTTAGAAAAAGTGCTTTTTTCTTTATCCCATTGATATGCAAGAGCGAGCTCCTTTTATCTGAAGGATGTTAGCTTATTTTATGTGCTATATGCTGTGAATATATTTTGTTAATATTTTGGGAGTCTTTCTGTTTATGTAGAAGTTTTAAACTAGGATGTATTAAATGTGAACCAGTTCTATTCATTGTGACTTCTAGATTTTGTGTCAGGCTTAGGAAATTCTTCCAAGATTTTCATAAGATTCAGTTGCATCTCATCCCAATATTTCTATGATTGCATTTTTAAAAAGACATTTAATACTTTAACTCATCTGGAATTCATTCGAGTGTTAAGCTTTGTTAGAGGTAAGGATCCAATTTTTTTTTTTAATAGCTATGTCACTGTTCAAAACATCAGTGATTGAGAATAATCATTTTCCAGGGATTTGCAATGCCATCTTTCTCACACGGTGAATTCCAATAAAGGTCTTAACCTATTTATTCATTAGTCTATACCATTGGATTATCTATTCTTTTTCTGGTACCACATTATTTTAATTGTTGTAGCTTTATAAAAACTTTAAAATCCAATATGAATATTTCCTCCTGACTATTCTGTCTTTCCAGAATCTCTCATCTAAGTTCAAATATTTATACATCTAGATGAAATTTATGAAGTTTAAAGAAAGCTATGTTATGATTCATACTGAGATTTCATTTACTTTATTGATTAAGAAGAATTTATATCCTTAAATTTTCCTATGCAAGAATAAAGACTGTCTCTGCTTTTAAAAGACATTATTTCTCACACTTGTAGTTTATCATTTTTTTTAAAAGAGGTACTGTGTATTTTTTCTATATTTCTAGGGGTTTTTTGATGTTATTATTTCTTTAACTGGAATATATTTATTCAATCATCTTTGCTACCTGCTCATTGACATTTGTAAAGTAATTTTTAAATAGTTCTCACCTAATTTTTAAAATGCAGCCGATATTCAGTTTTTGCCTCCTCCAGGCATGCAGTCATAATATAATTTGCAAAAAATCTACCTTCCTCGAATGTAAACTCCAAGAGTGCAGCCCATCCATCTTTCTATGGCAGTATATCCTAAGAGCCATATTATATGGCTGACACCTAATAGGCTTTCAATCAATATTTGTGGAATAGAATGGATGAAATAATGTGTTCCCCTTCGTAGCAATGTTTTACATGTTTCTTCATTAATCTTAAACACTACCATTATAGTGGGTATCACTGTTATATTTCTGACTTTAATTGTAATACTTCAGCTGCTTCGTTCTTTATCATGACACTTTTAGTTGGCATACATATTTTTTCATGTGAAGGAAATTTCTATCTATTCCTAGTTCTCTAAGAGTTTTTCTTCTTGAATCAGGAATGGGTAATGAAATTTTTCAAATGTCATATCAGCATATGTTGAAACCATCATTTGTTTTTTTCTCCTTTGACTTATTAATGTGCTGAATATTAGTAATGCATTTTTAAATATTGAATCAGTTTGGATTTCTGGACTTAATCCCAATTGGCCATGGTGAATTATTCTTTTAATGTACTGCTGGATTCTATTTGCTAATGTTTTATTTAGGAATTGCATCAATATTTCTAAGTAAGATTGGTCTTTAGTTTTCTTTTTTGTACTTTTTTTTTTAGATCAGCATTATGGGCCTATAATAGAAATCGGAAAGGAGTCAGTTTGCTTTCTTTGTGTTACACAACATTTTAAATAGTAGCTAATCAGTTCTGATTTGGAGGTCTCCTGACCCCAATTCTGCTAGTTTGAAGAAATATTGACCTTGATCCTTCTAGGGGAAATCCTCCCTTTCCAGGTTTGAGGTTTGTTCTTGTATCTGGACTTTCCAAGTTTGGCAGTTTTTGTAGCTTCTGCCCTCGACCAGAAAGCTTCTAGAATTACTATGTGTGTGTCCTAGATAGACACGTACTTGAGTACTTGAGAACCTTGTCCATCCTTGTTTAGAACAAATTTGAATTTCATCATGTGATTCTCCTGTGTGCCACACGTTTATTTTTATCACTCTTGTTGGTATAAACATGTGCTGCATCTTATTAAAGATATTGATTAAGCACTATGCTTTTGCTATCATTAGACATTTAAAGAGCTATCCATTGGGCTCCTGGGTGGCTCAGTTGGTTGGGCGACTGCCTTCGACTCAGGTCATGATCCTGGAGTCCTGGGATCGAGTCCTACATCAGGCTCCCAGCTCCATGGGGAGTCTGCTTCTCCCTCTGACCTTCTCCCTCTCATGCCCTCTCACTCTCTCTCTCTCTTTCAAATAAATAAATAAAATCTTTAAAAAAAAAAAAAAAGAGCTATCCGTTGGCTAAGATTATCATTCAACTTCAATACTTTTACTTTAGTAATTTTGAAGCACTATTTAGTAATTTAGTATTGGTTATCATTTGAGAGAGAGGTGCAAGATAAAATCAGAGTGGGGTGATCAAAAGGTGCCACTATTAGGTTGCTCAAAATCTGACATCATTGCAATATCTAGAGACACTGTTAAATAGACCAGAATGTTCAAATCTATGGCTTGGGACAAACTCCTCTATATAGCATCCAGCAGTTAGGGTGATGCTGGCTTCTGGTATTTCATTATGCCATAATGCTGATGTGTTATTAAGTATCAAAATAACAGTGTTTTGTTGTTATAATACTATTTTGATTTTTTTTTTTTTTTGCAAATCTGAAATGTAGATCATTTCTGCTTTAAAATGCCTCTAAGGAATTATACGTTACATTAAGTTTTCAACTGGAAAAAAAAGTATATTCCTTCAAAAACACCCTTCATTGTTTAAAACACTTCTAGTGCATCTTACTGTTTTTATTCCAAGTACTCGTATTATCAATGAGGTTGAGCATATTATACTTATTGTATATTTTTGCATTTTTGTGAGGCCAGTTTGGAATTCTTCTATATTTGTAGGATCCCAAAGGGCTTTAAGGAGGATGGGAGAAGCCCATGGAAGGAAGATTGGAAAGAACAATGTGGAGAAGCGATGAGAGGAGGGCTCTAGGACCCCAATCGAGCCACGCCCCTGATGCTTGAACGTCTCTTTCCCCTAGAACTAGATTCTGTCTGCTACTCTCATTTTTCCCTTAAGACAAGATCTAATCTCTAAGTCTTCCCCTCCCAACGATAATTTATTTTAACCAGGGACTTCTTTTTAGTCATCCAGCTGAGTTGTACTCAGGCATGAAAGACAGAAGAGATTCAACCCTGGGCCCTGTTCTTCTTAGTGTAAATTCCTTCTGAGAAAGAAGTATAGAAGATTATCACAATATAATCTCACTTTTTAAAGTATTAAAAGAGTAATATATTTTATTCTCATATTAAATTCACTAAACACTTTGAGGGACAAGGCTAAGTATTGAGTCTTTTAAAAATTTCTCTTTCTTGTGTTCTCCAAACAGTATATATGAATGGGAAAAATCTTAGCATGATTACAGTGAGCCTGAGAACACTTTAGGAGGGTCTAAAATATTATAGGCAAATGTAAGCACAAAAAAAGCAAGGGCCATGACATTAATATCAAACGAATGTGTACTTAGCAAAAGAAACATATCTCTCCTGTAACTTCATGCATGGATGGAATGATCTAAGTAGAAGGCATAACTGTTGTGCAACTTTAATGAATTCTCAAATGTAAATAAACAAATTAAAACAGAAGAACTGGACATTTAAGGTATAAGTAAGAGTGTTATCAGAACCAGGGACCATAGTAGGAAGAGAAAGAAGGAATAAGGAGAGGTTGCAATGATTTGAATGAGAGACAGCGGCATCATTGGACTGGAAATTTCACTTATCTGGTGACCAGTCCCGACAGTATGTTGAAATCTCACAGGATTCTAGCTGAATTTTATCCTGAGAAGAATGCAACTGTTTGCTCATGTGTGTAATGAGTGAAGACAAGTTGACCTGAGTATGAAAGGGAAGAACTAGAAGAGGAGTAATATACAAATGTTAACAAGAGTGGAGGGGCAATGGTTTGGAAGTGGCAAAGAGGAGCAATAGGAAATGAATCCCCATCTCTTGTGACCAAAGGATATGGGCAGGAAGAGAATAAAGTGCTATTACTTGAGATGCCACCTGCAGAAACTAGATCCTCAGGGCAAAGGCAGGTTTTGGTGAGGCATTAGGAGAAGAAAGCACACAGAGAAATGATTGAGGTATGAAGAGAAGCTGATAAATCCAGAAGGATGGGTCCAGGAGACACAGAAAAGGCCTGCAAGACTTGGAGAGACTTGGGACCAGATACATAAAGCCTTATGGGAATCAGAGGGTAATGGCTAATGTCATAGGAGTCAACTGACAAAATGGCGCATAGGAAGCATCTGTCAATTTAGTCTCATTTTGAGGAGGGTGGACACTCCCTGATGCCCAGAGGCTTGGCATTAAAATACTCCAGTGTCTGTTATATACAAAATCAGTATTCAATATTAGTGATTTAAAACCATAATCATATAGAAAGCTAAAAATTATTTCAATTAATTCTCTTTTACCTATCATTACCTATCATTTGGTTTATAATAGGTATTGTGATATTGTAGAAAGATATGTGGTCTCTGTCCCCAGTTCCTTTGTTCCCAGCTCCTAAAATCCTTGGAATTTCCTGAATGATAAGAGTAAAAGAATTGTCTTATGCTATAATAAGTTTGCCCTTGGCAGGCCTCTAGACAGCTACCTGATGGGTGCTAGTTACTGAAAGACCAATCCTTGATTAGAAACTTGGTACTTGCAACCCTATTTCCCAGCCTTGGCAAACAGGAGAGGGGCTGGAGATTGAGTTAATCATTGATGGCCAATGATTTAATCAACCATGCTTACCTAATGAAATTTCCATAAAAATGCCTATGTAACAGGGTTTGGAGGGCTTGTGGGTTGGTTAATGCATCCATGTGCAGAGCTGGTGGCACACCCCAGTTCCACAAGGTCCTGTGCTCTATACCCTTCCAGACATGACCTTTTATACCTTTTCCTCTGGTTTATTCATATTCTTTATAATAAACTGGTAAATGTAAGCAAAGTGCCTTCCTGAGCTCTGTAAGCTGTTTTGGAAAGTTATTAAACCTGAGCCAGTCCAGTCAGGAGTGGCCCAAAACTTGTGACTGACATCTGAAGTAGGGATAGTCTTAAAGGATGGAGACCTTAGGCTATGGGGTCTAATTCCAGATAATTAGTGTCAGAATTGAACTGACTTGTTGGACACCTAGTTGGTGTCAGAGACTTAAAGAAGTGGTATTGAGAAAACAGGAGGAAAAAAACATCTTTCAGGTACTTTTTCATTATTAGTCTAAACAACACAGAATGAAGTAAAATTGAATAGAATTCCAACCACACTGAGATGAACTCTCTAGTACAACCTACACTGAAATTCAGTCATAGATTGTAATTCCAAAGCCAAATAGCCATAATGGCAAGCACAACTGAAATCAAAATTTATGTGTGCCTAGTATTTTCTAAGAAACTACAATCTTCCTCTGTATCATCCATATAGTTCTGGTCCTACTCCCAAGATTAGTCTATAATTACTTAATCTAGCTTGTAAACTTCAGGATCATTCTGAGGTCAAGCTTGTTAGGATGCTCCTATTGAAATGAATAACATGCTTAGACTGTGCTGTAATACTCCAAAATATTATGTGAGGAAAGAAGTTCAGGGTATGCGTCTACCACATAAGCCCCACACGACATAAATGTGTCATTGATTTTTATTGCAATTATGGTATGAATTTCATCTGATCAACAAGGATAGCTGTTTGAGACCTTAAATATCTTTCTGGTATGAAATTTAAAGGAATGAATCTCTTCTTTATAGTCAAAAGTATGACAATACAGAAATTGAAGTACTTTTTCCCTCAGAATTTTTCTTCGTAGATTATACTATTGTTTTAAATTGACATGTACAAATGCTATAGAAGTAAATAAATATTTCATCTTTGTTCTGTTTGAATTCAAATAAATATTCTGAACTAAGCATGATTCTCAGATACTTGAAAGACTTCTGAAGCGTTCATCCATTCTATCTCCCTTGAAAGTAAATAACACAATAGTTTTAGTCTACCTTGTTGATGTGAGATATTTTCCTCAATGACTTTCCTATGGAATAAATTTGGAAATAGAGGAAAATTTTAAACTCGGTATCTTCAAGTTGACAACAAATTTATTAAATACAGCACATAAATGCCAATGTGAATCTCATGTTTAATAGATGATTTTAGAAGACATCAAAAAATTAAATCTATTATAATCCTATCTAATCAATGTGCTAACCAAAGTTTCTCTATGGTAAGCTAATTATATATTTGAAGATAAAAATCTTTAGTACGTATATCTTTAAATTGTCAAAATAACATATACTGAATTATCTGAGCATTGTTAAGAATTAGTGGATGTTATCTTAGAAGAAAAAACTATGCTCATTAGAGATGGTTTTATATTGAAGAAAGGGAGCCGAGGTGCTGATGTAGCGTTCTTAGTAAATTATAAGAAACCTCTCCAATCTCTGTCACCCAACTATTTCTCCTCACCTATTATAAACTGAATTTCAATCTGTAACATATGCACATTAAATGTGATGCCAGAGATATGTGAATATGTGAATAAGTGAGCAGGTGTTGCTGTTAAAATTAGAAAAAGAAAGTGGAAAAAAGGAAGAGTTTATCAGCTCTCAATTTACATTAGCATAAAAACACAATGACATTTATGTTTTTTTTGAGGTGGAAGGGTCATATGGAAATTTGACCCATGACTACATTGTTCACACCTATATGAATTAGTAGAATTTAAAGTTTAATGTATATCAGTGGACACATATCAATTTCACTGTGAAAAAAAGAAAAGGTATTGGTATTTCGAAAGGCACATACTAAAAAAAAGAACAACAGCAACAGAAAAAGAAAAAGCTAACATCGCAGCACTGCTTAAAACAGTAATTATCCCTCATTAGCAATTGATATTATATCACATCAGGAAGTGAATTGGACTCTCTGAAGCTCTCTAAAAATATTAACTTACCAAATTCAAGGTAATCCACAAACTGAATATATGCCCAGGTGCTTTTGGAGGGCAGTAGAACTCTGAATGTAAGAACAATGAAATCACGGTAATTTAAAAAGCTGCAGGTTATAGGAATTTAAAAACAAATACAAATTCAAAATAAAACTAAAACTTTCTTAAAAATACCACAATGTGAAATCTTTTATTTATTTTTTTTGCCAGTGTATTGACATTTACTTTTTCATATAAAATCATTCTCTCTACGTAGTATGTTACTCTACACAGCTTTTAAGATAAGTTGATCTCATTTTTAAATACCCCCATGTGGACCCCACAGAAATTCTACACTTCCATTAGTTTGCATGAAGAAAATTAATATAATAAATTCAATATACAAAAGGATACTGTTTTGCTTTTCAGAGCGTCTGATACAATTGGACAAAAATACCAAGGAAATCAGGATGATCCAACTCAATGGAAGTTGGTTATGTTTTCTTTTAATATACAGTAACTCCATTGATACCAGATCTGGCAGCTTTTCACATTTGCATGGAAAACTCAACAAATGTAAATCAGGTTTTAATGTAGATCTCCATCAAGCTTGGATCATGTCCAGAATTCAATCTAGTATTAATGAAAGAACTATACTGTATCTAACAGCAAACAATCTTGCTCAGTCAGGCTTGCTGAATTTTTGCATTATGCAAAACGTCAAAAATATATCTTTCCAATATGTGCCCACTTTATTAAATGACTAGTTCAGGAGCACTGACTTCTCTCAGCCATTCCAATCACCAATATCCAAGTCTTAAGACTATATTCATCACGTTGAAATATTTTTGTTCAGTACTACTTTAGAACTCTTCCAAAGAGTCATTTGTATTTCTTTTTTTTGGAGAGAGAAAGACCAGGGTGCACAGCATGGCAAAGAATAGCAAACAAACTTGCATTATCATATTCTATCAAATTTTTTAAATATCTCCATGACAAGACACAAAATAATAGATACTTTCAAAAAGTGGCATTTCCCTCCAGATAACCCCGATTTAAAACAGGATATCCTGGTCTTCCTATTGCCTGAGAGGAACTCTATTTGGAGAAGATAGACCATATGTTTTCCAGGATGGAAAACAAAGACGTAAAGGATTTGGTGGAAAGTTATTAGACATTCCTCACAAGGATGAAGGAAAGCAGCAGAAGCGTCTTTGAGCTGCACTCTGAAGGAGCGTGTCATAACAGATTTAGGAAATGATAATCCAAGCCACAGAGAAATATTTAGCTAGTGGGAGGGAGAATACATTTTCTAACCATGGAGCTATTTAACATTTAGTTCCGTGGAGCGAAAAGTTTATAAGGGAAATTCTTTGGCTTCCCTGCTAAGATAATTCCCTGAGGATGCCTCTTCAATTCTTATCTTAAAATACACCACTGAATCTTGGAATTGTAATGATTTTCATTACTTTTATAGGGATTTGTCAATTTTTTTCAAGTTTGAGTATGTGAATTATTTATTACCCCAAAATAACTAGGGGAATATTCGCAGATACTACTTAACAAGTATTCCTTCATTCCACATTCATTTAAAAATAACATTTGCTTGGTACTATTGCATATGTAATTATGAGGAGGGATAACATTAGTAAACTAAAAATGACTTATATACCCTGAGCATAAACATGATTGTACTAGTGATTCTCATTAGGTATTTTCATCTGGTATCGGTAATGTGCTTGTTATTATTACTAAGCAATATCATAAGATCTTCATTTCTTAAGTTAACTAACAGTTAACAAATGCTTCTACTTACCAAGCACTGTACTAGGCACTGAAGAAACAGAGATGATCAAGTAAAATATCTATTAAATACAGTACGTTTTAAAGAGCTGAAAGTAATAAATAATCTGTCTATAAGCAGACATTTATTAAGTACCTAATATGGACCAGAAATTATGGCTAGTTGCTGAAAATTTAAAAGTGCATAAGAAAGATATGATTGTTGCTCCCACATCATACAGTATAGCTCAAGAGGAAATCGTTAAAAAATTGTGATGAAATATAATAAATTCTGACAAGGAGGTGAAAATTACTAGTAGTAGCACATCACTGGCCAACCAATCCACTCAAGGCAATCAAGGAGTAAAGACCTCCAGGAGGAAACATCTAAGTTAGGACCTAAAGAATTATAGGCAGTTACAAGATTAAGAAAGAGTGGAGAGTGGAAAAGGAGTATTACAGGTAGAGAAGCCATGTATGAAGATCCAGGAGAAGTGGAAGGATCTGAAAAAAGTTTAGTATGCCAGAGTCTAGCCTTTAAGAGTGGAAGTGACAAGAATTGAGGATAGGGAGAAGCAGGGGCCAGATCTAAAGGACCTGGATCACTACCTTAATAGGATTGGTCTTCATTTTAAGATCAATGAGGAACTATTTCAAGTTTTAAGTGTAGGAACAATTTATCAAACTTACCCGTAGAAATATTACAGGGACTGCACTGTGCAGAATGGATTGAGTGGAAAGCATAGAGATCAATTAGGCTTTTGTAACAGTAATTCAGGTAAGAATAATGATGGTCTGCACTAAGGCAGTGTGAGTGGAGGGAAAAGACAAATGTAAAAGATGTTTAAAAGACACAGTGGCATTTCTGAGTGGCGAACGTGGAGAGAGAGAAAGTGAAAGAGGCAAGGCTAGAATAACCCAGATTTTCTGATTTAGGCAACCAGTAGGAAGGCGCCAATCATACATTCAGGGAATCCAGAAAGAGAAACCATTTTAGAAAGTGGGAATGTGGGAGTTGAGTCTTGGATATGCTGAATTTCAGATGTATGTAAGCCCTCTGAGTTAATGATATCTAACAGGCAAAGAAAGGGTCTAAGGAACATGAGAGAAATCTAAGTTAGAAGAATAAACTTGGAAGTCAGTAGTATCTCAAGCCAGTAGAGTGTGTGATCACAGAAGCCAAAACATGGAAGTGCCTCAAGAATAGTAATTATTAGAGACCTGCAACTCTCTCCCTCAGAGCTTCCCCCAATCTTGTCCCTGGGCCTATATGCAGGCAACTCCAACATGTCAAAGAGGAAAACATGCACCCAAAAAGTCCGTCATCCATAGGAAACTGGTGGGTAAATGCCCCAGTCTGCTTGTGCCTTTTTCGCTCTCTGAGGTGCGTTCTACACACTGTCCCAGAGTTCCCCAGTGGAATTAAGGGCTGGCCATCCATGGTAACAATATACTTACTAACTCACCCTTCATTGCTTCCCTCTCTGCTTCACTTCATCCCTCCTCCACTTGCGTTTTCTGAAATCACCTGCAAAATTAACTCCTTGCACTCAATTCTTTGCTCAGGGTCTGCTTCTGAAGGAACTAAAACTAAGATAGCTGGTATGAGAATTTGTCCCAGAAAGCCGTCTCTCAATGTGGTATTCTGAAACTCAGTCATTTATCAATCAGACGGCAATTAAGGATACCATTGCTGGTCATGACATGGGTATAATTCCTCATATTGCTGCCATACCATAATCACTGGGCTCTCATGTGAGGTGAATTGGGATGGATACAGATAGAAGGGACGGCACTGGCTTATACAACGCCTCTAACCTTAACAGATAGGGAGTCCTTGGTAATTATAAGAAGTTTAAAGTAGGTGGACTGTTACTAAGTACAAAGACTGAAACCCCAGCCCTGACCAGTTTCCCATGCCAAAGTCAGAGTTAGAGTTCCTGGTAAGGTTGTTGAAATCAGGACATTTAGATGAATATGTTTGAGAAGCATGAACCTCAGACTCTTAAGTCACTACATTGGCAGAAAAGGGCCCCATCCCCTTGCTAGAGAACATCAGTCTCCTTTCATTAGAGAACATGTAAATGTCTCACCTGATGTGAGTTGCCTCACAAGATGATGTCTGCCCCTCTGAAAATCTACTCCCTCTCCTCAGTACTTCTGGACCAATAATTAGAATTAAGGCTCAGCATGACCAAGACTGGGGGGTGGGGAGATCCTTGCTATGGGAGAAAAAGGATTATCACCAAAATAGCTTTGGGATCTGGCCAAAACGTACTGGAAAAAAAACAGGAGACTATGCCTGAGAACAGATATTGTGAGTGATGGCCCAGTGGGTGCAGAATAAAAAGTTGAATAAGAGAGAGTTCACTGTTGTGGGGCACTTTGTCATGACTCAAGATTTAATGACGTGGCAAGGTCACTTATGGCCAGTTCTAACAGACTGATGGATTGGTTCTTCCAAGCACAGAACAAATGATGGTAATTGAGGTAAGGTTATCAGAACTGTTCTGCCAGAGTATTGAGGAAGGGGCCAAAAGCCTCAAAGAGGAATATTTGCTAGAGTGGACTTATCCTATAAGACAGAGATGACTGTTTTCTGCAGGAGAGCTGAAGGGAATATCCCTTTACTCAAATGATAAGGAATGGGTTAATGGGGGAGGGGGGCATTGGTAGCATTAAGAAATCCAATGGAGGCTTTGCTTTGTAGGACAGCTAAGTAACTTGTCCTTAAGGTACTAATGATGGTGATAGGACGCTGTGATAATGGAGGTCAAGTAATATTATTTAATTGTTGGAGGCAAAGTGGATATAATTACCATAGTGCACAGGAATACCTGTAGTTATGGCAAATAGACCATGATTTTTGGAGGTGAGAGGCCTCTAACGGGGGTGTTGCTTAACCTTCAAAGCCAAGATATATCAAGAGCAGATGAGGAAAGTCTGTGTCAGCCAACAGTAGAGAAAAATCATCTTACCAGCCACCAGGCATGAATCAGACCCAATGAACATTGACTGGAGAGGAGGCAGGGTCTCCTTTAGGAATGATTCTGCAATGCCAGAACAAATATATATAATATCTATTCTCCAGTCCTCCTCCACTCCCCAAAAAAGACATACAGACATTTACCAGAGGAATTGTATCCATATATTTCAAGGATTGTTGAATAAATGATATGAGCTAACACTGGTAACAAGAGGATTCAAAAGATCCCCAGGACTCCTTATTAGAGCTGGGTCTAGGAGGCCTGGTGAAAAATGGAGTCCGTGAACCTGCTCAGGGGTTATTTGCCTGGCATCTGAGTGCATAATCAGGATGGATATAATTAACAGCTTGCAGAACCCTCACACTGCCTCCCTAATCTGTAAATTAAGAACCATAGCAGCAGGTAGAAAAGCAGCCAGGTGAAAGTCCCTGAAACAGCCCCAGACCCAGCTGAAATCGTAACTGAAAAGAAAAACACATCTTCCGTGGAGTGTCAGAGATCATTGCCTCCTTCAAAGGTTTTAAATAAAGCAGAAGTAGTGGTCCCCAACATATCGCCATTGAATTCAACAGTTTGGTGCTTTGAAAAACCAGGTGGATCATGGCAAATAGCTAACGGCTGAAAACATAGCTAAATAGTAGCCACCAATGCAGTTGCTGTGCAGGATGTGGTTTTGGATATAGCTCATAAAACACTTGGGAATGTTGCCCTGATCCATTTATCAAGTGATTTGGAAGCTTGATAATCTATGTGAGGTCCAGAGCAAAAGAAGATTCTGCAGCAGATACAGACTGCAATACACACAACCCCTCTTCTTGGCCACAAGACACAAAAGATTCCATGTTATTACAGGGAATATCCATGGTGGATAAGGATGTCATGTGGATCTGCTAGCAAGCCCTAATAGCAAAGTCCCAATGTACTCCCAAGATTTCTGGAGCAAATGCATTTTGCCTATACAGAAGAACTATTCAATGTTTAAAAAGTGACTTAACATGTATTATGCCTTAGTAGAGTGACTAGGGAATTGGAGCCTCCCATATGAGCCAGACTTATTAGGTTGATGGGCCCAGCAGCAACATGTCATGCAATGGAAACGTCATATTTGGGATTGGATTTAAGCACAGAGGGATGACAAAAGTCAGTTATGTCAACGGGTGCCCACTCTATCATGTCACCTACCTCATTTGCACCTAACACTCTTTCTCTTATCTCACACCCAGCTTGTCGAGGATTCCTTATAACCAGTTGATGGAAGAGAAGGGAGAAAAAAAAAAAACAGTTTGTTTCACAGATGGGTTGGCTTACTATGCCTGTGAGAACCAAAATTGGATGATAAATGCACAACATAGAGCCCTACTCAGCAGTGGTCCTGAATAACAATGGTGAGAGACAGTATTTCAGTGGGCAGAGCTTCAAGAAGTACACCTGGTCATCAGCTTTGTGAGTTGTGGATATGCTCGGGATGCAGCGAATGCCTTGGTTGGTTGCTTCATCAGAAGACCTGTGAGGAGAAAGATTGGAAAATTCGAGACAAAGAACTCTAAGGAAGAAGGGTGCAAATGAACCTAGGGGAATATACAGAATCTGCAGGTCTTTGCATTTCACAACAATGCCTGCCAAACTTCTCTAAAGAAAAGGCACTAAGCAACCAGGTGGGCAGACTGACTTTTCCTATGGAAGCCAGCCAGCCTCTGGTGTTGGCCATTTCAGTGTTTGCTCAGTGGATCTATGAACAGAGTAGCCACAATGGCAGAACTGGGCACTGCGAATAGACCCAGTAGCATGGACTGCTCTTCACCGAAACTAACCTAGCTGCTGACCAGCTGAATAGCCCATCTGTCAGTGACCCTCAATACGGTAGATCCCTCAAAGAAGCCAAAGAACCACTTGGTGGAAAGTTGACCACTTTGAACCACTTCCTTCCTGGAAGAGGTAGAGATTCAGAATTATTAAAATTAACTTAGTTTCTGAGTATGAGTTTGTCTTTCTTACCTTCACTGTCTTAGCCAGCTCTACTATACAAGTTTTCACGAAGTATCTGATTTATCATCAAAGAAAACTGTGCAACATTATCTTTTTTTTTTTCAAGATTTTATTTATTTGATAGCAAGAGAGGGAACACAAGCAGGGCGAGTGGGAGAAGGAGAAAGCAGGCTTCCCACCAAGTAGGGAGCCCGATGTGGGGCTCGATCCCAGCACACTGGGATCACGACCTGAGCCGAAGGCAGATGCCCAACGACTGAGCCACCCAGGCGCCCTTAACATTATCTTTTTTTAAAGATTTTATTTATTTATTTGACAGAGAGATCACAAGTAGGCAGAGAGGCAGGCAGAGAGAGAGGGGGAAGCAGGCTCCCCGCTGAGCAGAGAGCCCAATGCAGGGCTTGATCCCAGGACCCTGAGATCATGACCTGAGCCGAAGGTAGAGGCTTAACCCACTGAGCCATCCAGGTGCCCCTGTGCAGCATTATCTTATACCAGTTTTGTGGGAAAGAATATGTAATAGTGGGAAGATGACCATGGAATCCTTTATTCCTACCATGACCACATCATCCTAAAACAGCCAAATACAAAAACATTGAAATCATCTCTTAAGGGTACAGCTAAAATCCCAGCCTACAGATAACACCCTGGAAAGTTGGGGTCCTGTCCTTCAAGATGTGGCCTCTATTTGATGTAGCCATTATATGGTACTGTGTCTTTGAAAGACAAAGCATATGGTCTGGGAAACAGAGGGTGGAAATAAGAGCAACTCTTGTCATCATCAGTCTCTATGACCCACTAGCAGAGATTGGGTCTCATTCTCAGAAGGAGGATATTTCCACAGGTGACACGTTAAGGACTCTGCTAAATCATTTTGGGCTCCTCATGCCAATAGACTGAGCTAGTTAAAAAGGAAGTTACTGGACTGTCAGTGCCATCCACCCTAATTACCATGTAAGATAGGGCTGCAAAATATAATGTGTCCAGAAAGTGGTATATCTGGAAAGTATATCTACAGCCTGGGTAATCCATTCACTGTGACCTTTTCAGTACTCTTGTGCCCCCCTCCATTCCTGTGACCAGGAATTGTAGCGTTCCTGACCCCTGGAGCTTTAATCATGAGCTCAGAACCACTAAAGGTTTTGCTTACTCCGCTAAGCAAATCAGATAGATTAGCAGAAAAGCTAGCCATGGATAAGAGGTAATAAAATGGGTGGTGAAGGAGAAAAATGATAAATACAAATATCAGTTAATCTCAGGGCCAACGTCAGTAGGGCAGAATGTAGCTTGTTCCACTAATCATTCACTAGAAGTCCTTTATTGGTAACTGTGATGAGCCATCACCTAGGAGAATCGGTGACAAAACTGGGTAGCCTTAGATCTAGGCCCAATATTTTATATGGAGAGAAAAGGAGGCCCAAAGAAGTTAAATGATTTGCCCAAAATCACTCGGCTGGTTAATGACACAGCTGATGTATGTCCAGTGAACATTAAATGTTTGTTTACTTACTCCCCACCCCATGCACCCCAAAAACCTAGCATCATTTCATGTCTTATCATTAGTTATATTGTCTTTTTTACATTATTTCATGTTTCCACAAAATTATAATCTCCCACTAAATTATCCCTCATGGAGCAATGCGGTTCTCATGAATAAGTCTATTAGAATCTGATGACTTTGACCACTCCATGCTACTACTGTAGCCTCTCACCTGAGAGATGCAGCAGCTTCCTACCTCATTTCACTGCCTCTGCCCTTATCTCCCTAAAGTCCATGCTCCACACAGTGATCCCCTTAAAATGTGACTCACGCCATGTCACTGTTCTGCTCAATGTCCTATAATGGCTCCACTTTCACTAGGAGTAAAGGGTCAAATTCTCATTGACCCCTCCCATGATTCTGCCTCCATCCCCCATCACCTGCTGTTCCCCCTCTCATTCTAATCAAGACCTGCAGGCCTCCTCAACGTACCCACCTACGGTAGCATGCTCCTGGCCTCAGGCCTTTGAACTACCTATTCCCTCTACCTAAACAAATGTCTGCAGAAACACCTTACCTTTTTAAACCTTTTTCAATTATGCTTAATGTCACCTTCTAAATGAGGGCTACCTAATCACCCAAGTGAGCACTATCCCCACCACAATCTACCTTATGGGCTACACTTTTATTTTGGTCTATAGTACATACTATTTTTTAACACTCGAAAGTTCACTTTTATGTACAGTTTTTAATTACGTGTTTCCACCTATTGTAACATAAGCTCTATAATAGTAGGGAGCACTGTCTTTGGCTCACTGTGCATTCAAGATGCCTAGAACTGTGAATGGCATACCCACATGCTTAATTGCTTAATAACCATGTATTAAATTGAGGTTAATCTTTCCAATAAGAGGCTACTCAGTCCACTTACACCATACATTTTTTAATTCCTCAAATAATTGCATTTATATTAATTACAATGATAAAGTTACAGTAAAAATTTCAGATTGGACAAAGTAGTTATAGAAAAATGCGCAATCAGGTAGACTCCATAGATTTTATATCTTATACCATTCTAAATTTTATATTTTCAGTGTATAAGCTTTTCCCGAATGTAAGTTAGTCATCTTTAAAGGATACATTAATATTTGCAGATGACTAAGGTGCTATTTAAAACATGAAACAATAGGCAGACATTTCTCCAAAGAAGACATACAGATGGGCAACAGACATATGAAAGGATGCTCAACATCACTCATCATGAGGGAAATGCAAATCAAAACCACAATGAGATACTATCTCCCACCTGTCAGAATGGCTAAAATAAAAAACTCAAGAAACAAGTCTTGGTGAGGATGTGGGGAAAAAGGGACCCTCTTGCACTGTTGGTAGGAATGCAAACTGGTGCAGCCACTGTGGAAAACAGTATGGAGGTTCCTCAAAAACTTAAAAATAGAACTACCCTGTGATCCAGTAACCAAACTACTAGATATTTACCCAAAGAATACAAAAGCACTAATTCAAAGGGAAATACGCACCCCTGTGTTTATTGCAGCATTATTTACAATAGGTAAATTATGGAAGCAGCCCAAGTGTCTATCCATCGACTGAGGAATATGAAGATGTGTAAAGATACACACACACACACACACACACACACACTCACACACACACCACAGACAATAGAATATTATTCAACCATAAAAAAGAATAAAATCTTGACATTTGAAACAACATGGGTAGACCTAGAGGGTATAATGCTAAGTAAAATAAGCCAGTCAGAGAAAGAAAAATACCATGATTTCACTCATATGTGATATACAATAAATAAAATAAAGCAGCAAAGGAGGAAAGAGAGAGGGAGAGAAACCAAGAAATAGACTTTTAACTATAGAGAACAAACTGAGGGTTACCAAATGAGAGGTGGGTGGGAGGATGGGCTAAATGGAGGATGGGGATTAAGAAGGGCACCTGTTGTGATGAGTACTGGGTGTTATATATAAGTGATGAACCACTAAGTTCTATTCGTGAAAATAATGTTACACTATATGTTAACTAACTGGAATTTAAATAAAAGCTTGAAACTAAAAAAAAAAGTACAGTTATCTTGATGAGCACTGAGTAATATATGAAAGTGTTGAGTCACTATATTGTACAGCTGAAACTAATATAACACTCTATGTTAACTACACTGGAATTACATTTTTTTAAAAAAGCAAACAGAAGAAACAGTTTAAAATCTGAAAGTGGTTGCCTCTGGGGAGCTGGAATCAGGGCTGCGGTGGGAGTAGTCCCAAGGACTAATAAGTCTGTAGTTCTGTGTAAAAGAATGTATATATATTGTTTTGAAAAACATTATTTTGAAATTGTGATATTTATCAGTTTTGGCCTATGAAAATGGCAATTACACATGGTTCAACTTAATAAAAATTAAAGAAAAAAAAATTTTTAATAAATAAGTAAATAAAACATTGAACATAATAATGATAATTTACAAAATAGTCCAAAAAACTCTGCTTTAATCTATCTTATTTGTACCTTACAAGTCATATAGTTTTACTGTTTTAATTTAATCTCTATTATGTCCTTGTATAAAAACCTCGTTTATAAGATTTGACCTCATTTTGTCATTTAAATTCAAGTAGAAACAGATTTGACCAAATACCAACATAAATATACAATTCCTTTTCATTCTAGTTGAATTTTCCTTAGTCCAGTTATAAATACCCCATTTTCTTTTATTTAGTCACCATTATACTTTCTGATAACTCTACATTAGAAAATATCTGTGGAGTAAAAAACATTGCTTAAAGAAGTCTTCAAATGATTTTGTTTCCTCCTAGTAAGAGTTAATTGTAAGATCAAAGTTTTTAAACATTTCTTTTTTATAAATATAAAAATTTGTTAATCGAAGCAGAGAATCTGTTGAGCCTTTGTTAGCCCCGGGAGAAAAGCTGAAAATGCATGAGTTAATACACTGTGACTATGGAGCTTAGATACTATTAACAAATGGGAAAATGAATATTATTCTAGACCACCATCCATTTTTAGTAACTATATTTCTAGCTATTATTTTACCTATTGAAAATGTACATTAGGATTTGATGCGCTGACCATGGTGTACAGAATGCTAATACTTTCTAATTATAGACTATTTCCTGAAAAACAGGTAGATGCTGCAAATAATGTCCAACAATATGTACCTGCAGTGGAGCCCTATTAATTCAATATTGCTAAGAAGGCAAGTGGTCAGTGGATGATATTACTCCACATGGCTCTTTTATCTTACTTTTGATTTCCTTTTCAATATATTCCTCTGAGTGAACACTTTCAATTATTTTGTCCTCAAATTTCCTCAGATTCAGGCTCAAAGACCTTTTTGGAAATTTAAGTATTAGAATATTAAACTATCTCTCCCAGAATATGAAAATCTCAATGGATATTCATAAGAAGCAAGAGTAAGGAAGTAAATCAGATTAGATAAGGCTGTGGATAGGCAAATTATTATGGTAAGGAAAAAATGCACACAGTGGAAAAAGCAGACGCTTTGGAGCCAGCCCATCAATTCGAATTCTGCTTTGGATACTTTAAATTAAGCTACAATTGCCTCACCTCTTGTAATATGATTATAATAACAACCTAACCCATAAAGTTTTTTGTGAGGAATAATGATATCATTTCCAGTACATCTTTGCACTTGGTAAGTTCTCAATGAATAGTAGCAATTATGTAAAATTCTGTTAAGTTTACTTATGTTTTTCTTTTAGATAACTTATGTTTTTCATCCTAAAATCAATAATCCGCTGGGACAAGAACATTAAAACTACACACAACAAACTTATTGTGGTAGTGATAAAAGTTTTTCTGGCTTAAATAAAACAAAACAAATTTCTGAGGCTTCTGTTGAAATTTTTCTGACTGAAACGTTTTCAATGAGGTTTTACAAAATGTTGCAAGTACCATATGACTACAGTGGAAAAATAGTTTTAGCCTTAAGGTAAAGTTGGACTTGCACTGCCAAAGAAAATGGGAGGCGGGCTGTCCCACAGAGGCTTTATGGAGAGACATTCATTACCCCTGTTTTCTCCATCGTGCAAGGGATGACCGACTAACTTTCATGCTCAGACATATACTGGTTATAGATAAAATGTTTGAGAGTTGTAATTGCTGAGATGTAATTATGGTTAGGTGGTAGGGCTTTTTTTTTTTCTTTGAAAATTGTCTTTACAACATTGCAGAACAAGTAGAGATGACTCTAATATTCCATAATTTGTGTAGCTGACTTGCTGTATCTTTGAAGGTTTCAACACAGTTCTGAAAGAACTCTGCAAAATTAGACGTATCCCCTCCTTATCTCCAAATTGCTATGTGTATGACAGAAATATGATTTTATCCATCTTTAAAGGACAGAATTATATTAAGCAGTTCATGTATAAAATTGGAATGCCTATTTATTAATTTACAATGAATGATCTCTGCAATGAAACTAAAATATTCAAAATCCTTGCATGTAGACCTACATTCAAGCCAAATACATATTAGAAATTTTCTTGGAAAGCAGAAATCAGACCAAGAGTAGTCAAACTAGAGGAAATAATACCATATTTATCCAGTCCTTAGCGATATGCTTCCTTGACTGTATATCTCCATCTACCTATTGTCCCAATGGCTCTGCTCTCTGCTCCCATCAAAGTCTTCAGAAGAGTTTCTAATTGTCACAGCTTGCTCTCTCCCATCCTCTCATTCTTTCTCGAACCCACTCCAGTTCCGCCTCCATGTTGCCAAATCCAATGGTCAATTCTCATTCTACTCTAACTTGATCTTTCAATGGTGTAAAACTATGTAAAACACAATGATGATGTCCTCCTCCTTGAAGAATTCTTGCACCGTTTTCCCAGCCATAACACTTCCGGTACCATACTCCCTTGATTTTCCAACACCATGCTGATTCTTGAGGACTTTTTAAACTTTCATTTTGAAATAATTTTATATTTACAGAAAAGTTGTAGGAATAGTACAAAGAATTTCCATGGGGCACCTGGATGGTTTAGTGGGTTAAAGCCTCTGCCTTTGGCTCAGGTCATGATCTCAGGGTCCTGAAATCAAGCCCCAAATCGGGCTCTCTGCTCAGCAGGGAGCCTGCTTCCCCCTCTCTCTCTGCCTGCCTCTCTGCCTACTTGTGATCTCTCTCTCTCTGTCAAATAAATAAATAAAATCTTTAAGAAAAAAAAAAAGAATTTCCATACACCCTTCAAGCGGATTCACTAACTGCCAACATTTTGCCACATTTTATTGTATTCTCTCTCATTAATTTTTTACCATTTGAGAATAGATTAGAGACCACAGGTCCATTAACTTCTTTACTTCTCTGTGTAATTCCTCAGAACTAGGATATATTTTAACATAATTATAGTATAAAAATCAAAATCAGGTATTGTAACATTGATACAACACTATTCTGTATTCTACATTGGAATTAATCAAATTTCACCAGTTGTCTTAATAATATCCTTTATAGTAATTTTTTTTTTTCTGGTCTGGGATCCAATCCACGGCCATGAATGTACTTACCTGTTATACCTCCTTTAATCTGGAACTATTCCTTAGACTATATTTGTCTTTCATGACATTGACTTTTTAAAAATTATCCTTTCAGTCCTTTTTTTAAAAAAATTTTTTGTTATGTTCAGTTAGCCAACATATACTACATCATTAGTTTTTGATGTAGTGTTGAACGATTCATCAGTTGCATATAACACCCAGTGCTCATCACAACATGTGCACTCCTTAATACACATGCACAACATGTGTTACTCCTTAATAACACCTGCTTAGCCCATCCTCCCCACACCTGCCTTCTGTAACTCTCGGTTTGGTTCCTGGAGTCCAGAGTCTCTCAAGGTTTGTCTCCCTCTCTGATTTCTTCCCATTCAGTTTTCCTTCCCTTCCGCTACGGTCCTCCCTGCTATTCCTTATGTTCCACATGTGAGTGAAACCATATGATAATTGTCTTTCTCTGACTTATTTCACTTAGCATAATCGACACTTACTTTATGAAGAATACAGGCCAATTGCTTTACAGAATTTTTCCTCATAATTACATTTAAGTTTGCATGTTTGGTAGGAATATTACAGAAATGGAACCGTGTCATCTTCAACATATCTCATTAGAAGACACACAGTATTGGCTTGTTCCATTATTGATAACATTCTCTCTGATCATTTGGCTAGAGTGATATGCTCCAAGTTTCTCCCTGTAGAGTTAACTACTTTTCTCTTTACAATTAACAGGTAATTAATAAGGAGATACTTTGAGAATATGTATAGAGTCTGCTTTTCATTAACTTTCAACTTTTAGTCTTAGTATTTGTTGGTGATTCTTGCCTTAATCAATTATTACTATCCCAGTTGCAAAATGGTGACTTTTTATCTTCAACTACATTTATTAGTTGGCATGCTATTTGCTTTCAGGCTAAGCTTCCTATTTTCCCCTGTCTATTTCATAATCATTTATATATATAAAAAATGTATATTTTATATATATAATCACTTTCATATATAATGAACTATGTTGATGGAATTATGTTAAGATAGACTTATACAACCCTCTCTAGAGATAGTCTTGCTAATATATCCAAAATTCCTGGTGTTTGCTGGTGCCTATCCACAGGACAGGCTTGGGTGGCACTACCAAAATGATTTTCCTTCTTCTGTGCTTCTTGTTGCCCCCAAATTCCCACCCTACTTCCTGAAAGCATGGCACGTTGTTTCTCTAGACTGACTGATATATTTAGTCAGGTTATATTTTTGTCTTTCTGTTCTGATGGTCATTTGGTCTATAAAATGATTTTGCCCAAGTATGGTCTGTGATCTTACACTTTAACTCTCAAAAGCTCACCTTGATGCCTATTTTCCAAATTCTTGGTGACACCACATTATTGCTTCTTGTTCTCAAACTCACAAATTGTTCCTTGTGAATTCTGCTCACAGAATCATTTATCACGTAGAAGAACTTGGCCAATTTTCCTTATATACAATAACAGCTCTGGTTTGGATTTTGTTAGTTGGATTGTGTTAACATACTATCTAATGAGAATATCAGTATTCATCTTTGGAATCAGGACATGCAAAAGAAAGTTTATATATGTTCTTGATTATGAGTCATTTTTTAACCATAGATGGAACAATTCTTACATATTATTTTGGCATCACTTATGACAGTTGTTATAATGTACTGTACTCTACATCATATACACACACGTTCACATGTAAGCCTCCAAAAACCTTGTGGAAAGTAAAAATTTCCACTTTTATAGATGAAGAAATGGAGTCTTGGTAGGTGCAAGTAATTTTTCCCAAGACCATTCAAATAGGACTGTAAATAAACAAAAAACAAAACAAAACAAAACAAAAAACTACTTATATCCAAGCTCAATTTATCAAACTCCAAAGCCTGTTCTTTTACTACTATATCATATTATTTCTCTCAACATACCGAGTAAAGAGCTTGGCTCTTTATAACTGTGACCTCTCCTACCAACCTAACAAATATTCTTGGTGCAAAGTTGCTTTATTTTGAGTGCCTATAACAAGTGCCTGTGGATTCTTGTTAAATACGACTGAAGCAGTTTACATTCTAAGCCAAGCAGAGTGTATAATATATGTAAGCCTCAAACCTGCCAATAATTCTGGGCAGGTTTAATCTTTATCTACTTCCGCTCTTTTCTTGCAATGGATTGATACAGGACAGCATTTCTCAGCTGGGGGCAATTTAGGTTCCCAAGGGATATTTAGCAATATTTGGGAACATTTTTGCTTGTTACAACTGTGGAATTACTACTGGCACCCGTGAGGTAAAGACAAAGATGATAAACATGGGGCGCCTGCGTGGCTCAGTCGTTAAGCCTCTGCCTTCGGCTCGGGTCATGATCCCAGGGTCTTGGGATCTGGCCCCACATTGGTCTCCCTGCTCAGCGGGGAGCCTGCTTCTCTTTCTTCCACACCCCCTGCTTGTGTTCCTGCTCTCGCTGTCTCTCTCTCTCTGTCAAATAAATAAATGAAATCTTAAAAAAAAAGATGATGATAAACATTCTGTAATACACAGAAAACCCTCCACAACAAAGAATTATTTGCCCCAAATATGAAAAGTATTGAGGTGAGAAACTTTAATCTAGGACTACTGTGGTAACTCAAAAAGCCCAGATGTTAACGACAGGATTTGAAGTTCGGACTTTTTCATTTACTAGCTTTCCTAAACATTACTTATATATCCACAAAATGAGAATAAAAATATTTACCTGGCATGGAATACTGTGAGGTTTAAATGAGATCATGTCATATAAACAGCTAAAAACACTGTCTGACACATGGCAAACCTTCCATATATATTCATCATTGTTATTACTAGTAGGTGTTCTTTTTACCTCTGTGCCAGACAAGTGAATGTTTCTGTTTTTCCTTGAGGGATACATTGTAACCTTGCTTCCCCAAAAGAATTGCTTCTTCCTTGATCTAGGGAAAAATGAATTTAACGGTTGGTAGAAGAACTTCTTCCTTTATACCACACCATGTCTGCCCCAAAAATTGAGCATCTGTGATCACTTTACACTTTTTCTGATCCTTTCTGTGAACTAGCAGATTGATTTTTAAGCTTATCCTGTTGACATTTTCAGTTCTTAGGAAGTAAGACATTTGTTTTTCTCTAAGCTTTGTCCCTGTGGATAACTCTATCCTGATGGCACCCATCTTTGAGGGATTTCAACAATCCCCAAATAAACCTAAGTCCATCTGCTAAAGGGCCTAAAAAGAGTCAGGAGTGTGATTAAAGGAAATTGAACCTTTTGGTCTCACCTCTCCCTCTGGATTTTCTTTTTGTTTGGTTTTCTTGAAACTTCAAATTTGCCAGGGAACAAATACTGTTTCCTTCAGGTTAATGCATGTGTTCTCAATAATATGAGAAATAGGGGGAAAAAGTGTTGGATAGAGAAAGTTATTACTGGAGAATATAAGAGGATTAGCTATAGTGAAGGAGTAAAGACACTTCAGCCTAAAGAATTTTTTTAAAAAATTTTCACTCTTATGCTGTAATGTGTGGGGAATCCCATTTTCCATGTGGGAAGACAACTTGACAGAAGTTAGGCACAGATTTAGGTACTCCTAAATTTCTCCATTAGCTCAGCCTAGCCTTTAGGTACTCCTAAATTTCCTAAATTTCTCCACTAGACCTCAGACTAATTATATGGTCTGGGTCTCAGTTAGTTTCTTCACCATATCATGAAGATAATAATATATTCATAGGGTAATTTTGAGAACTAAGACCACCTACCTACAAGGACCTAATACATAGTAAGCACTCAACATTACTATTATTTTATTTTTCCAATATTCCTCTTCATTCAGAGTCTCTAACCTTCTTTGGGAAGAGGAATGCCTGATATACCCCAACACAGCAACATTATCAAAAAGTTCTAATTACCTAAATTCTGTTTGTCAAGGTTTTTTTGTTTTGTTTTGTTTTGTTTTATTTCTTATTTGGTGGTTGTTCTTCTTTTCTCACAGTTCTCTGATATAGAGCAAGATAAAAGATTTCTGTTGTTTTTTTTTCAAACTAACACTTCTTACATGCAAATATTTTAAAGAGAAAATGTTTCTACTCTAGAAAAAAATATTAGGCATTCATTTGTGTGTTGGAGTCCAGATAGAATTGCAAGCCCATATTATTAATCTAATCAAAGCACACAGAAATGATAGAATATGTGAAAAACAGATTAACATCTCCCTGTACCAGCAATTGAATAACAATTCAGAAAAATAAAGGGCTGAAGTTATAGGCTTGATGGGCTCTAAGCCCTGAAGCACACAGAGGTCACTAAAAGTGGATTCAAGAGGGATAGCAGGAGCTGGAATAGGGCCATTAAGCCTGTAATGAGAGACTGATAAGCTTCCGGAATCACCTGAGGCTATAGGTTGTCTAGAGCTGCGTACTGTGTTGGAGGAAGAGACACACGCCTATCCAATAACCTGTACTAGAGCTAACCAAGCATTAGGTGAACAACTGGATCTGTGATAGCTCCAGGATCATTTATATTTGATGTCACTGTTAGTTCAAATTCTGTTCCTGATGAAATGGGGGTCAGGGTGGGCAACCAGAAAATAACCAATTAAGTAAGAATGACTAAAGAAAGAGGAAGAAAAAGAAAAAGGAATGATAAACAATTAGAAACAACTCCTACTAAGAAGGGTCTGCATGACACAATATACAGGAATGCATAGAAAGCTAATACTATGTAACAATCAACAAACTCAGTAATAAGGAGATGGATTAACTAGTAGTAAAATTTTTTTTAATGATTTAAATGAGATAAAAGGAAAAAATAGTAAATATATTTTAAAAAATACTTTATGAAACAAAATCATGAATCAAGAATAAATGGGGGAAAAGAATAAATTCTTTTTCTTTTATATATTTGGTAATATATAAAATATATTATTTATTTATATTATTTATATATTTAGTAATATATAAAATATATAAAAGAACAAGTTGCAGAAAATTGCAATTAAAATATGTTTATTAACATATTTTTAAAATTCCATGGACAAAATAATACTCCAGAATGGAGGGACAATTAAAAAGAAAATTACTGGAGTGCCTGAGTGGCTCAGTGGGTTAAGCACCTGACTTCAACTTAGGTCATGATCTCAAAGTCCTGGGATCAAGCCCCACATTGGGCTCTCTGTTCAGCAGGGAATCTGCTTGTCCTTCTCCCTCTGCCTCTGCCCTCCCCCCC
>CM052899.1:65948560-65971345 GCA_028534135.1 Potos flavus | reverse complement strand
GTGCATTTTTAGAAATAAAAGTCTTAAAGTTTCTTTATGGCATTTATTGGTAATAATGGAACATAAGAAATTAAAGTCCAATGAAAGGAATACTTGATGCTAGGTGGTTTCAACTTCATTATGATAAAACAGCTTTTAATGAAGAAGATTCAATGAATGGTTCATCCAAAACTATTTAGAAATTATGAACTGACTTGTTGAAATCCTTCTTTTAATGTCCAGAGATGCTTGTCATTTTTTCCTGGTGATACATAATTAATCCATGGCTGATGTTAACATAATCTCTTTGGGTAGACAGGTTCAACTCTTAAGATAATAAAATTGTATTGAAACATTATTCTACTTCTCACGATAAATGTCTCATTTTCCTTTCTCTTATAGACCTGGATACTAACTTTCCAACAATCCGGATATTAGCTCTCTTGAGGATTGGATGTCCGCTCACTATAAGACAAATATATAATTACATTAGTAAATTTTCAATTAACATAACAACGTGTCATGCTTTTGAAACCATAAAAATCACAGGAAATAAATTACAGTTGTGCTAGAACATTCAAAGATTTGACTTGGACACATTTCTTTCAGGTATATTGCAATGCATTATATATCATGCCAAGAGACTCAGCAAGAGTTACTGTGAGACCAAACAGCTGAGAGAAGGGATGGCAGAACCTGGATTCCATCAATATACAGCATGCTTGAAATAAATTAGATGCAACAATTTATTTAGATAAATAAATTAGACGCAACATACGTTGCGTATGTTTGACCATAAGAGCAACAGTATTGATTTTTTTTTTTTTGCAATACAATATACTCAGCTCTGATACTGATATTCAAATCAATATAAACCACTATTCATATAGATTGCTTATACTAGATTCATCTTTAGGTATAAAATGACTTTCCAAATGAGAAATAAAAGCTATAGATTTACTGTGTCCACCATTACGCACAGCACTAATTTACAGATAGGGCAGTGTATTTTTGCCTTTTAAGACCTATTGTTGTTGTCAAACAAAAACATAACCGAAAAATAGTTTAAGTTATGAAAAGAACAAGGCACATTACTTAAAGGAATTTAATGACTTGATGTGTTGTAAAAGAATAATCAGGGCATTGTTGCTGTTTTTATGTTTATCTATATTGCCATTAAACAAATAGCAAGGCTTATAATAACAAAACTAAACTATACTACATTCATAGTATTTCTAAAATAATTAGTAATTATCATTGCAACTGTGATCATTGGCAACCACCAACTGGTGTTCTAATCTAGTAGTCATATAAGATAAGCATGTTAGTTCTAAAGATTAGATCTTAGGAAAAAATTATTTCCTATTGTGATCTTTTCAAAAATTATATACAATACCAACCATACATTTCATCAGACAGAAGATATTTAAAACATAGCATTCTCAAAGTAAGTAAAACAGAAAAAAAGTGAATATAATGGTCCTAGCTCTTTTTCTTATACATTTGTCAGTCAATTCAGATCTAATACTCAATCTTAGTTTCCTAATTTTTGAAATGCGGATAATATCTATCTTGTCTGATTGTTGAAAGGATCCAAAAAAGATATATGTGTAATCATAATGTATTAATAATTGACTCATCAATTATAACAAATAAACCATACTAACGCATTATTAATGCATTAATTATAGTCCCTATTATTAATTCTCTAATAATAGGGAATGGGAGAAGAGGGTTACAAGCGAGAGGGGATATGGGAACATGCTCTACTTTCCACCATTATTTCTGAAAACTTAAAACTCCTCAAAAAAAATAAAGTCTATTAGTTTAAAAAAAGATATGTCTGACACTTCGTAAGTATTCAAAATATAGTTGCTGTATTATTATTATTTATATCATGATGTTTTAATATACAGGCTTTATAAAGGTATTTCACTAATAATTGTGTGGGAAAATAGAAATATATTGTCTCTGTCATATTGATCTCTGTCCCTGGTTTTTGGCACAGAGCTTCTGAAACCCTTGTAATTCTCTAAGTGATAAGAGCACCAGGAGCATCTCTTGGTGTAATATTTGGTCTTGGACCCCATCCCTGACAAAAACCCTGAAACCCTTCTAAGTTCTCAAGTGATAAGACCACTAGAAGCATCTTTTTTTCTCATGAGGTGACTCTAGATGAGCTCCTGGAAGAGGGATAGTCACTGGAAAGAACAAACCATAATTAGAAGCTTGGAACTTTCAGTTCCTCCTTCTGAGAGAAGGAAAGAAGAGGAGCTGAAAATGGAGTTAATTATGGATCATGCTTACTTCAGGAAGCCTCCATAAAAATCCCAATAGTAGGGCATTCTGAAAGCTTCTAGGTTGATGCGCACATCTATACCAGAGAGTGATTGTACCCCAATTCCACAGGAACAAAAGCTCCTACACTCAGAATCCTCCCAGACCTTGTCCTATGTATCTCTTCATCTGGCTGTTCAACTGTGCCCCTTATCAATCCTTTAATAAACTGATAAACATAAGTGTTTCACTGAGTCTGAGCTGCTCTAGTACATTAATCAAACCTAAGGAAAGGGTTGTGGGAAACTCTGATTTCTAGCCAAATTGAACAGAAGTTGTGGGTCTGGGAACCTACTACTTGCAATATGCATCTGAAGTATGGGGCAGGCTCTTGGGATTGAGCCCTTAACTGTGGGATATGATGCTCTGTCCAGATAGATAGTGTCAGAATTGAATTAACTAATAGGATACCCAGCAGGTATCCAAGAATTACTTGTTGGTGTGGGGGAAAGAAAACCTCACACACTGATGACTAGATTCTTGATGATCAGAAGTGGGATTGGGAGCAGAATCCTAAATTGTATTTATTTCACAAATATTTCAGTTAAGTAAAGAATCATTTAATTTTAGAAAGAATAAAAATATATGTGATATATTTTTAATCTTTCAAAGTAAATATTCTTGACCTTCGTTTTTGTCATATGGCAGAGAACAATCGTTTTGATTAAAAAAGTCAAATCCTGAATAAATTATTATTTCTATTTTAGCTGCATTGCTAAGCTGGCAGAGAAGGAGGAAAATGCAGAGGCCAAAAACCAAGTAAAATCAGTAACCTTAGTGGATATTTGAGAGCCAAAACCAGTTTTGTTCTGTTTTGGTTTGGTTTGATTTGGTTTTTCTGGTCTGAGGTTTTCCGCAGAACCCAGGATACCTGAACTTCATTCAGCCTTGTTAGGCGAGTGGGGACAGGAGATAGAGCACAGGGTCCACCCAAAATGATGCGTTCAGCAGGAGACCACAATGGAGGGTTTGGGCCTCAGAGGGATATGGTATCAGAATAGGCAGGATGAGGTTAAGAAAGAGAGAGAGAGAGAGGAGGGAAGGGAAGAAAAGGGAGGGGAGTGGAGGGGAGGGGAGGGAGGAGAATGGAGGGGAGGGGAGGAAAGGGAAAGGAAGGAAAGGGAAGGAGGGGGGGAGGAAAGGGGAAGACAAAGCAAGGCAGGGTAGAGAAAGAAAGAGGAGGGCAGGGCAGAGGGAGAATGGGGAAGGGGAGGGAAGGAGAGGAGGAGAAGGGAAAGGAAGAGAAGGGAAGGGAAGGCAAGGGGAGGGGGGGAGGTGAAGGGAAGGAAAAGGAAAAGAACGCTTCAAAGAAAAACAGCAAGGAAACTTTCTTATCTCTATGAGGCTGGGTAAATAGAGCAGAACCCCAAACCTGGCTCTGGTTTGATGTTCCAGTTCATATCACCTGTGTGTCCAAAAATATCTCAATAAATTTGAGAGTTTGTTGGGCTCCAAGAACAAATGAAAAACCTCTATAGAAGAAAGCAACTTCAACCAAGGCTTTTAAAATATGTCACAAAAACATATTTATTAAATACCTATACGTTACAATGTTGTTTTAAAAGGAAAAGTAGATTACAAAGCAGTATCTACAATATGATCCCAGGTTTTTAAAAAAGTTATATGCAAAGGAAAATATCCATAATATTAAATAGCAGAATATTAATAGTGAGTGGAATTATAATTTAGCTTTAGTTCTGTTTATCCATATTCTCGACAGTAGATACCATCTATGTAAAAATAACAATTTTAGAGATTTTTCAAGTTTCTAGATTGGAATATATGGTAGAAAGTCATTTTTACTATAGCTAATGAATAAATAATCAGAAGTTAGATATCTTTGTTTATACTTCAATAATTTAAAGAAATGATTTTAAATTGAGAAAGTATTCAAATTAAAAAGATAGTATACTAAAAATATGCATTTTGTAGGCTGCATTTTTCAGAAAAGAACACTAAATTTTTCTCAAATATTCAAAGTATGCTTTGTCTTCTGTTTTTTTTGTTGTTGTTTAACCACCTCCAGACTCTTACACTCACAGGTCTATTTCATTACTTCTCATACAATCTCTCTGACCTCTTCAAGGTTATGTATTATTCTACACTATTGGCTACTTCTTGTGAATGCTTCAGAATGAATCTTTGTAAAGCAACTTGGAAAGAAACAAATTCGGATTGTGTAAAAAGTAAAATATACATTTAAGTCATTGAGTATCCATGGAGCCCAATTTGCACAGGGTCATGCTAAGTGCTAGGAGGTGATGTAGAGGACACCAGCTAAGACCTTTCTGAGTCTCCATTTCCTAACCCACAAACAAACCAAAAATAATAAACAAACAAAAAAATCCTGCAATCATTATGTTACTCATAGAGATTTAGTTAGAAAAAAAACAACAACAACAAAAGCAACTACGTAACTTGGTATCATGGCCCTGTCTGCCAGAAGATTATTGTAGTCAATATATAGCAAAAAATATCATCTTAGATGACAAATAACTAAGGACATATTTAAGTAGTTACATTTGATGCTAGTATACAGCAAGGGTCCAAGTGTGAAACTACATTTTGTGCACCTTAGGATTTCAAACAGGAGTATGTCCAGAAGACTGGCAGAACAAATCCTCCATGGACCTCTTTGCAAAGAAAAACCAAGAAATCCTCTTGGGGAAAAACTCTTAATAGGAGAAGAGTTAGCTGAGTATTTTCATCTTGATGGAATAAGACAGTGGCAGCTTCCTGGGATGGGTGTATTTACGTAATCTGAATTGCCCCTTGCTAAGATGATTTTGCTTTAACTCTCCACTCCCCTGTTCCCTATCCTGCCCCCACCCCCTCCTCCTGGGGAGATTCTGGCCAATAGCTTTTGTGAGAAAGGCCCCAGTGAGAAAATGGCAGAGATGAAAAATTGGTTTTCTTACACCATGTCTTGGGGTGCTGAGAGCACAGGGCATCAGTGCTGAGAGGGAGGGAACAGTGGTACAAAGTCCAGGAGAGAAGTCTTCTCCTTCAGCCTGTTGGAATCAGTGCAGCATAGTCTGTTCAGGTGCTGATGGCAAGAGCAGCTCAAAACACCTTCAGCAAGCTACCTGCGCTGCAGACTGACCGCAGAATGGGGAACCCTGTGTTGCCGCCTATGGTGGCATATTAATGAGCGAATGTGAGATTACTCGAAATAACCACAGTTATTGGGACTGCCTTCAAAGAAACTAGAGGTTGCATAAGAGTAGGAAGATAATTCTGTGTGTGAATACTTTTGTACAAAGTATTTCGTAGATAGTACCTACATATACATATGTGTGCCTATATGTAGTTGGATGTTACTTTGAAATATTAAAGGTTTGCTTCAGACTCTTCACCATTCCTAGCTCCTGGCTCTGCCATTACAGGCAATAGTGATGGCTTCCTTGAGGGTGATTGAAAATAAATCTCCTCATTTCTGTCACGTATCAATTTTGAAACAAGGAAAAATTATAAATAGCTAATAAACATTCCAATCATGAGTTTTTGAACAGTCAACTTCCTCTTTGTAATCTCTAAGGATGGAAAACATAGTTATTTACTAAGCATATCTATTTAAAACAAGGTGAGTAATTTTGCAACATTCTACATCTGCACTGCCCAATAGCAGAAACATCCTAGAACAAAGAGGACAGTGACATTTCAAGGAGGAGGTTTTAAAACACAAAGCAAAAACAGTAATTTCAAAAGCAAGGCTTCCACTTAGAAGAATATAGCTTTGCTCAAAATATATAGCTTTGGGGGGATCCAAGACACCGGAATCTGAAGAACTTAACACATAGAGCCTTTTCCAACTTGCAGAGAACAGGAATTGCACTAGCAAACTGGTGGAAATGGAAGAGGAGCTATTGATCCTCTTGTGTGAAAGGGTCAGGCACCCTAACCCCTTGTACCTTGCCCTGGGGAAATGCAAAATGGGAAATCTCAATGACCAAAAGCACATACAGTTTGTGAAAAGATTTAGGGTAAAGGAGTTTTGTTGAAGGGGCTGCAATCCTTTTGAAAAAATCCAAGTGGCCAATATGGCGCTGCCAACAGGAGTTATGGGGAGGGTTTAGACAATGGTAGTGCAGCCTTACAGAACAAACTGCAGCCCAATATGGTATGAGGAGAGCTACTGAGATTTCCGAGATTCCCACACGGACATGGGACTTTTGAGAAGACTGGCTGACTGATGGAGGCAGAGGTCAGGACAGGGAGGGAACCGAGTATAAGCACATCTCTACTGGAGTTATGGCAGAGACTAAGGCTGGGTGCCAGTGAATGATTCCCAAGGTCCAGGTGACATGAGTTAGACTTCAAGAGGCCAGCAAAGAGGAGAGATCACACTGAGGATGTCTCTCACAAGATGAAAGGAAATGGAGAGCAGCCCAGTTATAAGTAGGGGTCTGGCACAGAATAAGTAAGAATCAAGGACACAATTCGATGGTATATATAAGCAATAAGAGCAACATAAAAACATGAAAGTTAGAGATGTAGCATATAGAATACTAAGAGGAAAGCAGTCTGATTACTAATAGGGATATCTTTTCTATGTGAAAGACTTGAGTATGAAACTCTACTTACTGTGCAATCAGAAAATATGAGTTTCATCAAAATTGGTATCGACTCACTGAAGGGGGAGAGAGAAAAGGAGCTGACCTAAGTAACTTGAGAAAACAATGTTTCGACTGGAAACTGGAGGCTAATGACAAAATGCAAATGGTAGATGTAGATGGATACATACAGTAATATTATAACTATGCTTACAAACTTGGCTTAGTATTCATATTATATTTCCTAGAACTGTCTACTGAGGGATCCTGGAAACTTTAGCAACAATGAACATATCCAGTGCCCAGATTTTGGTTTCTAAAGACTATTCTCCAATAAAAGGAACCAAGAGTTGGGGTGCCTGGGTGGCTCAGTCAGTTAAGCATCCAACTCTTGATTTCAGCTCAGGTAATGGTCACGGTTGTGAGATGGAGCCCTGTGTCAGGCTCTGAGCTGGGCATGGAACCTGCTTAAGATTCTCTCTTTCTCTCTCCCTCTGTCCCTCCCTGTTCTCTCACCACCACCACCACCCCACCAAAATAAAAGAACCAAGAGTCCTTGGAGAAATGGCTATTTCTAGGACCAGGGCAGGAATGATACAAAATGAGTCTGCAGAATCTTGTAATGCCAGAAAGTAAGGACGTGCTCAGAAAACAAAATATGGGGGTATTTCAAAGGGACGCAGGAACCAACCTGAAAAAAATCACTCAACATCTAAAACTAGAACAATTTGAACAACAACAAAGAAAGAATGTATATTAGATTATAACTCAAAGTATAAAGTAAATATACATGAATATAATTATATTTATATATATAAATACTTATATATAAAAATATAAATATAATTTTATACAAATATAAAAACAAATATACATAAATGATTGAATAATATTCATTTAAAATATTGAGTAAATAAATGATTGAATAAGTAGATGGGGGAGAAAAAAGTCTTAATTACATAACAATTCTTCATAAGTTATGTAGATATCCCCACTTCCCAGAGGAAATGTTTCATTCCCCACCCACCCCTCCTTGACTGTGAGCTGGATTTAATTATGGGATTTCAGAAAATAGATTGCAGAAAGTGGGTGGGGGTAAGTAACTAATAGTGAGTGAAGAAACCTGGCAAACACTACCTTGGCCAGTTGATCAAGATTTATATCACCAGGTTAATAAGTCATATTGGTACCATGTTCCTGCTAATATGATGTGATGAGAAGGGCACTTCACCTCTGTGATATTCTTTCAAAAAACGTATAACCTCAGCATTTAAAAAAACAATAATAATGACAATGAAAACAATAGCTTCCATTTAATGTACATTTATTCTTTGCCAGGCACTGTGCTGAGTGCTTTACTTGTTACCTCTATTTATCTTTCTACCAATACCAGATGCTTCACTATTATTATAAGAAATTAAGACTCATAATACTAACATGTCTCATTGGGCTATAGGTAATTTTTGATGCACATATGAATTGCAGAACCTTTTATAACTTACTGGAAACCATAGCACTATTTAAATCACTCATTTTTTAAAGCAGGTCTATGTTGCATTTTATTATTGTTTGTCTTTTTTTAAAAGATTTATTTATTTATTTAGGTGGGCAGAGGGGGAGAGAATCCTAACCAGACTCTGCACTGACCACAGAGCTGGATATGGGGCCTGATATAATGGCTATGAGATTATGACCTGAGAAGAAACCAGGATTTGGATCCTTAACCAACTGCACCACCCAGGCACCCCTGTTGTTTGCCTTTTTATATATTTGCCCTGTATCTTCAAAATATCAGTAATTCAGTTCTTTGTGTCACTGCATTAATCTCTAACAGAGTGTCTTGCAAATTAGTTAGCATTCAATAATTTTGATAATGCTTATTTTTGTTTTACAAAAATAACATCATATTATGCATATTTGGCTTTCTTCAGTCAAGAAGAATTCATGGAAATCCCTCCAACCTAACTAGTATAGCTCCAATTCATTATTTTAAGTTGTGCATAGTATTCTGTAATAAGAATGTACCATAACATTGCTTTATGGATTAGTGTTTACTTTGTTCCTCAGTTTTCCCAAATAAAAGATGCTTAAAATAAGCATGCTTGTTTATTTAGCAGCACTTTCATTTTCATGTGGTAGATTCCCCAAGATGTAGTGCACTCAAAAGTATAAATATTTTTAATTTTTTTTAAAGATTTTATTTATTTGAGAGAGAGAGAGAGCACATGTGAGCATGAGAGGGGCGAGGGTCAGAGGGAGAAGCAGACTCCCTGTTGAGCAGGAAGCCTGATGCGGGACTCCATCCCAGGACTCCAGTATCATGACCTGAGCTGAAGGCAGTTGCTTAACCAACTGAGCCACCCAGGCGCCCTAAATATTTTTAATTTTAATTGATATTGCCCACATGCTTTCTAAAATGCCATGAAATTCATTTCTACCAGCAACATGTGACATTACTTCTTTGCTCACAACCTAGTCAGCACTAGCAGTTATTGTTTTATTTCACTTTGTTTTATCTGGGCCAGTCTAAAAGCTGCTAATCCACTGAGTCAAAGTTGCGACTTTGAGCAACTTTGCATATGTTCGATGGCTGTTGGATTTGTCATGAATGATTTCCCTACATCTTTTGTCTATTTTGCTCTTAGATTATCTTCTTTTTATGATTTATTTATTAATTTGAGAGGAAGAGTGTGCACACAGGCATGTGCATACATGTGGGGGGAGGGGCAGAGGGAGAGACTCTTGAAGCGGACTCCACACTGAGCACAGAGCCCGACCAGGATCCCATAATCCATGCAATCACGATCCCAGTCAAAACCAAGAGTCAGCTGCTCAACCTAAGAGCCACCCAGGCACCCAGGATTATCCTCTTTTGCTCGATTTTAAATAGCTCACCATAATAAACCTCTGTCTTCTAAAATGCAATTCCACTCCAAATCAATATTTTAAATAGATTTGTTTATGGTATTTTTCATAGAAATTTTTGAAATTAAAAAAACAAGCAAACTCATTTTCCTTCTGCTTTATACTCTTTATTGAATATCTTTCGTGCTCCTAGCTTGAATATGTAGTCTCTAGATTTCCTTGAAGTTTGATTAATTAGCTAATTGATTGTTTAGACTGGTTGTTAAATTTTCTCAATTGCTTCTTTTAGTATCTATTGATAATGCCATATAATTTTTTCCCTAAAAGTATTTATGTAATGAACTATGGGAATAGAATTCTGAATTCTTAATATGGTGTCATCCTTATAGTTGGAATCCAATGTGTTTGGACTTAGTGTACTATCCTTTAAGAGATGGCTGGGACAACTTCCTTTTCTCCAAGTATTCAGTGCTGCTAACTACTAAGATGAAGTATGCCAACCACTTCAACCTTTAGAAACATTCTTTGGATCTTTCAGGCCCAATTTTAAGGAATCCACTCTCAGTAAGAGCCCTTCAGCCAGGTTCATATAATAGTGGCCAGGACTGTTTCCATTACCTAGATCTCATCCTCTGCCCAGTGCCAAAGTGATACAGCTTCAAAGCAAAGACAGGAAAGATGAAAATATAAGAGCAATTTTAGAGTTTTCAATTGGAAATTCTTTGTCATATTTTTTCGAGGTGATAGAAAAAGACAAAGTAATAAAAGCCAAAGACTATACAATCTTGTAAAAGGCACAAATAAGAAATTTCTCTGAGCCGGGGTAGACCATTTTTTCCGCAGGAGTCATGGTAGGGAATCAAGGTAAGAGCTTAATATTCCAAATAACATGAGATTAACAAAAGGAGGAGTCCTATTTAGAAAACATGTTTTCAAATCTGGGAAAAAAATGTGTGCAAATGCATTTTACCCTAGATATTTTCCATAAGTTGGTACATCCCTTGACCATCATTTGCTTTCCATCTCCTTGTCAAAAGGAGTGCCCCCATCCTGAGTGGCCACCACAGCCACAGTCTTCAGGAGGCTGCAAGGCTCCTCAGAGTCCCTTTCCTCCTGTCCTGGCTGCAGCAAGCAGAAGCAGGTGGGTTCTTTTATATCAAAACAGCAAAACACCAAAAAGGAAGTTAGGAGAACCCCACTTTTTACTAACCAAGCCACACACAAGCCTTCCTGACATCCTATAACCGTGTCCTTGCACCAAGTAGAAAATAAACTCCAACCAGCCAGCAAAACAAAACAAAACAAAAAACCAAAAGTGGTATGGTATTACTATAATAATATATGAGAAAATACTGTCTTTCATTATTCATTTTCGTCTACATTGGGACAACAGAGGAGTGAAGATTGAGATTGCCAAATTGCCTCTGAGAAGAAACAATTACAATAAAATTAGAAGTTTCCCAATATCTGTGCACAACGGAAAAGAGCAAAGAAGTTTCAAACCATGTGTGTTATAATCTATTGCACTGTAATTGAAATCCAATTGATCTTAACAGGATTTAGATAAGGACATTTAATGGACAAACTTTTCAAAGCAGGATGGTCAGTATCTCACCAAAAAGTGATAAAAATTCTTGTGACATTTTTAGTACAGAGGTAAGAGCATGAACTTTGGGATCAGAAAGACTAAAATTCAAATACTGGCACTTTTAACTTAGCACCTTGTGATCTTAAGAAAGATGAGTTTGCATTTCTTCAGCTGTAAAATGAAAATAACAGTACCTACTTCAAAGAAATAGTATAGGAATTTAACGAGAAAATACACATAAAGCGCTTGATTTAGATTTGAATGTATCATAATTTCTTAAATTGTATCTGTTATTATCCCCTTCTCTTTTTTGTCCTCCTCCACTGAGATGGAGATTACTTTATCACCAACTGCCCTACCACTTATTTATTTATTTATTAATTTATTATTTTGTCGTTGTTGTTTTTAATAGTGTGCATGCTATGTGAATGCCACTTCCAGACAAGCTAACAACCCTTTTCCGATGGACCACCATATTGTTTCCTCTAACCTTTTCCTATAGACATATTCTGTATTTACCACTGATGTGCCTACATTCTGATGTGAAAACCACGGAAAATATAATTCTTCCTCCTTTCCTAATTGGTTTTCAACACACTGTGCTACCTCTTCCACACACATACATCACCCAATTAAATTCTGAGTAATATAAATTCTTCATTTTGTTCAGTCTTCTTAGATAAATAAGACAAACCTATTTGGTATTTCAAGAGGTCTACCAAAATAATCAAATCTTCCTGCCCTTCCACCTCTCCCTTCTTATATGGGCATGACACTAGAAATCTTAAGACTCCATCTGATGGAGTGCTTCAAATGTCCTTTTCCCAGACCTTTAAGATAGGCAATGACACGTTCTGAGTAAGCATATTTATTGACAATATAATCCCTTTCCATACAGGGTCTATATCTGTGAAAAGGCTTAGAATTGGGTGTGTTCCCAGCCTAAATATGCTCACAGTTATATTTTACCACTAGATGTCACTCTGTCACATTGAAGCAAATGTGGGGCCACTTCCTGCTACCAAAATGCACTGCAGTCTAGGCACTTGTCCCACGCCTGAGAAATAGCTAATTGTAACATTGACTTTGCCGCCCTAGAAGCAAATAATAAGGATTAATCTCCAGTGTAAGACCAAGGCTGGCTCTAAGTATCCTCTGATGAGGATAGAACACCCTAATCTCCACCAACCATGACCTCATTGGATAGGTCTTCACTTCCAAAGGGCTGAGGTACCCCTACAGTATTTCTGTCTCCAAGAGTATTCAGCTTTCCAAGCTCCATCATGCCAGATTGATGGAATCACTTATTTTATTCCCTTGTATTGTATTGGTATCACCAGCAACAACTCAGATGGGTCTCCAATTTTATAATGAAAACCAAGATTAGTCAATATCTTTACCAGATAAAGCTGCTATGCAAACATGATCCAACTGTCCCTCATTCTCTAAGATTCATTCTACTATTGCTGACAAACCAATTTTCAGCCTGAGAATCCAACAACTATTTCTCAGTGAGTCCACTCCAGAAAGAATTTTGTGGAACTGAACTGGAAAAACCTCAGTTCTAAGACTTCCATATTCACACGTAGCATTTCTGCTTCCAAAGATGGTCATGCCTAGAGATTTAACATGTTCTACCCATGACCAAGTCTTTTTCTCCATTGGTTACTACTCATGAATTTCTCAAGTTTTTTTTTTAAATTATAATTAATCTGAACAAATTATTAAAAACAACCAAAACAAACAAACAAAAAAACTAAAACCTTGCTTAATTACAAGTTCCACAGCAGTGAGCACAATCTCACACTCTCAGATATCCACATCTATCTGACATGAACGTTTTCTGAACAGAAGATTTTTTTTTTTTAAGTAGCCTCCACACCCAGCATGGAGTCCAATGCAGGGCTTGAATTCTTGACCCTCAGATCAAGACCTGAGCTGAGATCAAGAGTTGGACGCTTAACCAGCTGAGCCACCCAGAGACCCCTGAACAGAAGAATTTTTAAGTCCTTCAGAAACTAGGTCTCCATCGAGACTTGGTTAAAACTCATGTCCCATTGGAAATTTAATAAAGTACTTCTTTAGACTTCTTCAATTTAGTAGATTTATATGGTGCTGAATAGATTTGCTTCTCTTTCAGGAATATTTTATCTTGAGTAGGGCATTCTAAACAAAATTATAATTGGCACAAACTCAGTTTTCTTGACATTCCTCTCCTTTATGCTATCCTTTCATCAGAAAAATAAAAATGGTGAAATGTATTCTTGGCTCAAGGACAAAGTAAAAATTTTAATGCTGAGCAACAAGTTGGATTTAAAATTCTGGGTTAGAGATCCCACAGTGTAACTCAAATATAAGCCAGGAATTGGCATGATTCCATTTCTGGCATAATCTAAGGTAATGATGAAAAATTCCAAATTTTACTCAGTATCATAATAAAATGTCCCAAATGTAGGTTCTTAAAATTATTTTACAGTAATCTTTAGACATCTTTTTGAGAGTCAATACTTTTGCACATCCATTTGAAACTCCCTTTAAAAATATTCTTTCTCAGGGTGTCTGGGTGGCTCAGTCAGTTGAGCATCCAACTCTTGGTTTGGGCTCAGGTCATGATCCCAGGGTCCTGGGATCGAGCCCCGCATCAGGCTGTGCGTTCAGTGCAGAGTCTGCTTGTGCTGCTCCATTCCCCTCTGCTCCTACCCCACTCCTGCTCACACATGTACATGCCCACTCTTTATTTTTCTCTCTCTCAAATAAATAAATAAATTCTTAAAAACCTATTCTCTTTTTGTTTGTTCCTCTACTCATCAGTGCTCCCCAACACCAATCCTATGAATCTTTTTGGTCACTATCCTCAAAATGTAACCACATTTGGCAACTACTAAAAAATCTATCCTTCTGTCTCTCTTTATCCAAACTTCAATAAGTGTTCCCACGGTCATGATCTTTCCCTATTTCTCTTCTATTTCCATGCTGTTAATGTGTCTATGCTCCTGAAATGCCGCCCATACCTTACAACTCTACCTTTCTTATGTATGTCTCTGGAAAGGCATTTTTCTTGTATATGATTGATTTTTTAGACAATAATCAGCCTATTCCCACCCCCTTGAATTCCAGAGAATAAATACTCTAATATTGTAACTACTAATGTTTTAATGGTTGTATAGATAAGGAAACCCAGGCTTAGAGGGACTAAGTAACTTGCCCAATTAAGAGGTGGACTGTGAATGAATATTCAAGTCAACCTTACTCTAGAGTTTTATTTAGACAGGCAGCATTAAATGGTGGTTATGAAGATCAATTCTGGGCCAAACTGTCTAGGCTGGAATCATGAATCCACAGCTTACCATCAGTGTGGCCTTGAAAGAATCTCTCCATGCTTCATTTTTTATATTTTTTTAAGTGGAGATAATGACCAGATTGCTATTTATAGTTGTTGTGGTGATTAAATGAATTAATACATGAGCAAAACACACATAGCAAATGAGTTAAATGAGTAAAACACATAGTAAATACTAAATTATTATTATTAACCACTATACTGTATTGCTTTTCAAATTCAAAAAATATTTTTAAAATAAATGTAAATGTATTAGTCAAAATAATATAAACGACTAGTCTACAACTGAGGTTATAAATAGGGAGAAAACTTGGCTTATTTACCAAAGGAATAATTCACTAACTTGACTCTCTGTGTCAAATACTTTAGTAGTTAAACCCTCGATCCAAGTTTGAAATATGTAACAGATGCTTAATGATGATAATGATGATGATGATAGCAATAATTGCTAACGTTTATTGAGACTTGCTGGGCACTAGGTGCTTATTTGATGCTATGGCAAGTACTTTAATCATCCCTATTCACAAATGAGGAAGTTGAAGCTAACAGTTTGAGTAACTTGTTCAAGATCAAGACGGTACTAAATATCAAAGTTTGGGCGTCAACCCATTGAGGTCATTACGGAGCTTACAGAGCCTAAAGCTCACAATCAAAACACAATTGAAGACTACATAAATTTTCAGATAAATATGTTTCAATTATTTGTAAGTCTAATTGTATTTCTTTGGTTTACCTTTACATTGCATTACATTTGATTTTCTAATCTGAAGTGGTGCTGTTGGCCACAGAGTCATATAATCTGTTACTTATAATGAGCTTTGGGTACAAAAAAATTATTTAATATAAAATGTTTCCTGCATCTTAGAGTAAAAAGAACCACACACGATGTACCTACTAAGCCTCTGGGCATGGAAAATATGTATAAATTTAAATGAAATTTTACCAAGAACTCTGTTAGGTGGCCCCGGTCTAAGATGAAAAAAGTCATAGCCCAGAAAGGTTAGTAAGTTACAGACAGAGCCTTTTGTCTGAATATTAATTACCTACATACATATTTAACTGATACATATTTATATTTTATACAAATATTTTTACACACATTATGACCTTAGCTCCAGGAATTTAAATGTAAAATAATTACACAAGTATTTATAAACATTTTCTATTCTTGGATATTGACTCCGCAGTGGATATCGGGGATTGACTCCTCCCTCCAAACTTCCTTCTAGATTTAGAGCAACTTGAAATAAAAATCTTATTTCTGACATGTCCTTGAAACTAAGACTCTGGGTGTTATCTTCTACCAATTAGCTATACTTTCACAGGATTTAGAAGGAAAAAGGGATGTGGCAACTTTTCACCTTTCTTCTAGCAGATAAAGTAAAAAAAAAAAAAAAAAAAAAAAAAGTGGGTTCATTCCACTGCAGTGTTCCAAAGACTATTATCTAGATTCCTGAGAAACTAGAAGAATCTGGAACAGCAACAGTAACCCTCCTAATTTCACATCCTGATTTCTGGATCAGCTATTGGGTGTTTCTGAACTCATACCTCTAGTGGCAACTGTCCAGGTGGTAGATCCCACGGTGGGTCAGGTCTTTGTTGCTCTGAGAGACAATTCTAGAAGTCCAAAATAAATCCATCTCTTTCCCCCCCAGTGATTTTTGTTCAGTATTTAATTTCTTGTATCAAATCCATTTCTTCTTAAAACATCTAGTGTGCTTTTCATTTCCTCTGCTGAGCCTTGACTGATACAATATTCATTGTGTGAACTATATGATTGCTCTCCGGAGCAGTTCTTAGAACCGATGCCTTTTAGAGACTGTGGTGCTCTGTCCCTTACACTTTTGTCTTTTCATGCATTCCGGTCCTTCCTCCTCACCCCATCCTCCTTTCCTTCATAACCCTGTCCATTCACTACTTCTAAACCATTCACAAAAACCCTTTGATAGTCAAGCCTAGTATAGCCTTGCTTCCAGTTCAGGAATGTTATCGTTTTGAAAGAAAAAGAAAACTCAGGAAATAGAACATTCAAAATCATATCGATTTTGATTTGTTTTAAGCCACTTAAAACAATGATGTTTCTGGGGCGCCAGGGCGGCACAGTCAGTTAAATGTCCGACTCTTGGTTTTCCACTCAGGTGGTGATACAAGGGTCATGGGATCCAGGCCCCCATGCAGCTCCATGCTAAGTGTGGAGTCTGCTTGGGACTCTCTCACCTTTCTCCCTCTGCTCCCCACCTCCCTCCCCACTCCCCATCAAATAAATAAATCAATGTTTTTTTAAAAACACAATGATGTTTCTGATGAAAGGAACTTTTGTTTGTTTACATGTTTGTTTTTCTTTCCTCTGGTATATTTAAACTGGGAATTATGTCCTGGTACCTAGCTCCCATCTCCTGTCACTTTTCATAATTGGTACAACACCCTTTGCTGCTGTAATTGTTACTGCTTCACCCTTGTCCTGAAAATTGTTTCAAAAAAGATTGCAGAGGGGCCCCTGGGTGGTTCAGTTAGTTAAGCATCTGCCTTTGGCTCAGGTCATGATCCCAGGGTCCTGGGATCAAGCCCTCAGCTGGGCTCCCTGCTCAGCGGGGAGCCTGCTTCTCCTTCTCCCTTTGCCTCTACCTCATGCTCTCTCTCTCCCAATAAAATCTTAAAAAAAAAAAAGATTGTAGGTACTGTACTTGATGCTTGGTGTTTGCCACAAATATAAATGTCTTCAAAACTAGAGATCAAAATCATGCCAAGTCCCTTGCCTCTGCCACAGTTTTACACACAATCCTTTGGCAAAAGCGGTTTCGAAAGTCCTGTCAATTTTTTTCTAGGATATTCTTTATTGGCAATAAAGGTTAGCCCAAGAGTTTAGCCTAAGAGTGGTCATTAAGAAAGTCCCAAATCCATTCATTTAAAAAGCTCAGTAACTTAATATCAAAGAAGAAATACTGGTACCAGAGCACCTTGCTGAATTTGTACTCAGCTGCACACTAAAATAAATACCATACATATTTATACGTGGTGGTTGTTGGGAAGAATATCAGAAGGGTAAACAACATTTGGGAAAACCAACAGCCATTTGTTTCTTTGTACCTGACCAAAAATATGTTCAGCTGGTATTTGTGCTACTACATAGATGGGCGCCTACAACCCATCTGATACTTCTGCTCTCATCCTCCTTCCCTGCAGAAGGGAAGGAGAAGACAGATCAAAAACTATGCCTAAGTCCTAAAATGCTACAGCCAAACCAGAAAACTATCCTAACAGAAGAGAAAGTCCCTGTCACCAGAACCGGATTAGCTCCTACTTTTTGTTTCTGGATGGCAAATGGGAAGTGTTTTGTAGAAAAAACAAATATTAAGTAAAATACAATTCCCAATCTCAATTGTTTTAAACCCTCATTTGAAAGTTAATCAGGTTAATGCACGTCTGTGGGAAGAACTGGGACTTTTCGAACTCTGGTTCCTTTCCAGATCTTTTACAAAAATAGAAATAAAATTTCCATTACTATTTTCTTGCTATTCCATTGTGTTTTTCCTTCATATTGTAATTCATTGATTTTTTCCTCCCAGTTTATGTTTCTTTAAATTCAGACCGGAGGCAGGGAAATTCCTTAGCAAATAATATTTGATGCCACAAGACTATTTTAATTTAAATTTATTATAAGTAATAATTCAATGAAACAAACAATGTCTATTGCATTTTCAATTATAGGGCCAGCAGGGGAATATTTGAGTATTTTGTTTCCAATGATTTATTACTGAACATTCACAAACATACTAAAAATGTGAAAGAATTATACAATTAAAACCAGTTAGAGTCTACAATTAATATTTTACTATATTTTCTTCATTATGTATCTCTCCACTTATCTGCCCCGTTTGAGGATTATGTAATCGGATAATAAGAAGAGTCAGCTGAAAAACATTTAGAAAGGGGATAACTGAAGAGAAATCTCCCCACCCTTAATAATGTTTTCAACATTTTGACTTTGCTTTTTCCTTTCTAAAATTACTATAAAAATGTGGATAATGTTTGAAGTGAACACTGGGATTATGACTCCTATCTCAAATGTTTTCTTCAGGTTTTCTCATGTTTTTCAATAAAGTAGGATTTGTTGAGCTGTAGAGGACAAAGGGTTATCACTGAATATCAGACTAATATATAAAGCTCCTTACATGCCATCACACTGCCCTCGATTTTTAAATAATGGGATTTTATAAAAAGACTGAATAAAGGACTCTAAAGCGATAAACTACAGAGAGATACAAGACACTATTGCCAAAAACAGATAGCACTCAATTAGTTTTTTTTAAAGGCATTCTTATCACATCTTCTCCTAATATTAGCTTTCTCAATAAACAATAGCCTGCTGCAATATTGCCAGGGTTGCCCAGCTGAGATGACAATGTGCATGACAGATGATCAGGACCATCAAATTGTTGATGTTATTCACAAATGGCACTCACTAGCCCTTCGGTTTTTAACATTATTCTATGACTCTAACATGAAACCAGATTAATATTTATGTGGTAAGAGAGATGAGAAATGCATTTTCCTGCAATAAAAAAGGAACTAAAAATATTTTGTGGGTCCATTTTCAGCTACTAACTTTTATCTAATTGAGTTTGAGATGTACATAAAAAGCAACAAACACAAATCTTTCTGCTTTTTAAATAGGCTTTAAATCTTGTATGACTATTCAAGAATTTAGTTAAGATTTTCAGATTGTATTTGCTATAAACAAAGGAAAAAACACACAGGGAAAAAAAATCTCCATAATTTAATGTACTAATGCCACTGTTCACACTAGGTTACGCTAGTGTCTGTTTTCCAAACATATTAATTAGTGCATTAAACTACTAGTCAAATTAAAGTTTACAGTATTATATATCTATTCTTTTTATCCAGAATATAGAAAGTTTCTAGTTTTCTAACTAAAAAAAAAAAAGTCAGTATTTTAAACCATCTAACTAAAAACTATACTTTCATGATATTTGGGCACATTGGCCAATTTGACAGTATTGAATCATCTGACTTTCTGGAAGGAAATTTAAATTTTATTTAGATTCTAGAAGAAAAGTAAGACATGTCAAAATCTTTGTAACATTAAAATATCTCCAATTCAAGACAGAAAGCAATTATTAGCTTATGATAAACAAAAAATTTCTTAACATTATCTGTAATGCCCTGAAAATTGTGTCCCCTTCCTATCTTCCCAATCTCTTCTGGAATGATGTTCAGAGGGTTTCCAGATGAGTCAACTATCTAGTTTTCTCCTACCTTAAAGAACTGCCTCTTCTCAGCCGTTTTAGGATTCTTCCTCCTTCTCTTTGACTTGGTATCATATTCTGTGCCTTGAACACTCCTCTATTTTCACCCCCTTGATGTCCTTATCCAATCCCCTGTCTTTAAATATCATAAATTTATTAATGGCGATCAAATTTATATTGCCAGCTTCAATAGCTCCTTAAACTGCAGATTTGGTAGGAAAAGGGGCTCTAGGATTCACTATATATCAAGGGGAAAGAAATGAACACTTTCAGTGAATGTGCTGGACTAATAAGGACAGATTTTACACACCTCTTCCCAATTCTGCATTCAGTGATATTCAATCAGTAGCCTGAAATTGGCCATATTGGGACTATTTCACCCATAAAAACCAGCAAATGGTACAAATCCTTACCCTCTCCAGAACTAGCATAGCAGCATACAATTGCCTGTGATAGTCTGGAAAGGCCCAAGAAAATGAGGGCCAAGAAAATGCTGAGTAATTAAAATGTCCTTTTGTGTGTGTGTATGGGGGAGATTATTTTGGTTATTCCTTGAAAATCATTTTGTAAATCTATTGCTTTATTTAAAATATCTCTATACACACAAAGTTCCAAATCCTGATCAGCAGCTAGATTTGGCGGTCTTGGGATATTTAACCTATTCATTCAGAAGGAATAACAAGGCTGGAGCAATATATGAAGATAGAGGAAACAAATTTAATTTCTTTAAGGATGATTTTATTAAAAATTACTATCTAGATTAGGATCCAATGGTACTGCTACCTATAACTCCCTCCCAGTGTAGATACTTAGATCCAGGAGGAGACACTTAACACAAGTTGGCCAATCATATTTTTTTCTTCTGGAATTTGCAGGCCAGTTAGTTCTTGACAGCCAAGTTGGAAAGTCATATTTATGTATTCCATCTGACATTACAGCTGTGAAGAGCAATGTGTTATAGAGCAGGGGAAATCGCAAAGCAACAGGGAGAATAAGACAAATATGCAAAGAGAAACAGTGCCAAGAGATCTCGAGGTCCAGGAAAGAGACAGCAACTTGACATTTTATACCCCATAATCCCACATAGCACGGCTACTCTCCCTGCAATTGGGTTTCACGTGCTTCCGTCCCGTTCTTTAAATAAACTCTTTTAGCTTAGAAGTTCTTATTAAAAACTGCCATTTAAGATTTAGTTAAGAAAAAAAAATTCATTGACATCCAGATATGGTATTAAACTGACCTCTTGCAATCACCCCTTAGGTGTGTAGTAATCATCTCAAAATTCACACGTAAAAGTGAACTGAATTTTGCTTAAAGCTGCTTCATTCACATTTCATCTTCTTCAGCTCAGTAAATGTCTCCATCTTTTTTTAGTTGTTCAAGCTAAAACCATTAGATTTTGACTTCTTTTCTGTCACACAACTCTATCCAATCCCATAGCATGTCCTGCTGGCTCTATCTGCTGAATATATTCAAAATCTGAGTACTTCTCATCATCTCCATTGTCACCAAGCTCTTCCAAACCACTATTCTCTCCTCCCTGGATTATTGTAATAGCTCTTAATAGTCCTTGCTTCTGTCTCTCTCAACCTCCACCCTCCCCCAAGTCTATTTTCTACACAGCCGCCAGAGTAAATCATCCCACTCTTCAGATCAACACTACATTAAGCTTCCCATTTCCTCAGGCTAAAAGCCAAAAAAACGTATAATGACCCCCCCTCTTTTAGCTCTGTAACCTCACCTCCAACTATTCACCTCCTTATTTATTTCCTTCCAACCACATGTTCTCCCCAGCTTTCCTGAAATACTCTAGACACCCTTCTTTTCAGGCTCTTTGCCTTTGTTGTTCCATTTGCTTCTTAGGATTTCTCAATTGTCTGCTCAGTTCGATTCCTCAACACTTTGAGGTGTTTGCTCAAATGTCACCTTATGAATGAGATTTTCTTGGCCATTCAATTTAAACTGAAGTACCACCTTCCCCCTGGGGCATCTTAGCCCCTTTCTAGCCCCTTCCGGCCATATAATTTACAAGCATATAACACAGTATATATTTAATTCATTTTGTTTGCTTCTCTCCACTAAAATATAAACTCTCTGCTGGCAGAATTTTTTTTTTTTTTTTTTTTTTTTTAGAAATTTTTTACTATTTAGATCACCGCTGCATCTCCCTGTGCTTAGAAAGGTGCCTTGCATATAGTAGATGCTCAATAAACTCTTGAATAAATGAATGAGTAAATTCAGATAATAAATAAAAATACTTGTGGGGGTGAAGTTGGGAGAATAGTTGAATTACACAAACTACTTGCCTCCACTGCCCTAATTCAATGGAATATTGCCAGCTCTTTGTTTTGTTCTATTTAGATTCTGCATCTGTGTAGATTTCGTTTCCAAAATTTGTGGATGTATAGTAATTTACTGAGGAAAAAAGTTGTTTCCATGGATGCCTGGTAAACTGATTACAATGAAACTGGCACTGAGTTCTATAATATGACACCATGGTATATTATAATTCTAATTTACACTATAAAGTTTTTCTAGTGGCAGAATGAGTACTTTCCCAGGTCTTTTTTTTTTTTAAACAGAACTTAGATAAAAAGCCTATGTTGTATCTGGCATCTGATCACTCATAGCAATCTTCTCAGATAAAAACACAATGTCAGTGAGAAGAAAGAAAAAATATCCTGCAGAATAGAGGAGAATAATCCTTTGCAGAACTGTCTCTGGATGCTAATGAACCAACAATAAAAGCCCTATTATGAAATTGTTTTGAGTGATATTGTTCACATTAAGTTTCAGTGATGCCAAAGGCAGAATCACCCTGAGGCTTGGATACATCAGTTAGGACGACACATATTT
>CM052899.1:65908480-65948060 GCA_028534135.1 Potos flavus | reverse complement strand
TTTCTAAACAATGTTTTGGTTCTTTGTTGTTCTTGGCTTCATTTATGTACTTCCTTAAGTTTGTTCAGTCACTTCTTCTGGGCCCTTGACTATTTATTTTATGAAATGCTCTGGTGGGTCATCTCTCTTTCCTAACAAACAGATTGTCTTGGCGTCTCTTGCACTGAGTCTCAGGTTCCATGGCCTCCAGGGTGTCTGTCAAGTTGGGGGTCCCTGCAGATTGGATGTTCAGGTCCCATTCAGCTAAATCCAATCCCATTATTTGCAAACTAGCCTGAAGCTCATTGCATCTGGTTTCCACAGTAGCAAATACATTACAGCCTCTGAAGGATGAATATGAAATATCTACTCTAAATAATTTTGTATATATAAACTCCTCATCTTGAGAAAGGACTAATTTGAATATTTTTACCTAGTTATTCATTAAGTTATGTCAAAGAAAGGGACTCAAATCTCTCTTCTAGAGAAATTGCAATTACACTGCCTTGAGGTCCATATCACTGCTTCCAGAAAAGCTTATTTTGTTTTTTTGTTTTTTGGGGGGTTTTTTGGCCTACAATTTAACTGACACAGAAAAATCTTAGAAAGAAATCCCACCAAATGAAACCTAGCTAAGAAAAGAAGATCACATGTCCACAAATAGGTACCTAAAGCTGTCCCAGTGAAATTTAAGAATTTAATAAGAGGCCAATTCAAATGGGAAAGATGTCACAAAGCAAAACATATAAACATATATATAGCTAACATTTGTTTTTATCACACGTTCCTCTAGGAAACACATGGCAACTAGGAAGAAAATCCTATTTTCACTGCCAGCAGTTAAAGGACTAACCTGCCTTGGAATCCAAAGTATTAGGGGTGTTGTATGTGTTTTAAAACTCAGCAAGTGCCACTTTACAGGAATGGTAGAGATTCACTTTCGCAGTAACGATAACTATTTCTATTATAGAAATATCATTTTTTGAATATAGCTTTCAGGCAAAAAGACCAGTGTGTGAGTTAATAGACTTCAGGTTCTAATTAAGTGCTGCTCTTTGGAGAATGATTTACATATGTGTACCCTGGATTTAATGTTTTATTTAAGCATAGCTTGTTTTGTATAACAAAGGATGGAAAATATAAAAGCATAAACTGAAAAGGTATCCCAAGGGGTTACACATCGTTTCTCTTTAACCACTGGAGAATTGTACAACCCACCTGTCATGGGGTTGTCTGTTCTTTGCCAAAGAGTGAGGGTGAATCTTAAATTATTCCAAGTAGCTCATTCAATTCGCTACAACCATTTCTATCAGGAGACGGAGAAGTATTTTGGGAACAATAAAGTGCTATGCAAATGCAAGTTTTTATAATTAGTATTAAGACTTGTTCTCTCTTACCAGAAGGGGAAAATGACTAGACATTTTGCTTTTTTTTTTTTAAAGATTTTATTTATTTATTTGACAGAGAGGAGAGAGATCACAAGTAGGCAGAGAGGCAGGCAGAGAGAGAGGGGGAAGCAGGCCCCTGCTGAGCAGAGAGCCTGATGCAGGGCTCGATCCCAAGACCCTGAGATCATGACCTGAGCCGAAGGCAGAGGCTTTAACCCACTGAACCACCCAGGTGCCCCTAAACATTTTGCATCTTATAAAAATTCTTGCAACCCTGAAAACACTAACATATTATTCTTCAGCTTTCTCTATACAAATAAAACTTACATTTTACCTCTCCCTAATTAGCCTTACTTCTCAGTCTGATTTCATTCTCCCTATTGGACAATTACCAAACTTACCATGCCAGAAATATAAAACAAGTAGAAAACTAGCAGAAACTGGAGTGATTTTTGTTAAATTTTTTATATTTTCAACAGATAACGGTCAACATCTAAATCAGGCCAATCATATCTAATATTTACATTTTAATTTTTTACAACTTCTAATTATGAATATTTTTAACATGAAAATTTAAAGAATACTATAAGGAATGCCTACATCACCAGGTGGTCAATTTGATTCAACAATTATTAGTTTTTCTTATGGTTAATTATCTATCACACACCCACATGCACACACACACACAATTTACCCAATTGTTTTAAAGTAAGTTATGGATACTACATAATATTAATAATACAATTATCTCACCAAAAAACCCCAAAATTTCATGCAATGTCCAGTCTGTGATCAAATTGCTATAGTTGTTCTGTAAATACCTTGCCCACAATCTACATTTTATAGTTAATTAGTTTCTGGTTTAGCTCCCTAATTTTTTATTGAAAAATCAGCATATGTATATATGCTGATTTTTTGATATATATATATATGTTGTTTCAGTACAGTTGATACACAATGTTACATTAGTTTCAGGTGTACAGCACCTGTGATTCCACAGGTTTATACATTATGTTATGCTTACCACAAGTGTAGTTACCATCTGTCACCATACAACTCAATTACTGTACCATTGACTATATATTATATATATATATATATAATATATAGTATAATATATATTATATATAATAATATAATATATATAATATAATGGGAAAGGAAGCATTCTGTATGCAATTCTACACCTTCTTTTGTTCATTTAAATTGTATTCTTGTGATCTCTGTATATCAGTGTATACTGGTCATCTTTATTTCTCTAACCTCATGGGGTTACTGTGACTATGGCTTAATATATATTGCAAAGTGCTTAGCACGATGTTTGTAAAATAGCAAGCTCTCCATAAATGATAACTGCTGTCCTTTTAGAGAGATTATATAAGAATCCCGGAATTAGTAGAGAAAAACCCTGTTTAAGGGAAAGGTGTATATAAATATACACACATATATGTAAACTTACTCCAAGATATTTGCTAATTTAATGAAATATGACTGCAGAGCTTGGATTGACTATCAAAAAGCAGTAGCAACACCTTTGTTGTTCATCATCTTTAACGTCAGAGGCTGAAAACCTTTACTACTCAACTCTCTGGACTCCGCTGCAGCTAGTGATGTCAGGGAACATTAGTATGGTCAATGAGAGTAGGTGAGCATCCCAGAGCTTCTAATCCTATAAAGAAGCAAAGCGCCACTGGGAAACTTTTAGAAATAAAGTTTTTTGTTTGTGTTTGTTTGTTTGTTTTGCTCCTTCCTTCATCTTTCTGCCTAGAACTCAACTCTGTAGTCTTCACAGTACATGAGCTATCTTAAGACCTTAAGACAAGAAGCTTGAAGACAAAGCCTCACAAGTTAAAGATGAAAGAATGGAAAATAGAAAAAAAGAACAAAGAACAAAACCTGAGTCCCTTATGGCACTGCAGAGCTGCTGCCTAATTCTATATTGTCTACAGATTTCATGTTATAGGAGCCAAATTTATATGTTTTGGAAGCTGCTTTTTGTCTAGTTTCTTCTTTTTTTCAGCCAAATGTATTCTTAACAGATAGAGATAGAAATCAAAATGAAAATCTTAACAGAATTTTTCAGAAAACATAATGTTTTTATTTTAAATTCCATTTTTGATCATTTGTAATTAAGAATATCAAAGAACACTCAGAAAAAGAACTAGGCAAAATACTAATACTACCAGCCTTTCTGTATATTAAGATACGTTTGAAGCAAAAATAACTAAATTAGGGGCACCTGGGTGGCTCACTTGGTTGAACATCTGACTCTTGATTTTATCTCAGGTCATGATCTTGCAGTCCTGGGATTGAGCCCTGTGTCAGGCCCTGCGCTCAGTGCAGAGTCTGCTTCAGGTTCTTTCTCCCTCTCCCTCTGCCCCTCCCCTGCTCTCATGCTCTCTCTCTCTCTCTCTCTCTCTCTAAAATGAAGAAATAAAATCTTTTTAAAAATAATTAAATTAGTATATCATTGGGTGACATAAAGCACACATCAATGGAAGAGTATTAAAATTAATAAATATCTGGAAGTATAGTACATGACAAATTAGGCATGACCAAATGAAGAAGGAAAGGTACATCCAATAATTTTTAAAAAGTCATCAATTAGAAAATAATGAGATTTTCCCACAAATCTTCTCATGTAAAGCTTTACAGATTAATTCTTCTGGTAAAATTACCACAAGAGTTTACAGAGAGAAACCAGCATGCCCTGTTCTGTGCTTTGCCATAAACTTCGCTCTAGCAATTTTAACATATGAACATATGTGGGAAGCATTGACTGGTTTGTCTTTTAACACCACCTCCTAAAATACTACCTGCGGGCTCAATAAATGAACAATAAATAATTGAATGCCTACTTACTTAGGTGTTTCTGGTTATGTTAAATTTATATGACTAAGACATACCCACCCTCAGAAGTCTTGCAACCAGTAGAGATATGATAACATAACCCTCCAAAAAAAACCAAATACTACAAGTAGAATGTGATAAATATCTTGAGGTGGATGCAAACAAAATGTTCTGTGAATGTACAGTATTTAAATGAAACCAAGAAAGACAAAGGGAAATGTTTGTTTTTGTCAAATATGTGGATGGATATAATTTTAAAACTCCTATATATGATACAGAATAGTTTTTGTCTTTTACTGGATGATGGACTACTTTGAGATCCAACCCCCACCACTCCTATACACACAGACCAAAATTTTGCACACAATTTCAGGAGATTTAAGGATTCCTTTGAAGTTTTACAATGAACAGTTAGGTAAGAACCCTTGATCCAGATATTTGTAGTTAGGATTTTATCACTATTTGTGTAATAAGTTATGTGGTTGTGTCCCCAGATAAACTAGCAAACATCATATAAAAATAATTTTAATAGGAGAGAAGCAATGCTACAGATCTATGATACCATAAATGTTATGTATTAAATACAGGTATTAAACATATTTCAAGGGTTAGGTAAGCATTTTGCTCACAAAACAGGTTAATAGAGCATGATACGTTTACAGTGATAAAATTATTTCTAAATGACTACTTTTCAGCCCTGCTAATGAAAATGACAACTTTTTCAATGATTACATCATGAAAACTTAGCATAATTTAAAGGTTACTTTTATAAGGGTTGATAGTTTCCGGGAAATTAAAGCATTTTGTCCATGTGATTTTGATTGAACGTTAATTATATTTTAATGCAAAATTATAAATGTTGAATTAGATCATGTGGAAATAGACTTAAAACACTTCTGTGGAAGAGGGAGGTTGATGCAGTAACATAATTTGACTTTTCATGATGACTATAGAGATAATTTGGGCTGAATTATCATCTGTTTGTTGTTGCTGTGACTGCTGACAGATACACGTATGCAAGAACAGAAAGAACAGGAATATCTCTTTGAAATTCAGAACTCAATGAATGTCGTTAAGGCACAAACCAATATTTAGGTCCGTGGGTTCCTCTTCTCTCAACAACTTTCCTTTTTCAATATACCCTAGCAGAAAAATACCATTCTTACTATGGGTTCTATGAAAACAGTTATTCCACCCATACCTTTGTAGCAATTCAAGGCAGAAGAAGCAGAGAGAGAAGTCTCAAGGTGCAAAATATATAAGGGATATATAAGGGAGTTTATGGTCAGATGTGTTCAACTGAAAATTGGTACAGTGCATCTCAGAAATTTGCATTTGCAGGTTCTATACATCCTTTGGGTAGATGTCTATTGGTTCTGAAAATGTTTCTTTAAACATATATCCAATATTAAACTCCAGGCCCTCACTAACTCTTTCCTCCATGAAGGCAAGGGAAGAGAGAGACTTGGCTTACAGAGGAGTGAGCCACAACCCAATGGTAGTTCCTCAAGTTAAAGTTCCTCAAGTTTTTTCATGAAATAATCATATGGGCATTTAGATACCATACATGAAAATTAGAAACTGTCTAACAACGCTTTAATCAAAACATGGAACTATGTGACATATAACATATTTCTTAGCTACTTATTAGGATCTTTCTCTATTCGGAGTATCCCATGTCATACAATTTAAAATAATTATGCCTGTATCTGTATGGTGACTCACAATTACAAGGCATTTTCACAAACATGGTTGTCTGTAAACCTCTTAATTTTTGAGTAGTTCTCTCCATTTTATAAATGAAGAAAGCTAGGTTTTCCAATGACAAATGCCTAGTAACTGGCCAAGCTAGGACGTTTATCAAGGTCTTTCAGTTCTCTCGTGCTCTATTGCCATTTCAACACTGTTACTTGCATTTTGTGATACATAAAATGTACCGCTTTTTTATTTTTCATTATGAAATAATTTATCATAATTCTCAGAGGACATTCTTATTTGAAAATTCATCAAAAATATATCCAGTATAAGCATTTTTAAGTGAATGGAATATTTTGATTATCTTATGTATTTTATTTCTTGAGACCGAATTTAGTTGGTGTTTAGTTCTTAAGAGAGATATTTATAGATCAAAACTACCTTTCCAGACTGCTGGTTTCTTTCCAAACAAAATTTCTTTTTACTTTCTTTCCTCTGGCACAAGTTTCTGCATGTAACAGCAGGAATACAAATTATGTCCAAAGCACTTACGTAGTTGGCAGAAGTATTTTCTCTTCTGCTATAAATTTATCAAACATTTTTCAAAACAGTAAATCCCTGAAAACAAGGGCTGAATTCCAAATAGGATCATCATAGTTATGCCATTTACAATGTTTTAGTTAAGAGAATCTTCAATTATCTATTGTAAAGATCCTAAGTTTGAGAGCAATAACAATTTGCTATGGATCTGAACTGGCAGACTAATTTTCAGCTTCAGCAACTCTATTTTTTTCTTGAAACTTTAGGCCAATTTTTCACTATGGGAAATGCATTGCTAATTAGTGATCAGTTCCTGCATGGGTCTTTTTACACAACGTACGAATATGCATGGCATTGCAGACAGTAGCATCATCATCAAATCGGGAGCATAATAGGACAGATGGAGGAGAAAGAAAGAGCTTTCGGGAGTCAGAAGACAAAACTGAGTGCGTACGAAATCATTTATAATGTCCTTATGTGTGCAAATTCAATTAGAGGTAAAATATTGATTAGGTAGTTGATGTCACAGATAATACATTACGGAAAAGTAATTAAACATTTTCAATTTTTTCATTTTTTAAATAGTCACAACACTAGAGCAGAATTAAAGATGAATTAGTTAGAAGTAAATGGTGCTGATATGAGAAATGAGTCAAATATGGACAAACAGCCAAATGAGTATTTTTTGTTAACCATGAAGTATTCAGCAAGCATTTAAGTGCCTAATATTTGTTAGGCATTCTGTCAAGCAAAATATCAATGATGGACACAGAGTAAGACATAGTTCCTTCCCACAAAGAACTTTCACCTGTCAGAGCAGTGAACAGATTCTAGTTCTTTGAAACAGCTTGCACCATTGCTCAAATTCACTCGGGATTTATTTGGACTTATGGAGCTACGACTGGGTATGCTGAGGCAACTCCAGCTGCCACATCTCTACTGACCAACCAACACACAGACTTGTTAAGATAGTAGCACAAATGACCACTATCAAAGCATGGATTTATTAGGACTTTTCCAGACTCCAAATATTTGGCCTTTGCCCTTTATTTCTAAGCTGTGCTTGAAAATATTAATCAGATGGAAACTTAGAGAAGAGTTTCTGGGCTCTTGACTGCTTATCAAATGAAAAGAACTCAAACACAAGTTTGGATAATCTTAAATACTAAAATACCTAAATACCAAAAGCACTGAAATACAAAGGAGGTGGAGATGTTGTAAGAAGTTCCTATTTATGAATATAGAGGTGGAAGAGAATATAAGAAATGCATATAGAGAAGGTAGTTTTTATTTCTTAGGGTACAAAATGAAGTCTAGCAGCTGGTGAAATCTCAAGGTAAAAATCGAATCAGATATGGAATAAAAATCAGTACAGTTTGCAACCATAGATAGGAAAATGTTTGGAGAATATAAAAAGAAATAAAAGAATACAGTCTCCAAGGATAAGGAGAAAGAATGGTACAGAAAATACGTACACAAATATAGAGCTTTTCATAGCAGATTTTTATGGAAGAGGATGAATTAACCAGTTAACAGCAATGTGTTCTTCTATAGAAAAAGCAGAGTAATTTATTGAACAGAAAGATATGGACATCAATCTATACTTTATGTAGAAGAAAAATTTGAATAACCTAACAAATTGAAATTCTTTGCTAATGTTTCCTTCTATGAAGAAGCATTAATTTAGGAAACATATAAATACAATCTACCTTGAGAAAGGAAAGTATGCTTTGGGGTAAAAGGACACATCACTCACTTAGGGGTTTCTGTCCAGCAGATCTGTATGTTCAGAAGAGAAGGAACATTAGGCCATATAAGTAAAGAGAGGGGAGGTGGGGGGAGTAGGAGGCTTCTAAGTAGCCAAAAAAGACAGGAAGATTGCATAAAATCACAGTTTCCAGTACAATGCCTGACACATTTATTGATCAGTGAATTAGTCAAAAAGGAACTCTCTGGGCCCTCATTCTATAGCCTCTTAACTTTTATTTTAAACACTTTCCTAGCTTTGCCAACTGTTTTCTTAGCCCACAAGAGATTAAGACATGGAGATAAGTAACCTAATAAAAATAAGAAATAGGTGACTTCCAGACACTGAAGAGGAAATAGGAAATATAATTTGAAAAAGCCTCCAGAAAACTCAAAATCAGTCACCTCGTGTTGGAATATACCCCTGAAACAAATCTGAAGTAAATGGTGTGCAGGATATAAATTATTCCTTGCACTCACGAACTTGTTTTAGTCATCTGTTCTTTAAATATATATTTACTGATCACCTACCCTAAGTCACCTACCTTCTCAATCTTTTTTTTGTTTAATTTTCACCCTGTAAGGAGTCTTTTTAGATATCTTTTTTTTTTTTTTTCTGAAGAGCCATTCCCCACCACTGCCATGAAAATGCAATATCACAAATATACTATTTATCTTTTTATGTACTGAGGGCCTTCGGAGGGTTCCAAATCACTGTAATATCTAAGTCTTTTCACCCCTCAAAAACCAAGCTTTTCCCCCTTGAAGGCAATATCACCCCCACTGAAGATGTAGCTCTACCTTGAGCCAGGCACTGAAGTATGTAAAGATAAACAAAATAGACAAGGTTTCTGCCGTGTGGAACTCACTGCCTAGGAGAAGATAACTGATATAAGTTCAGTATAGTAACAAATGCAAGCATATAGTTCTGAGCCCATATTACTAGTCAGCTAGGTAAGAAAAGACTTCTTTGAGAAAGTGACATTTGAATTGAAATCTGAAGGATGGGTAGGATTATCTAGTGAAGAAGGAAAGGAAAAGCATCCAAGGTAGAGAGAAGAATATGTACTAAGATTCTGTGGCAGGAGGGAGCATGGGAAGAGCAAGAGATTTAAAAAGACCAATATGGATAGAGCAATGAGAACATCTGAGAACATAATGTACGATGAGGCTGGCAAAGCAGGTAGGGAGGTTACGGGCCATATTCAGACTTTTAGTCTCCATTCTAAGAGCAAGTTGAAAAAAAAATGAATGGACTTAAGCAGAATCAGAATCTGCAATATAATCAGATCACAGTAATCACACACATACAAACTGAATTATGTTCAAAGTGTTCTGTTTATGAATGCCTAGAATTATGGAAGTTGTAACATTTTCAATGTTTTCCATTAAAATGACTTTGATTTAAAAATTGATGTTTCTATGGTAGATTTTAATTACCTAAGAAGTTAGACTGCATGAAACAAGTTAATTCTCAACAATACCAGGAAAAGTAGGTATTTTTCTATTTAAAATCTGACCAACTCATTGTGACATATGGAGTAATAAAGAAAATGAATAATGAATGTGTGCAATAGATGATTATTACGTTTAAAGTATGACAAGTAGAATGGTTACAAAATAATTGATGAATAATAAATGCTAATAAGAGGCATAAGACATTTCTTCCTGAAAGCTCTAAGAACCTCCCCTGAACTAATATACTATGCCATCCCTACTTAAATAAACAACAGAACTGCATCTCTTACCTTTGAATGTACTTGTTTCATATCATATAAGAAATTCCCATTAGAGACACCTTGGTGGCTCAGTGGATTAAGCATCTGCCTTCAGCTCAGAGCACGAACCCAGGGTCCTGGGATTGAGCCCCACATTGGGTTCCCTGCTCAGCAAGGCACCTGCTTCTCTCTCTTCATCCGCCCCTCCCTGCTGCTCATGGACTCTCTCTCTCACAAATAAATAAATACAGTCTTAAGAAAAAAATAATTGGGGCTCCTGGGTAGCTCAGTGGGTTAAAGCCTCTGCCTTCAGCTCAGGTCATGATCTCAGAGTCCTGGGATCAAGCCCCACATCGGGCTCTCTGCTCAGCAGGGAGCCTGCTTCCCCCTCTCTCTCCGCCTGCCTCTCTGTCTACTTGTGATCTCTCTCTCTGTGTCAAATAAATAAATAAAATCTTTAAAAAAAAAAAGAAAAAAGAAAAAAAAGAATTCCCATTAGAAACCACGTCATTTTAAGAAATGACTTTAACGGTCATTCAAATCCTATACTTTTGTACTATAACAACAGGAAGGGAGTCTTAAAGAGCTAAGAAATTTATTTAAACTTAAAGTTCCATTAAGTTCCAAATACGTCTTTGATTACTATCCTCCGTATGCTTGTATTTGTTCATGTGTGTGTGCATATAACATTGAATACTAGTTTATAAAAAATCAAAAATTATCCTTTGAGGCTTTTCTACATTTTAATTTTATTTTTTAAGATAATACCATACTAGAGAAATGCGACGATTGTTATTTAAGAGCAGACTGTGTGCCCCAACTGATGTTCTCAGGCTGACCAGGAAGTATGTAAAATGAAAAAACGGCAGAGAGGTCTAAAAGGTTTTTTTTGGCTTTCGTTTTCATTCTGTTTTAGAAAATTCTTACTTTGTTCAACCTAGCTATTCAACACTTTGGTCGGATATATGCACGCAGCACAACCTTTGACAAAAATCACTTCCGGCGTTGCTTTCATTTTCCAAATGAGGTAGAGTTATATTAAGTGATCAGCAACATTCCACAACTCTCCTGAAATAACAGAAATCTGCCCCATGTCATTCTGGGATACGAGGATGTGCTCCCATACCAACAGAGGCCCTGAGCCAAGTCCAGGGCCCTTGGAAACTACCCAGTTGGGTGAGAAGCCAGATCAGAAAATATTTACCGAGAAGATCCACAAAAGGTCTGTCAAGATGGGGCCTCAGAGGACATTATAAATGACCCTAGGATGGGTCCAAGGAGTTGTGTGTGGATTGAAGTACTGAAAGGCCTCGCGGGGGTCAGAGTGTCGCCCATGCCAGTCATCCCACAGCCCAGAAATTCATGGCCTACACCAGAACGGGTCCACTCAGACATTCTGGCACTGCCTACGGCTGCACACTGAGTCATAGGATGTGGCAAATAGTCCAGCAATTATCATTCTGGCATCTCACAAAGCAAAACTCATGGGCTGCTTTTGTTCTATTTTGTGAAGGCCAAGCTAACAAACAACAAAACAAAAGATGGCAGGAAACTTTTAAAAAGTTTCTTCACCAAGTCCCTCTTTGAAGTCAATTAGAAATTTGTGTGGTGGCATTGAGTGTAATTCTTCTTTTTTTTTTATAAATAAAAGAAAGAGTGGTGTGTTAAAGGGCTCTGAACAGCTCTGAGTGTTGCTTAATGATCTGGGATCCTGAAAATGTTCCCATCCTTCCCTGCAGACTCTCCTCCCCCATTTGTGAAGACCCTCCACCCTTTTTCTAAAGAAGTGCACATCTCTGTAGTGGAGAGGTAACATACAGAGGGGAAGTAGGCAGAGGCAACAGCCTTTCACTGGGCTGCACCTCCCCTGCTGGTCGGCCCTATGGCCCTATTCACACTGCATCCTATAGTACACCCAGGCTCTCCAACAGGACCAGCCCAACAGTGCTAAAGTCACCAGAATGCTCACATTTGCCCCCCAGCAATCCTTGAAATCACACTATTACAGTTTATAGTACTATATTTATATAGCATAAAATGTGGTCCTAAATTATTAAAATAAGCTTTCCCTCCAGTGGAGAAATTGCTCTGCAAATACAGAGCTGGCTAGATAATAGAGATAATATTTTCAGACATATTTTTCAGATACACTATTTCCATGTTATATATCATAGCATATTATATATATCATAATATGTGAAAATTCAATTTATATATGTAATATTTTCATTTTTTAATTAATAAACAGCTGGTTGGTGACAGAAAATTTGTACTTTTATATACTGGAATTCCAGACCAAGAAGATTAACAGTAGCATTCACATTATCACACATTTTTTTTTTTAGTAGGCAAATTGCTCAGGTATCTCTGCCTTAATAAGAGCTATTTTCAATGAGATTAAGGCTAAAATTAGCAAAAGTCAGACTTCTAACTTTATCTGGTAATGTCTGATGAAGATGAGATTTTGTGGCTTTAATTGATTCTCTTAAGGAAGCGATCTTACTGGCCAGTAGTCTCTGTAGACCGAGGACCTATTCCCAATCCCTCAATACAGCAGTCTTTATTGATTTCACCTCGCTAGACTTAAATTTTTATATTGGAACTGTATGTAATATCCTGATGAACAAATGAGCAAAACTATAAATTGTTGTTTTGGAGTATGGGGAAAAAAGAAATAAAGAAAACTTAATTAATTATCTCTGTATGTTTCAAAAAGCTAAAAGGTATCCTTCCCATGGATATGGATATCCTGTTTATAATAATGGTCTTTTCAAAGAAATTGAAGCTCATTAAAATCACCAATTACATAGTAGCACTTCTATTGCAATGTCCCATGAAATTTATAAAATTTATGTACCCTCAACATTTTGCTTTCAATAGTCTTTTGTAGCAGTTTTTTCCTACAATATGTTTTTCAACTGTCATTTTTAAATGATTAATATTTTAGAGTATTTTTAAACAAAATACAGATTCTATTAATTACAGTTCTGTTGGAGAAAACATAATTGTTTAACAGTTTAAAATATGTTTTTATTTTTACACATATTGTGTTCATGGAAAATAGGTTAAAATCTGTCAGTAAAAAAGTTAATTGTAGCTAACATTCTTTGAGTGCTCAGTATGTGTCAAGCCTTCTTTTAGGTGATCTGTATACATTAACTAATCTGTATTTTGGGATTTAGATTTGTTTGGCAGCCTTAACAGAAGCTGAAATAAGTAATATTATTTTCACTATATAGAAAAATAAAATTTATTGATTTAATATACCACCCAGAGTAAGAGAAGAAAAAGGAAAGGAATTACTGAGATGTTTTTCCATGTTAGTATGCTTCTAGTTCACCTACGATCCATTTTATTAAGGTAATTCTATTTTCAATTTTTTTGAGAAACCTCCGTAGTTTTCCACAGCAGCTGCACCAGTTTGCCTTCCCACCAACAGTGCAAGGGGAGGGGAGTGGGGATGGGTGAAATAGGTGATGGGGATTCAGGAGTGCCCTTGTCATGATGAGCACCAGGTGTTGTATGGAGGTGTTGAATCACTATATTGATCACCTGAAACTAGCTGGAATTAAAATTTTCTAAAAATCCATTTTATGAAGTTAAAAAAGTAGTTATGTTTACTAGGAAGTCCAATAAGGAAAGTTGCCAACAATTATTAGGTATTTTTTTCAGGCACTATGCTACATTACTTTTGCATTATTCAATCCACAATTTTTTTTTAATTTTTATTTTATGGATAAGGAAACTGGTGGAGAGGGAAGTAAGTAATTTGTCCCAAGACACACAACTAAGAGTGATAGAGGTGAGACTGAGCTTAAATTATTCTACTCTTCTACTCCAGAACCCATAGTCTTAACTAACAAATTATCTATTTTTATTATTATATGTAATAATATAAACAACATAGACTTATGTTATAACTTCATATATATTTTTATATTTTTATATATATCATCACATATATATCTTAATACATGTAAAACTTAGAATATATATATATTTTTCAGCCTCTCACTCTGCAACCAATCTTGGGAGCTAGAATACGAACACAATGAAGGTGACCACAGTGGATATCATAGTCTAAAGTTATGTCTTTGGGTTCTATGGCAAAAAGGAAAATGTGAATCTAGGTTACCCCAGGCCTAAAAAATTCCTCAAGACTTAAAAATAACAAGACTGAGAATTTTCCTTCACTAGAGCATTTAAATTATGTTTTTATGTTTTGAGCATGGAAAATCCAACTAGATACCTAGATGCCTCTGAAAGGAACCTAACTCATATTTGCATCCTATCATCTTCTTGGAGTCAATGTACACTGACTGAACTTAAAGCTATATATTGATTTCCTTTAGCATTGGTTGTAGCAGTAGTAGTGTCTTTGTAATACAGACCCACATTTCTAGTCTCTTATCCAGAAGTATTTCTCGAGAACCTACCACCGTATGCAAGTACTATGGATGCAAACATTAGAGAGAAAAGGCTCCAACCTTATATAGCTCAAAGTAGAATTTGGGAGACACATATGTACAGATCTAAATTATGATGTATTGTGTTAGGTGTTTTCAAAGTGTCTGAAAAAGGGCTATGGGAACTCGGGGGATGGAGTGATTATAGAAATTTTAATGTTTCATATCCTAGTGCCAACGGACTTAATGTATGTGAAACGGGTTTCCAATCAAGAAAGCAAGTATTTTCTGTGCAAGGGAACCAGTGCTGAGGCAGGTCCAGGGAAAGTTAAAAGGTTCTGAGTGACAAGGAGGTAGGAGACCAGCAGGTAATAGGGTGGAGAGAAACGTGCGTCCCAGCCAGACTGTGAAAGAGCTTGAATTTTGTTCTCCAAGACAGTGGTCTCTAAAACCTTCTATTGTGCACCTCTATTATAGCACGAATCCCTCAAGATATGCATATTTATCTATGCAATGATGAATTTACTTATGTTATTATAAGGCACACATTAAAAGTGCAAATGCCAGAAGATATAAAAATGAAATCAAATGGAGGTCCTGAAATTTTCTTCTCTCACCCCAATGGCTTGTTCTTTGTCTATGCACCCCACTTCAGAAGGACTCCATTAGGCAATGAACATTCAGGAGAGACTTGGAAACGAGGGAATGATGCCATCGTCTTTGCATTTTTGAGAAACCAACTCAGGGAGAAGTGTGAAGAATGGACTGAAAGAGATCAGGGGCCGCCTACAGGGATGGTGCCAGAGAGCTGGTGGGAACCTGAGTTGAAAGGTGGCCCAGCAAAAGGTGTGACTGACTAGCTCCCCTGCTCAGGGAGGTGAAGATGGGGGTTGGGAGTGCCGGGATCATGCTGAGGCTCTAGCGATCCATCTGCAAGGGCTACTCAGAACCATACATACACAGTTCCTCAGGGAACTCTTTTTCCGCACGCTTCATATCATGACCTTGCTAAGGAAAAATAAAGATAGAAAAAATAAAGAGAAGTATATGAACAAAATTTTAAAAATTCTATCTGGATATGGCAGCCTGGGTGGTGCTGTTGGTTACGTGGTTGGCTCTTGATTTCAGCTCAGGTTGTGATCTCAGGGATGCGAGGCAGAGCCCCGCCTCAGACTCCATGCTCAGTGCAGAGTCTGCTTGAGACCCTCTCTCCCTCCCCCTCTGCCCCTCCACCACCTCTCTAAAATAAATAAATAAATCTTTTTAAAAAATTCTATCCAGGTAGTGAATAGGGGAGTGTTCATTATATTAGTTTCTGTTTTCTTTTGAAATGCTTTTAAATAAAAATATAACTTATTTACATGCTTACATTTTTAAATCAACTTCATTAAGTAACAGAGAATTTTGATTTCTGTGATTATTAAACATTAAATTCTCCTTACAGAAATGAAGTTTTTTTATTAAATTCAGTGAAATGTTGACATGTGAGAATTTCTTACCTTAAAATGACTAAACATTTCATACATCTGCAGATAGGTGCAAAATTGCTATCAACTCCCCTCTTCTGTTACAAAATTAATGAGTGTTCAGTGAAGCCATAACAAAGAATTTTCCTCTAGGCATGTTATAAAAACATTTCTAGTTCTAGTATGAAAGCAAAATCTTGACTGAAATCCAGTGACTTAAAATATGCACATTTTTGAAGATGATGAATGCCACACAAAGTAATTCTTTTGATTTTTCTGATATTTAAAATCCCTGTCCTACCTTATCAAGTCCTATCTTATAATGAATGTTTTCCTGAGGGAGGATTGAGGAACAATTAATGATTAAATTCAGAGTATTTTCACTTCATCTTACTACTTAAGGATATGGAGCTCCAATAAATTCTGAGTATAACTAAAGGACTCAATTGATACTACTGTACTTTCTTCACAAAGGATGATTTTGTTCAAAACTGATACCTCAAATCATTTGAGGAGTAAGGGCTTTGCTTTCACAATGATGGTTTTTCTATGTTATATGATAATGCTGGGGTCTGAATCTTAGCCTCTGATTCATGGTACTTTCATTTTAGTCTCAATATAAGAGAAAAGTAGTGTTGGAAAATGAGATACAAGTCTGTGAAAGTGCATAGAGTCATACATTCATGAAATACATAACCATTGATGCATTCGGAGTTTGTCCATTATGCTCCTTATCATCAAAATTGAATACTTTTCATTTCCTTTTCCCCTCTCCTTTTAAGAGTCCCCATGAGTATTTTCTATATTTTATAGATATTTCTCAATTATGTAATTAACATTTGTCACTAATCTTTATAAGTGAAAAAAATAACAATCCAAAAATATTAACTGAGGACTTCTCTTTCTACCCATCAATAGTTTTATCTAGGAATTTTGCTCTCACATTTATAGAATAACAACCTGAAGTTTCAAATGTAAAATTTAATAAAATAGATTAAAAATGGTAAAAGATTCTCACAGAACTGTAAGTCACGTAGGGAAAAAAACTGCAAATATCAGAATTATTAAAGCAAGAAAAACCTTAAGTTTCGTAGACTCATGGAGAAAATTATATGCCTCAGATCTAATAAAAATATATTTTATAACATAGATTCAACTATATGTATGCTTTCTTTTATATTTCTTATTTTTCCACTTACATTTCGTACTATTCGTATCTGGCTGAAAATGTACTCATTTTACACAACTTCTAAAACTGCCAATTATGTTAGAAAAAAACCATGTTTTCGATTAAAAAACCATCATGCCACATTTTCATCATATTTAAAAATGCATGCAGAAAAGGACAGCCTTGAACACTTGAAGTTTTGAGGTTACCTAGAAAAATTATACTGCAGTCATTGGTTTGTGAAGAAAGCTCAATCCCCTATCTTGCTCATCATTCTTTGTAATTGATGATACTGCTATATGAAAAGGAGACTACCATAAACTGACTAGAATCTTGGGCATAATTCCTTCAACCTTAGTTTTTTGCTCTGCAAAATGAAAAAAAAAAGTATACTTATCTGTATCTGTCTATCTATCTATCTATCTATTACCTGTCTCAGTAAAGTTGAAGTGATCACAGTCAGCAGTGTGTTTTATAATGTTCTCTGTGAATCACACGACAACTGCAAATATCCACAAAGACAGCATGAGGTCTCTCCTTGCCAGAACATGAAATGGCTGTTACCCTGCTTTATGGCTCCTGATATTTTTTAAACAGCTGAAGATCTTTTCTACACTTCCAAACTTAATGGTAATGTTCATCCTACATCTATTGACCTATTGCAACCAGGCCAGGAACAAGAGGGGTCAGGAAAGGGACTGGTGCTATTAGGTTCTATCCTGGGATGTGTAAGGCCATAGGTAAAGTAGTAGTAAATCCTGCAAGTGTAGCTTCTCACAAACTCTTCTTTTATTTATTTATTTGAGAGAGAGAGAGAGAGCATGAGAGGGGAGAGGTCAGAGCGAGAAGCAGACTCCCCGTGGAGCAGGGAGCCCGACGTGGGACTCGATCCTGGGACTCCAGGATCATGACCTGAGCCGAAGGCAGTTGCCTAACCAACTGAGCCACCCAGGCGCCCCAAGGCGCCCCATCTCATAAACTCTTCTATCAACAGTCAGAGAGCTGAGTAGTAAGATTGCTGGCCTGGGTAAGAACCTGCTAGTAATGTTAGTTTAGAAGCCTCCTAGTCAGATGATTGACCAGGTCTGACCCATAAAGAAGTGGTTAGCACTAGCACCAGACAGATATTTCCTCATCTAGGGATGAAAAACAGGAAACATAATCACTCTCTCTCTTTCCCTGTCTACCAATAAATGCTGCAAAACCAAAATCCTGAATTCTCAGAGGAAAACATATTCCTGATAAACTATCTACTGCTGTGTTCAAAATAAAATTCTTGGATATTTTGGTACATGGTATCTATAAAGTAGGAGCTGAGTCTTCATTGGTTTAAATGGAAGGTTATTTAGTATCTTATAAGTGCCAGGTGTTTTCACATAAAGGCAGTGATTTTCGAGCTCTTGTATGCATTAGAATCACCTGGGAGGTGTGACTAAAACAAGTGATGCCTGGGCCCCACCCCAGACTGTATTGTCCAGTGCTGCCCAGGTGATTCTAACGTGTAGCCAGAGCTAACCACTCGGCTAGAAGTGTAGACTAGGGCTGTGAACATAGGGGCAAGGTTCCAGCTGTCATGGAGCCATAGTTCTGGAGGTCAGAGTTGCATCATAAACAGAGAAGTAATATCATATTATATAGTGATAAAAGCCATGATGAAAACAAAGCAACATGCACCTGAGAGAGACTGGAGGGCATGAAGAGGGACATTTTTGATTGGGTAGTTAAGAAGACTTCCTTAAAGAGGTGACATCTGAACTGAGACTTAATTATCAAGAAAAACCAGGCTTGCAAAGATCTGGGGACAGAGCTTCACAGGAGGAGGGAACAGGTAGTGTAAAGCCTTAGGGTGGTATGATTTTGAGGAGTTGGACAAAAGCAAGGAGGCTGGTGAGCCTGGGATGACTGGTGTGACAGAGATTAAAGAGGCAGGCCAGGGACTGATCAGAAAGGCCTCCTAGGCCTTGATAAGCATCCTGGATTTTTTTTTTTTTTAATTTACAGAGAAGGCATAGAAGATTTTAGGCAGGTGAATAGTATGATCTGATTTACACAGTTATTGATCATTTTGACTTGGTGTCGAAAATCCATTGTTGGGTGGGTAAGAGGAAGATTATTAAGAGACTTTCAGTGGTCCAGACTAGAAAGAACGTAACTTGAACAAGAATGAAGGAAGTGGAGAGAGAACAAAGAGCATTCTGAAACACAGCAAAGATCATGATAAGTGATGAAGATGGGTGGTGATGAGGTTCACTAAGCAATTCTCTCCCTAACTGTATATGTCAAAAATCTCTGGAATAAAAAGTTGTCTAAACGTATAAGATAACTGAGGGATTGCTGTATGCTTTTGCAAGAAAAGATTTTGACCTAGGTGTTTCATTATGTATCCTAGTTTTATGACGGGGACAGAAAGACTTTCACAGGTTATGTGAGGACTTAAAGAATTTTCAAATTATTTCAGACAGACTTTAGCAGATGGAAAGAGTAATCAAAACTAAACTCAAGACTGGAAAAGTTGTGTAATTATAGGTTTTTCCTTATTCAGTTCCGAGCCCAAAATCAAGGGTCTTGGATGTCAAAACACTTACGGAGCCTGACCTGACTTGTTCCCCCACGGTGTTCCTGGTTTTGCTGCTTCCCCTGTCTTAGGAAATATGCTTCTTATGCCACATCCTTTAAAATGCAATTTAGAAAAAAAAAATGCAATTTAGTTGGAACTTCTCATCAGGTTGATGATTGCTAAGATCGTCTAGGTTTCTCCCTAAAAGTTGGAGCTAGACTCCCTGCATAACTCAGTACTCCCCTCCCTGCACCTGGCACTCATCATGCCAACTCAGGACCTACTGCACTGCCTATGCACCTGTGGGACTCAGCACCGGCCGCCTCCTGGCCTGGGCACTTTGGTTCCACTGGAACTGGTCCTACCTGATGATATTTCTGGGCGTTGCTGATTCTGTCACCTTCAGTCCACTGGAATTTAACAATCTTCTAATATAACTAAATTAGAAACATAATTCATCATACATCACAGTGAATACTTTTGATGGATATGTCACAAATTGGTACATAAAACCTGTTAGGCTTGACATTCACAATCTAATACTTAAACTTGTACAGTTGAGTTATCTCATCTCTGCTCTAGGAGAGAGACACACTTTAAGGTCTCCTTTCTGGTGACCCCCCCTTTAGGCCAGACTGTTCTAAGCTCCTGGGGATATGTTCAGATGCCAAATGCTAAGCAATTATCCCTATTTCCTTTTTTGCTTTTTATTGAAGGTCCTTGGAAGTTTGCAGAAATAGAAACTTTAAGATTGTGGAAGTATATCAATAGTAATTTGGGTTTGTGGGATGAGTGAGGGTCATCACCTATAGACACTTGAGCTTAGCATAGACAATGATGAGTTCTCGTAGCTTCTAGAGCTTCGCCAAATGGCTAAACTATTTACACAGTTGGATACTCTGCTGTATTACTAATTTTTTTCCTTGAACATAAGCAGAGGAGAATAAGGAAACAGACTGGCCATTTTCTTTATAGAGAATTGTGACTGATGTTCTTCTGCCTCTTTTAGACTCATGTTGAATGACTCAAATCACTCAATTATTCAATCAAGAAAGCTTACTACACTGTCTCATAGCTAACAGTATCTTTCCATTGGTTTCTTCATTATTCATTCAGACGTGTGAGTATTCCTGGCTTAACAATGATAAAAAATCAATATATACAGATGTTTTAACCTTATTAACATATGCAGTTAGTAAAATGTCTTATAAGTCATTATACAATTAATAAAAATACACAAAAACTGACAGAGTATTTTTAATTATTTATAAATGCATTTTCTACATTTTCCACAATGAGAAGGCATGATTTTTATAACCCAAAAAACTGATTTTAAAAGTCTTGTGTGCATGTATAATTTATATATACCCTATTACTACAATTACAGTAGTCTCTTCTAACCTGCAGCTTCATTTTGTGCAGTTTCAGTTACTTATAGTTAACTGTGGTCTGGAACCAGATGATCCCACTGACATATCTCAGAAGGTCAATAGTAGCTTAATGCTACGTCACAATGATTACATCATTCACCTCACCTCATCTCATCAGTTACACATTTTAGCATCTCACACCATCACAAGGCGTAGAGTACAGTAAGTTATTTTGAGAGTAACAGAAACAGACCACATTCACATAGCTTTTATTATAGTATATTGTTACTCTATTTTGCTATTAGTTATTGTTGTTAAATCTCTTACTGTGTCTAACTTACACATTAAACTTCATCACAGATACATACGTATAGAAAAAAAAATAGTATATATAGGGGTAAGTACTATTTGCAGTTTCAGGCATCCACTGGGGATCTTGGAATGTATTCCCCATGGATAAAGGGGGACTAAGTATATTTTTTAAAAAAGTAAAACATGAAAATATAGCAAAAACTTTATGATAGTTATCTCTTGGTGGCATATTTTATAGGTGATCTTAAGGATTTAATAAATATTTGTTGAGTAAAAGAATACCTTTTCTTCTTTATCCTTTCTAACTTAAATAGTTTTTGGTAATAAGCAAATATTGTATTCTTCTTTAAAAAAAATCAATAAAATGTAACTTTGTCATTGGTATTGTCCCATAAGAACTAATTTTGTTCCCCCACCAAAAAAGTTTTTTCTATTACCAAGACTTAACACTGCCAATAAAAATATTATATCTATTTACAATATACAAGGATTGCCATCCAAATAATTGTGCGTTGGCCTTGTTTGTATTTATGTTTCTTTATTTGAGAGGGAGAGAGTGCACGTGAGGGGGGAAGGGGGAGAGGGAGAGAAAATTCCAAGCAGACTCTGTGCTGCAGAGCACAGAGCCCAATGTGGGGCTTGATCCCAGACCCTGAGATCAAGATCTGAGCCGCACCAAGAGTTTGACACTGAATGGACATCCCTACCCAGGTGCCCCTTGGTTTTGTTTTTAAACTATTGTTTGAATCTTTTATTCTGATCTATTTTTTTAGGTTATATGTTTAATATCCTACATCATTTTAAGTATTTTGCAACCAAGGGCTAAAAAGTCAGGACCCATGAGCTGGTTTCATGTCAAAACTCTACCATTTCCTAGTTGTGCATTTTAGGTACTTTGCCTCTCTAAATCATTGTTCTTAGGCACGTGGTCCATTGGATTTTATGAGAATTAAATAATATTGCTTACATAAATTTAGGTAAATCATTTAGCACAGTGCTTTGCATATAGGAAACATTCAGTACATGTGAAATGTAATTATTTTTCTTTTTGTTTCCTAAAAATATAGTGTCTACAGCACAGATGTTAATTTGCTTTGAAGAATTCTGATTAACCTCAGAATTCTTAGGTTTGATTAACCTCAAACTTAAAGCCAGAAATCGAAATCACAAATACCATGTTATTCTTCAACAGTGAATGTGGAAGTACACATTTGAGAGTATTCTACCATGTGACAGAACTGTTTTATTACTGCCATACATAGGTTGTATATTATATAAGCACTTTTTTAAAGATAGAAATAGTTCTCTTAACTTCTGCTCATATCTATGACAATGTACAGAGATGTTTTTGCAAATAATTAGGCACCAGCACCTACTATAAAATTCCTCTCCTACCCATCTCCTCCACACTTTTCCCTCTTCTTTCTTTAAATTTTACTCTTAAAATCTCTTATAATTGCCCATTCGACAGACTGTAAGGTGGAGGTTAGTATGCATAATCATGAAAAGCACAAATGTTTTATGATGCCAAAACATGATGTACTTTGCATATTTTTTAGTTCAAAGCTCCTAAGAGAACACCTAAATATTGGCTAGAAAGAAATCCACTCAGTGTTCAGCCTGTTATGTTTCTTCATTGCTACAGGTTCTTAGTACATAGTATCATAGTATGCACTTCAGAATATTCATCAAATGAACGAATGAAATTTTGAGCCTTTCCTTTAAATAAGATGGCATTGTTCTTTTTTTTTTTTTTTTTTTTGCATAGACATCTGTCAAACTTACTCTGAAAAAAAGGAAGCAGGCCAGACTACCAAAAATGGACAGCATATAATTGTTATGTGAATGTTTAAAAGCATATATGTGGTACTCATGGTCACTGCGTCCTTCCTATGTATGAACAAAGGAAGTACACTTAAAATTGTTGAAAGAGCTCTATTATTTGTAACATGCCACACAGATTGTTTTTTAAATAAAACTATAAGTGCTTTGTATAAGCAGATGTCAATATATTTATTAAATAACTCCAGTATGCAGGTGTTTGCATATCAAATGAAACCTTGGAGCCTCTACATTATTTTTAATTCATCACTCACTACTTTCCCACAATATGCAGTTACAAGCTAAATAAATTGTATTCATCAGTTGATTTTAAGTCTAAATTATCTATATCTATGTAGAAATATCTGCTGCAAATTTTAAAGACTTAAGAAGGAAAGACAACAATAGTTTCAGTACATGATTTACATACTTGTTTAAACTAATGTTAACATTAAAGGCATTTAAAATGTTCCAGGGTAAGCTTATTTAATGGGTTAATTTATTCTAATATTATATAATCAAAACAGGGTTCAGGCAAACTATATTTGAACTGAGATTAACATAATGACGTACCTTTAATAGAAAGTCTTATCAGCTCCCTACAATTATCAAATGTTCTGATTTAACTGACAGTCAAACAATACAGAGGACAATTATAAAAATTCCAAAGTATTGTTGGAAAACATTTTTACCTCATTATACTTCAGTCTTAGGGGGAAAAGTCATTACCCTAGGGATATTAAATAATTTTCAGCTTAAACAAAGTTTACATCTAATAAGGATCAGTTTCTGTTTCACGTGAGATTTCATGATGAAGTACTATTTCCTACTATTTAATATGTGTAGTTAGAAAAGGAAAGGAACAGAGCGGAAAATAGTCATGAACAACAAGATTTGACAGGCCAAAACTGCATGGTCAGAGCCTTTCAGAAAGGTTGGAACCCAATGTGTCCACAGGCAACAAGAGATTTTGCAGCGCCAGGCTTCCCCAGCCCCAGGCCTTTGTCTCACCTCCGTTCTGAAGACATACAGGACAGAAAGGGGAGTGAGGGGTATTGCTTTCAGTTTTTGCTTTAGAAAATATTCAAAGGACAAAACTAGCAGCCAATTTTTAAGCTTGACGAAAACAGAAAATTAAAGACAAATACAAAGACAGGTATGATAATACTTACTTTGTCTAGAAAAATTACTTTTCATAAAAAGCCAGGATGATTTGGGGAACATGTGTATGTGGTGGTGGAGGGTGGACAGCAATGGGTCAGATGATACTCTGAACCTGAATCATCATCACAGTTATAATTAAGGTCATGAACAAGCCAATTAGCCTCTGTGCCCTCTGCTCAATTAAATAATTTTTTTCCAATACCTTCTAACTGGCTCCCTGTAAAAATGAAACAGCAATTGTCAAAATGACATGTAATGTCCCTTCCAGGGCTTAAATATTCTAGTTACAAGTGCTTTTACAAAATACTGGAAGAAAATATGCCAAAATAATAACTATTCTCAGTTGTATTTTCCTTTTTCATAATTTTGCAAGTTATCTGTAATTCACCTTTATATTAAGTTCATACACAAAAATATCAAGTCTAAGGCACTATGGTTGATCACTAATATAATGGATTGATGCTTACTCCTTAGTAAACAAGTGCACTATTTTAGATTTTGGAAGGGCCAGTTAAGCATACTATCAGTGCGTTACTTGAGGGTACTCTTTTCCTGAGAGCATGAAATAACTTAAAAGGCATCCTGACAGTTCTCTCAAGACATCCCAAGTCTCTGCATCAGGGCTTATGCTCCTCTCTCTTGCAAAACCCTTACTATGTCCACCCTCTCGAGACTGCTTAGCAGAGCAAGTGGGAACACATATGCATTTGTTTTACATCACTTTATATCTTCGACTGTAGTTAATTATGTATTGATATCATTTTCCAAGCCTAAATCATAAACACAGGACAAGGGCTGTTTTATTTACTTTTGAATTCTCCTCATTTCTATCACTGAGTATTGAACATAAGGCACTCAATAAAAACTTGTGGAGTGACTGAATATGCTCTTACTACCTTGGATTTTTGCCTCCATTATGGTTACATTATATTTTATTTATTAATAAAAATTTTAAATATTAAAGAACTGTGCCTCACTATAGGATAGACATATCATGTTATAGTAATCTTTGAAGTAATCCAGAAAGAGTAAACAAAAGTAGTTTTGATATACTGATGGAAAAAAAGTATTTACCTTTAAATGAAAAACAAGAGCTTAAATGCTATTGTAATAGTTTATGTATGATTTATATAACAAATAGTTAATGCATAAATGCCTACTGTGCGCTAAGAATTCTCATGTGGGAATAGGATAATTAAATAGAGTGTGTTCTCAAAAGCTTATGGAACTATCAGAGGAAGAGATGTTTCAAATAGGTATTATATTTTCACACCTGAAATGCATAGTTTTAAATGCAAAACCAATTTAAATGATTTTGTAAAATAAAATTAGAAAATGGTTTCATTCATTTCTCCATTTTTTGAAATGTTGTATTTTTATTTTTATATGATATTCTTTTCACTATAGTTCAATACAGCAAAATCAAAATAATATAAAGATAAATTTATCAGTGAAAAACAATGTAAACATAGAAAAAACTTTTTTATTTTTAATGTAAAGACTATAGCTTACCTATGGAAATTCAAAATGGTATTTTCCAAGTCCCTAATAATTTTCTTATTATTGTTAAAACAAGAAATGTAGAGTAAAACGTGTAAAATGTACAGGAAAATTAGAAAATTCAGGCATACTAGAATAGTTAAAGTCCACTGGATTAACACAATATAAGATTAAAATTTGCATATTCTTACATTCAGTTGATGCAACTATGTGAATATACACATCATTCTATTATAAAAATTTATTTTTTAATTTACCTATAAGTAAATACTCAGTAACATAATTTTAATGGTTATATAGAACTCCATTTTATTCATGAACCACAGTATATTTAACCATTCCCCTATTACTGGGACTTTACATTGTTTCAACATGTGCAGTAATTACAAGATTGTAATTACTATCATACATACAACTATACACATGATTTCTTTAAGATAAATTATTATACACCTGAATTCTGAGAGAATAATCGTAATTTAACATTTTATTGATGATTCAAAATAAATCACCACATTTACTGCAGTATATAGTAAGGTGGTAAGGACTTGCTTTAAGTTCAGAATGTCTGAGCTGAAATTCTAGTGGCATTCTCCAGTAGCTGGATGATTTAAGGCAAATTTATTTAGCCTTTCTATGAAATGTTTCCTTTGTAAAATGAGTTTAATAATAACTACTATTATATAGATTATGAAGATGAAAAGAGAAAATTACATAAAATGTATAGTTCTTAGACTTATTTAAGCAGTACAAAATGGGGACACCTGGGTGGCTCAGTCGGCTAAGTGTCTGACTCTTGGTTTTGGCTCAGGTCATGATCTCAGGGTCATAAAACTGAGCCCTACAACGGGCTCTCTGCTCAGCATGGAGTCTGCTCGAGATTCTGTCCCTCCCTCTTCCTCTTCCCCTCCCCCCTCTGATGTTCTATCTCTCTAAAATAAATGACTAAATCTTTTAAAAAAATGAAGAGTATGAAATGAATAAATATAAATATTACATTAAATGTTATTTTACCATCATAACAATCAGTAGATACCGCAAACTGCTGAGCTGTTCAACCCATTTACCCCTCACTCAACAAACTAAAATTACAATTGGTTTTCAGCTTTCAAATATTTTATATATATAACATATATATATTTCTTTTATAAATTACATGTAACAAGAGCTGAGTGTTTGTATATATATGTGTGTATACACACACACACATATAATTATTTATATATTTATTTTTAGCACACAGGATCTTACCAAGTATGAAACCTCTCTTAGGGAATATTTTAGAACTTTGAAGATGTGGTATTGGTTATCATAATGATTGGGAGGAGATAAAATGGCTTGTATTGGGTAGGAGCGTGGGATACATTATTCCCTTCAATAAATGACACAGTATGTACAACAAAAAATTGTCCAATGTCCTGCACAAATTTCAAATATTCTGTTACAACCTTATATAAGAAAATTACATTTATTTTTTTACTGGTTTTATTGAGAAATACTTGACATGTATCACCATATAAGTTTAAGGCATACAGCATGAGGGATTGATTTACATATATTGTGAAATGATTACCATAATAGGTTTAGCTAATATCCATCTTCTGATATAAATACAGTAAAAAAAAAAAAAAAGAAGAAAAGGAAAAACAAGAAAAACAATTTCCTCCTTGAGATGAGAACTCTAAGGATTTACTCTCTTAACTAATTGCCTATATATCACATACCTATGTTAGCTATAATCATCATGTTGTACATTACATCCCCAGCAGTTATTTATTTTCTAATTGGAAGTTTGTGCCTTTTGACCACCTTCTTCCAACTCGCCCTTGCCCCACCCCATGCCTCTGGTGACCACAAGTCTGATCTCCTTTTCTTTGACTTTTGTTTTGTTTTAGATTCCACATATAAGTGAGGTCATATAGTATTTCTTTTTCTCTGACTTATTTCTTTTAGCATAATGCTTCAAGGTCCATCAGGGTCCATCCATGTTGTCACAAATAGTAGAATTTCCTTGTTTTTACAGATGAATAATATTCCATTGTGTGTGTGTGTGTGTGTGTGTGTGTATATATATATATGTATATATATATATATACATCCTAACTTCTTTACCCATTCGTTCATCCATAGACATTTGGGTTGTTTTCATATGGAGTAATTCTATGTTAAATTTTTTGAGGAACCTCCATACTATTTTCCATAGTGGCTGCACCAGTTTGCATTCCCACCAACAGTGCACAAGGGTTTTCTTTTCCTTTTCTTGCTTTTTTGTCTTTTTGATAATAGCCAACCTGTCAAGTATAATTTGGTATCTCATTGTGGTTTCTCATTTGCATTTCTGATGATTAGTGAGCATCTTTTGATGTGCCTGTTGGCCAGCTGTGTGTCTTTTTGGAAAAATGTCTATTCAAGTCCTCTGTCCAGTTTTAAATCAGGTTATTTGTTTTGTTTTTCATATAAAGTTGTGTAAATTCTTTATATATTTTGGATATTAACCCTTATCAGACATGATTTGCAAATATCTTCTCCCATTAAGCAGGTTGCCTTTCATTTTGTTGATGGCTTCCTTTGCTGTGAAAAAGTTTTTTAATTTGATGTAATCCCATTTGTTTATTTTAGCTTTTGTTGCCTTGCCTAAGGAGACTGGTCCCAAAAAATATTGCTAAAACCAATGTCAATGAGCTTACTCCCTATGTTTTCTTTGTTCTTTCTTTTTTTAAGTTTTTATTTAAACTCCAGTTAGTTAACGTAGTATAACATTAGTTTATTTGTTTCAGGTGTACAATGTAGTGATTCAACACTTCCATACAATACCCAGTGCTCATCACAAGTGTACTGCTTAATCCCTATCACCTATTTAATTTAGCCTCCAATGCACCTCCCCTCTGGCTACGTTTTCTTTTAGGAGTTTTATGGCTTCAGGTTTTGCATTCAAGTCTTCAATTCATTTTGAATTAATTTTTGTATGTGGTGTAAGATAGTGATCCAGTTTCATTCTTTTACATGTAGCTGCCCAGTTTTCCCAACACAGTTTATTGAAGAGACTATCTTTTCTCCATTGTATATTCTTGCCGTTGTTGTCATAGGTTAATTGACCATTTATGCACCGGTTTATTTCTGAGCCCTCTATTCTATTCCATTGATGTCTGTTTTCATGCCAGAACCATACTGTTTTGATTAAGATAGATTTGTAGTGCTGTTTGAAATTCAGGAGTGTTTTACCTCGAGCTTTGTTCTTTCTCAATATTGCTTTGTCTATTTGGGGTCTTTTGTGGTTCCATACAAATTTTGGGATTCTCTGTTCTAGTTCTGTAAAAAATGCACTGGTATTTGATGGGGATTGCATTGAATCTGAAGATTTCTTTGAGTAGTATGAACATTTTATCACTATTAATTCTTCCAATCTATAAGCATTGAATATCTATTTATTTATGTTGTCTTTGATTTCTTTCATCAACATTTTGGAGTTTTCTGAGTACAGATCTTTCACCTCCTTGATTAAATTTATTCCTAGGTATTTTATTCTTTTGGATGCAATTATAAATGGGATTGTTTTCTTAATTTCCTTCTCTGGTAACTTATTATTAGTGTATAGAAATGCACCTGATTTTTAACTTTAACTAAGTTAAAACATATTTCCTATGTTAACTTTGTGTCCTTCAACTTTAGTGAATTCACTTATTGATCAAAATAGTTTTCTGGCGGAGCCTTTACATTTTCTATATATCATAGCATGTCATCTGCCAATAGTGAGTTTTACTTCTTCTTTTCCAATTTCATGCCTTATATTTCTTTTTCTTGTCTACTTGCTATGGCAAGGACTTCTAATATTATGTCAAACATAAGTAGCAAGTGTAGGCATCCTTGTGAAGTTCCTGATCTTAAGGGAAAAGCTTCAAGCTTTTTACCATTGAGTATGATGTTACTGGTGAGTCTGTCCTATATGACCTTATGTTAAAGTATATTCCTTCTATACATTCTATGAGAGTTTTTATCTTACATGTATTTTGAATTTTGCAAAATGCTTATTCTGCATCTATTGAGACAATAAAATTTTCTTTTTTTTTTTTTTAAGATTTTATTCATTCATCTGTCAGAGAGAGAGAAAAGGGAGACTGCACAAGCAGGGGACGTGGCAAGCAGAGGGAGAAGCAGGCTCCTCACTGAGCAAGGAGCCTGACATGCGGGGCGCCTGGGTGGCTCAGTGGGTTAAAGCCTCTGCCTTCGGCTCAGGTCATGATCTCGGGATCCTGGGATCGAGCCCCACATCGGGCTCTCTGCTCAGCAGGGAGCCTGCTTCCCCCTCTCTCTCAGCCTGCCTCTCTGCCTACTTGTGATCTCTCTCTGTCAAATAAATAAATAAAATCTTTAAAACAAAAAAAAAGGAGCCTGACATGGAACTCAGTCCCTGGACACTGGGGTCACAACCCGAGCTGAAAGCAGATGCTAAACAGACTGAGCCACCCATTGTTTTGTTAATGTGGTATATCATATTTATTGATCTGTGGAAGTTGAACCATCGTTGCATCCCTGGAACAAATCCCACTTGATCATGGCAAATGATCCATTTAGTCTATTGTTGAATTTAGTTTGCTGATATTTCATTGAGGATTTTTGCATCTATGTTCTTCAGGGATATTGGTCTGTAACTTTTTTTCTTCACTCGTCTCTCTCTCTCTCTCTCTCTCTCTCTTTCCCTCTCTTTTGTGGTGTCTTTGGTTTTGTTATCAGGGTAATGCTAGCCTCATAAAATGAGTTTGGAAGTATTACTCTTCGATAATTTGAGGGTAGTTACTACTTTTCTTTCAATGTTTGGTAGAATTCATCTATGAAGCCATCCAGTCCTGGTCTTTCATTTTTATGAGCTTTTACATTACTGATTGAATTTAATTACTTGTAATCAGTCTATTCAGATTTCCTATTATTTGTGATTCAGTCTTGCAAAGGTGTGTCTTTCTAGGAATTTATCCATTTCTTCTAAGTTTTCTATTGTTTTGTTTTGTTTTCAATTTTTAAGCTGAAGTTTTAATTGAATTATATACCACTATTACCATATTACAGAATCTAAATATGACTATATGTTTGCCATTACCAGTGAGCTTTACCCTACCACTTTATGATTTTTGATGTTATTTAGCATTCTTTTACTTCCACTCAAAGAATTCTGTTTAGCATTTCTTACAATTCAGGTTTGGCAGTAATGAACTCCCTCAGCTTTTGCTTGTTTGGGAAAGTCTTTATTCCTCTTTTGTTTCTGAAGTACTGCTTCATCAAGTATAGAATTCTTGATTGACAGTTATTTTTCTTTCAGTATTTTGAATCATCCCATTCTCTCTCAGCCTAAAAAGTTTCTGTTACGAAATCTGCAAATAATCTTGTGAGGAGGGGGGGAGATGAAACTTCTTGTATGCAAATTCTTTTCCTGTGTTGCTCTTACAGTTTTTAATTTTGTTTTTGACTTATGACAATTTAATTATGTGTCTTAGTGTAATCCTATTGAGGTTCAACCTATATGGCATCTAATAAACTAACAAAGCTGAGATCCATTACTCTGGAAGAAATTCTCATGAACAAGAACATGCTTTCTCTGGTGTCTGAAGTAAGAGTAAATGGGCATTGAGTGAATCTCCTGTGAGCTTTAATATATTCCCTTTGTTATATCAATTTTGACTGGCTAGAGACACTTTTATGCAAACTTTCAAATTCTTTATTGAATTTTGAAGTTGAATTTATTACCTAAAATACTCTTTTTAACATATAAGTTACTCTAATCTCTAATTTTACATATTACTTATATATTTAAAATCTATTACCTAAAATAACTATTAACATATGAGGAGAGATTATAGTATGTGTGTATAATGTAGTTATAAACTACATTAGTAAGATCTGAGCAGTGTAAGGGCATATACTTCCAAAAGGTTATTTTGTTATACCTGACATTGTATACTATGTCACCAATTTATCAGACTTTATAAAACCACTGTCTTAAAGAGTCTTGTGTTAAGTTATGAAGGAATACTTTAAAAGGGGGGAGGGGATTTTTTTTATTTAAATTCAATTAGCTGACATAGAATACCTCATTAGTTTCAGATGTAGAGTTCAATAATTCATCAGTTGTGTATAACACCCAGTGCTCATCATATCATGTGCCCTCCTTAATGCCTGTCAACCCCATCCTCCCATCCCTTCCCCTCTAACAACCCTCAGTTTGTTTACTAAGAGTCTTTCATGGTTTTTCTCCCTCTCTCATGACTTTCCATTCAGTAAAGGTGGGGGGGGGCACTTCTGAAAACAAAGTTAGTTCCCACAACTTCCCACAACATGGATGACCCATGCTCTTCCCTTTGGCTATAGCACTATCTTCTACTCTTTACTTAGTAACTGTAACCCATGCTGTAAGAACAACTCATATGTCATCTTCTTTATAAAATCATCTCTCATACTGCCAGATGTAGTCATTTCCTTTTCTTAGGCTCACAATTATACTTAATTGCTTCTATCAATTAGCATGAAATTTTGACTTTTTTCTTTATGTGCTTATTTATCGGGAATAACATTTTTTCATACTCTTAAGAAAAGCCTAACAGTCCTACAGCTATGGTAGTAAGTTAAAACTACAACTCACTTTTTAAGCCTCTTTAACCAATCAACTATAATTCCTTAGCCTTAGTGATAAATAATGCCTAGAACAAGTTTTAAACATGTTTTATCAACCAGTGATAGCTCAATTCCAGAAACATACTTCTGAAAACCAACTAACAGGTGAGAGATCCTACTTCTCAAAGTTAATTAATGAGCAAAAGTCTCTCTATTAACACAAGTTTGAAGGCCAGTCAATCAGCAACTTATTTTTTCCTGAGGAACCATACCCTAAATCTTATGTCATTTCACTTCCACTGTTAAAAGCCACTAATCACTAACTTGCATGTTGTGTAACAAATTATCCCCAAATTAGAAGCCTAAAACAGCGTTTTTCTCACATAGTTTCTGAGACTTAGGAATTGGAAAGGATTTTCTAGGTGGGTTAGGCCACGATCTCTCATGGGGTTGCAGTCATCTGAAGGACTGATGTGGTAGAGACTCCTCTTCCACCTTTGTTACTCACACAGACCTCAATCCTCACTGGTTGTAGGCAGATGCCTACAACTCATTAGCACAAAGACTTCTCAACAGTTCTTTGTGTGTGTGTGTGTGTGTGTGGTTTATATATATTTTCTCATTTATTTTATTTTTATTTTTTCAGTGTTCCAAGATTCCTTGTTTATGCACCACACCCAGTGCTCCATGCAATATGTGCCCTCCTTAATACCCACCACCAGGCTAACCCATCCCCCACTCCCCTCTCTTCCAAAACCCTGTTTCTCAGAGTCCATAGTGTCTCATGCTTCGTCTCCCCCCTCCAATTTACCCTAATTCACTTTTCCTTTCCTTCTCCTAACGTCCTCCATGTTATTCCTTATGCTACCCAAGTAAATGAGACCATATGATAATTGACTTTCTCTGCTTGACTTATTTCAACAGTTCTGCTGAGACCTCTATCACATGGCAGCTCGTTTTCCTCAGAGAAGCTTATCTAAGAGAGAGCAAGGCAGGAGCCAGGAAATCTTCCACAAAATCTTTTATGACCTAGCCTCAGAGATAAAATATCATAACTTTACTTGTATTCTGTTGATAACAAAGACCAACCCTGATACAGAATGTATATTTCCACAAAAGCATGGATCAGTGGGTTCATCTTGGGGGTTAGCTACCTCTCTTTCCCCAAACCCTGTATCATAGCAATAGTCTGCTTTGCCCCGAAAGACTGTTTAACCAGCATAACTTTCCTATACTTAGACGGACAACAAACTGAGCTTGGAGTTTTTATTTCAGATATTGAGTGTTGCTGTCATCCTTTGTCATTTAGAGATGCTTTCCCAAGACTTTTTTTTTTTTTTTTTGGAAGATCTTTATTTGGTAGCTATTTGTCCCATAGATCAATAAAAGTGCTCACTAGGAGACTGACTGAGCCAAAACTGATAGTGCTTTGGATCTGCTAGAATGAACACTTCTAAGGGAGGGATTAGGCTTGTTATTTTTCAAGCTGTGTTGCCAAGAACATAGTTGATACTCGCTTAATGCTTGTTGAATAAATGGATGCAGAATTCAAATATAGAAACATAATCCTACAATTTTCATCTTAAAAAGTTTAAAAGTATTGAGTGGCATATTATTGTAAATATGCAACTCGTATTTCCTTTAGCTTATAGATCTGATGCCGCATCTTAATATCTTTCTCAAACGCATTCCAAACTGGATGCGTGGGAGACATATCTCTGATTTGATCAATGAAGTCTAAGAAAAAATGGAATTCACATAGAATGCATTCATTCCATTAAATGAGCAAGACCTAATTCATCATTCTAAAGAATCTGTAATAACTTGCCCACAGTTGAAAAACTTTTACCAGATACAATATAGCATTAATTTTTATCTTTCTGTGAGTATACTAAATGCTGAAAGTTTTAACCAACGGAACCATCATCTAAAAATAAAATACCATTGTTCCACCAGAAATTGCCCTCATGAAAGTATAGTCACATAATTTGCCCTTAACAAAGAAAAACAAAGGGACACTGAATAATATGATGTGGAGATGCTGGCAGTTTAAATTTGGTAAAAAGGGAGATCAATGGATATATACCCAGACAACTTTATAAGTCCAATTGAATATAATATATAGTTTTTAGTGATATTATTCTCCTCAAGCAAGCAGGTAATCCATAGGCTAAGCAAGACATTGAACTAACCAGAGTACATTTAAACTTACCCAAAGTATAACAGACCATTTCTTCTACTTGCACATATATGTCATATAAAATATATGAAGCTCGCTTCAAATCAGGATTTATTTGAGTTTTTCATTTTTCAATAATCTTATAGAACACCTCCAAAGAACAGGTTCAAAACTTAATAAATATCTATATACTAAATAAGTTAAGGATAATCAGGACAAATCAAGATACCAAATTTAAGAAGGCAAAACAAACTATACACCTATCAATAATTAAAGGAAATATGGCCCCCAAAAAGGAGAGAATAATGATGGATAGAAATCCAAATGCTGAGATGTGTATTTTAAAGATTATTTATTTGAGGGAGAGAGAGGGAGTGGGGGTGGGTGGGGACAGAGGGAGAGAATCTTCAAGCAGACTCGCTGCTGAGAGCAGAGCCCTACACTGGGCTTGATCCCATGACCCATGAGATCACGACCTGAGCCAAAACCAAGAGCTGGATGCTTAACCAACTAAGCCACCCAGGCGCCCCTGACATGTGTATTTTAGAAGTTTAAAACAAGTGCAAAGATATAAGCAGAACATGTAGAAGCTGGATTATATTCACAATAAATTAGATATATTGGATTATCATATCTTCTGAGTTCCATCACTTAGAAGAAATGAGAAAATTTGGAAAATGTTTAGAGAGAAGTGCCAGAAGACATTAAGGATTAGAAAGAGGACTTCTGAGGAATAATGTTTTTAAAGGCCTATTATTGAAAAAGAAAGATTCTTATTAATCTATGCATAGCCTTAAGTTTGTGGATAGTGAAAAAGTTACAACTGCAATGAAGCATGTGTAAGAAAAGAGTCTTATGGTGCAGAGTAGAAAGTTCTGAGAGAGATCATCATCAAAAATCAGACCTGACTGTCAAGGGCAATTATGTAATTGCCAGAGTCTTTAAAGATGGGATTCTCATTTGGTTAATGTACATCAGGTCTTGCCTGAAGGCAGTGGAATAAACTGAATAGCATAAAAGATATCTTGTACTTTTATAATGGGTAACAAAACAGTGATTAGGACAGGAAATCAGTTCCAGTATTAATTACATAACTTAAATAACCATATGTTATAAGGATAAGAAAAATTTACTATATGAAGGGCTGGAAATGATATATGGAAAGGATTTAGTAGAACTAGAGGTCTTTGCTCATTATTCAGGATCTGAACTAATTAGAAACCTTACATTAATATAATAATATGATTCCAGTTAAGAATGCACCATTGGTTTAAGAAAGTAATTTAATCATTCATTTGTATTCTCTAAATGATTTTCTTGAAAGATAATGGCTAACCTACTCCTTTCAAGGTATTCCCATTAGAATTCCAGGAGTTCCTTAATATAATCTATAGCTTCCAGGTTGAATATCCACCAAAGTCACAAAAACTTAATGAAGGTGAGAAACAAGTTCAGTGTGTCTGTGACAGTCCGTAAGACCAGGGAACTGAAGGACAGACAACTCATAAGGAAAAGTAACAAAAGATACAAGCCTTCTAAAAGGCTTGTTAAAATTATTTTCTGAAAATAAGTTTGACAAAACATATGTTCCTGGAGAAAAACGTAAAGCCTTTTTTTTTTTTTTTTTACTTCATTGATCTAAAATTATAAAATTATGATTCAGAAGAAATACTTTGTATATATTAAGCAATTTGAATACATGACTTATGCTGCATTCCAGTGACATTCAAACCACTGTGATAGGAATTATGAGGTGTAAAAACATGGATATAATGAATATTTTTAGAATATGTATAGTCCTAATACTACATAATTTGTTAGCAACTCATGTCATTTATAGAGCATTCAGTAATTCTATTAACTACTCCTCAGTTCTTGCTGATGATACTTCTCTAAATCTACAGAGTGAAATCAATAAACAGGAGTGCTTACATTGTGCAGTATTATTAATGTTGGGACATGTAATAAATTCTCAGAGCTATCTTCCCTAAAATGTTTCTAGTAGAGCAGCTACTGAGTTTCAGAAAGCACTCCTGTAATAGGCTAATCTTTCTCAAGGCAAATGCTGCAAACTATTTTGTCTATCAATTTAATAACAACTGTAATTCAAAAAGATGCAAGACCTCGGTCACTTACTAAAAAGGGAAACGATAAGCATAAAACCTCAGAAGATGGAGTCTTTAACTTACAACATAGTGCCTCTTGCATATTTCCTTTATGTTTGTTCTATTTGTACCCAGTGTTCACATATGGGCTATAAACAATGAATACAAATCTTTTAGAATGATATGGGTCACCCCGTGGGAATATTCAGGTGGAAAATACCGAAGAGAAGATAGATCGCAACCAGGGTCTTGATTCATCTTATAGAGCCTAAAACTCTCAATTATCTTTTTCATAATATTCCTTCTCTTTCCCTCCTCTTCTTCCTCTATGCTTTCTATCAGAAAAGAGCACTTAAGTATGCCATTATATGCACTAGCCCCATGAGACTGCAGTAAATCTGTGGCTCTCCTTAGATAAGTTCTAAAATGCTGGTTTTAAAACTTAAAGGAAATCATTTCTCAAAAATATTACCAAAATACAAATTTCACTATCTTGGTTCTTTAAATTTATGTTTTCAACTTTACTTTTATAGCTTTATTGAAGTATAAATGAAAACTGCACATATTTTAAAGTGTACAATTTGATGAATTTTGACATATGCTTACTTACATGGAACCATCACCACAGTGACAATAATAAACTTTTCCATTACCTCACAATGTCGTAACCCATCACATTTCACTTCCACTCCCACCCCATCCCAGGTAAACACAGATTTTCTTCTGTCATAAGATTTAGTTTGCATTTTCTAGACTTTTAGATAAATGGAATCATACTCTTGTCCTCTTTTTTTTGTCTGATTTCTTTCATTCAGCATATTCTTTTGAGATTCAGCCATGTTGTTACCTGTATCAATACTGTCAATATATTGTTTTTTTATATTGCTGAGTAAGAAGTATTCTGCATGGATATATCACAATTCGTTTATCCTTTCACCTGTAGATAGGCATTTGAGTTGTTTCTAGTTTGAGTCTTTTATTTAAAAAGGGATCTATGAATATTCATGGACAAGTCTTTATATGGATATATACTTTCTTTTGCCTTGGTTAAATATCTAGGAGTGGTATGGTGGGGTCATAAACTAGATATACATTTCATTTTTTAAGAAAATATCAAACTATCTTTCAAAATGTTTTGACCATTTTACATTTGCACTGGCAGAATATTAGTGTTAAAGTTGCTACCCATCCCTGCTAGCACTTGGTGTGTTCAGTTTTTAATTTTAGCCATTACAGTAAGTGCATATTCCATTGTGTTTAATTTAATTCCCCTAATGAGTAATAATGATGCACACCTTATTTGGACTTATTTGCCATTCATATAAATTATTTTCTCTTTTTGTTTTGTGTTTTTTTCTAAAATTTTATTTACAGTAAAATTCACTCTTTTGGTATACAGTTCATTGTGACTAATTTTTAGAGTCATATAACCACTATCATGATCAAGCAACAGAATAATTCCATTACTCTATGATCTCCCTCATGCTGCCTCTTTGTAATCAAACCCTCCTACAAGCTATATGCCTGCAAACCACTGGACTGGTCTCTGTCCTTATAGTTTTGCTTTTGCCAAAATGTAATTTTTTTTCCCCAAAATGTAATTTAAATAGAATCTATATATAACTTATGAATTGGCTTCTTTCACTTAACATGATGCGTCTGAAATTCATTTGTCGTGTGTGTCAATAGTTCATTCCCTTTTATAGCTGGAAATATTTCATTGTATAGATGTAACAAAGTTTGTTTATCTACTTACCAGTTGAAGAATATTTATTTTCCAGCTTTTGGCAATTAGAACTAAAGCAACTATATACACTTATACATAAGTTTTTGGTAAACAAACAATTTCATTTCTCTTGGGTAATTACCCATGAGTAAGATGGCTGGGTCTATGGTTAGAGCAACTTAACTTTATAAGAAAGCACCAAAATATTTAGAAACCGATTGCATCATTTTGCATTTCCACCAGCAATGAATGAGTGTTTCAGTTACTCTACATCCTTGCCAGACTTGGTGCTGTCATATTTTCAAATTTTATTTTAGTCTTTTTAATAGGTGAGTATTCCCATTGTGGTTTTAATTTATATTTCCCTAATGACTAATGATGTTGATCATCTTTTCATGTGCTTATTTTCCATGTATATATCTTCTTAGTCTATTTGGCTTTGCCTAAATACAAAGTTAATTCACAGAAGGACAGTCTTTTCAACAAATAGCACTAGCACATTTGGATATCAACATGCTAAATTTAAAAAAACAAAAACAAAAACAAAAAACAATTCAACCTATACCTTGAGCCAAGTACAGAAAAGAGTAACTCAGAATAGATTATACATGGATATATAAAATCCAAAAGTATAAAATTTCTAGAAGAAAACCTTGTGACTAGAAATCTGACCAATACATCTTGGCTATCACAGTAAAAACATAAAGAATACAAGGGTAATTCCCTGATGCCGAGTGATGTTGAGCACTTTTTCACGTGTCTATTGACCATTTGGATGTCTTTTTTGCAGAAATGTCTGTTCGTGTCTTCTGCCCACTTCTTGATTGGATTGTTCTTTGGGTGTTGAGTTTGATAAGTTCTTTATAGATTTTGGATGCTAGCCCTTTATCTGATATGTCATTTGCAAATATCTTTTCCCATTCTGTTGGTTGTCTTTTGATTTTGTTGACTGTTTCCTTTGCTGTGCAAAAGCTTTGTACCAGGGAAATACAAACCAAAATCACAGTGAGTTATCACCTCACACCAGTCAGAATGGCTAAAATTAACCAGTCAGGAAACAATAGCTGTTGGCAAGGATGCGGAGAAAGGGGAACCCTCCTACATTGTTGGTGGGAATGCAAGCTGGCGCAGCCACTCTGGAAAACAGTATGGAAGTTCCTAAAAAAGGAACTTTCAAAAAGTTGAAAATAGAGCTGCCCTACTACCCAGCAATTGACTACTGGGTATTTACCCTAAAGATACAAATGTAGTGATCCGAAGGGGCACATGCACCCCAATGTTTATAGCAGC
>CM052899.1:65829632-65900242 GCA_028534135.1 Potos flavus | reverse complement strand
CGCCCCTCTTCTCATCTTTCTAACTCTTCAGCTGTCCCAGCATAGACTGCTCATCAGCACTGTGGCTTCTCTCACAGCCAACAGTTCATAGCTCTCTCTAGGCAGTTTTCTAATGTTGTTCTTCTCACAAGAACTTATCTTGTAGAGGATACTGATGATCTCTCAGGTCAACACTGTATTCATCAACTAATTAAAACCCTCTTAGTTTGCTAAGGATGTAAACTAGCATAAAATCCCAGTGTGACCTCCTTAGCCTCCTCTAGTATTCTCCTGCCTCTCAAATAAGTGAGGTTCCTTATGTTAAATATTTATACTAGATGGTGAATTTTCAGGGAACTCTAAAATGCCCCTTCCCTTCCTCTCCCAACGGGGCGCTGTGTTATTGAGAGCTCACTGTTTCATTCTTGCAGAGCTTGAATCTGAATATTTAAGGCAGTTGTTCCCAGACTTGTACACAGTAATTTAAAATATATATATAAATGGGATCTTACGAATTGAGTTTATTTGTGTTTGGCAAATATTCTAGTTTCATGGTTACTTTAACATTATTTTAACATTATTTCATGGTTATTTTAACATTATTTTGTGCTTCTTAAAAGCATCATGTATTCATGATAGAAAACTTTGGAAATGCAAAAAAGCATAAGGAATCATTATTACTTTCAGTATTTGCCAGCTCTAATCCCATAGGCATAATTTTTATTCTCTCACAACCCCAAAGAGCCCACAATAGAGCATAAGTAGTTAGTAGGACAATTAGTGGCAGATCACTCCTAGATCAAATAAACATTAAAATATTTCTGTTAAAAATAATAAGCTTAGCAGATATTTTAAAAATAAGATATTAAATTTTAAATTGGTAAAAGGCAAAATATTTAAGTAATCTGAAGAGAAACCAGAGTATAGCCCAAATATCCATTAACTGATGAATGGATAAAGAGGTTGTGGTATGTACACACACGTACACACACACACACACACACACACACACACACACATTGGAATATTACTCAGCCATCAAAAAGAAATGAAATCTTGCCATTTGTAACGACGTGGATAGAACTAGAGGGTATTAGGCTAAGTGTAATAAGTCAGAGAAAGACAATTATCATGTGATTTCACTCATATGTAGAATTTAAGAAACAAAACAGGTGAACATAGGGGAAGGTAAGGAAAAATAAAATAAGATGAGAATAGAGAGAGTCAAACCGTAAGAGACTCTTAACTATAGGAAACAAAGTGAGGGTTGCTGGAGGGGAGGTGATGGGGAGAGGGGGCATTAAGGAGGACAGCTGAAGTAATGAGCACTGGGTGTTATATGCATCTGATGAATCACTAAATTCTACCTCTGAAAGTGATAATACAGTATATGTTAATATTTTTTTAAGAAAGAAGTAAGAGTGATAAAAAGAAAGACCATCTATTATCATAATTGTCCCTTTCTGGAATTATTATTAAAGGATATTTTAGCACTAAAAATGCAAGAGCAATACAATCTCAGATGAAAGGACAGTATTTACATTGAATGATGAGAACCTTGAGCTTCTAAGATTTTTGAAGGTGTCAATTTCTTCCTAATGGGCTTGTCCTCAACACAAATCCCAGTACAGACTCAATACTTAAATAGGACATGTGTGTAAATTGTTAAGTTCAAGACCAGTCTTAAGTGTATCAGGGAGAGTCAGGGGGCTAACAAAGCTTCACTAGTGACCCTCAGTTATTAAACCAGAAATGGCAGACCTTGTTATTGGAGTCAATTATTAACATGTATTTACAAGCATGGGTAGAAACAGCTTATCCTTTACTTTTGCCCAGTAGCTACACTACTATGTAACTCAATTTATTACCAAGGTAAAAATATACTTTAAATCCTTTCTTCAAACACAAAGTTGATAAGCTAAAAGCAACGGTGATAGTGGAGGTTTTCTTCCACTGTGAACATTATGCTCTCATTAAAATGCTAATTTATCTCTCATGTGCCACTGACAAGTCATGGGAGGTTTCAGTATGGGGTTATCAAATATGAGTTTAAACTAGCGGTGGAATCACCTACAACCCACTGTAAGTGACCAATCGCTAAACGTTGTACATTTAATATTCTGTCACTGCCACAGCACTTATGTTGCTTTCATTTTCTTTGACTTGAAATAAGAGAATGTCATACTTTTCTGTCATGCCATTTTTATCAAAGCTTTTTCTATTTATTAGTAAATTTAAGAGAAGGATACCAATTTATCAGTGGAAAATTGTCTTGAACAAGGGAAATGAATCTAAAGCATCCCCATTCTTAAATTAATGAAACTTTCTTAAATTTAACTTCCTTTAAGAAATACAAGATCTTAATGATCATTAATGAGGTAGCAAAACATTAAGATTCAAAACCAAAGGGCAAATGGTTTAAGGCAGTTACACAATATGCCACTGGATGATATAACCAGTAAATATAAATGTGAGGGCAGTTGATTTTTCATATCATAGTTAAATACTGTTATTACTTCAAAGAAAAGCAAAAATGTTCACTAGCACTTGACTGAGAATAAAGAATATAAAATAAGGACATGTATCAATTAAAAATTTGTTAAAGTCTAGGCAAATATTAATTTAAAAATTGCTAGAATATAACAAATATTACTACTTTTAAATCTCCTCTGTTCATGAAAACAGACATATATTGTGAATTTTGCCAGAATGTTCTTTACTATATAATTCAAAGGTTAAATATAAGTAAACTGTGTTCTTGATATATATCTTTATAAATCCAATAAAATTTCTACTATAGAATAGAAAATTGTGTTTTTCTATTGGATTTCTATTGCCATTGGATTACTCAATAATCAAAGTATGGTTATTTCAAAAGGTTTACTTCCACAGTGGAACATAGAAAGTTTGTAAAGAAATATCCTAACATTTTATTTTTACTTTTTAGACTTAAAAGCAAATTCAATATATTTTCAAGTATTTGATAAAGCTAAAAGACTTTTCCCTTTTTCTGTCTTCATGAAACTTAGATTGAAAATACAAACCCTATTACCATACGTAAATTATACAACTACATAAAACAATAAAATAACTTTGGTTAATAATTTCAATAGAATTATAAGGCTTTCTTATGAGGGACATTTTATTTCTTCTAAAAGCCTATGTAAAAAAAATGGTATGTTAAAACCTAAAAAAATTGCTAAAGAAAAGCTCAGTGACAAATTTGTGTTTAAAAAAAAAGCATCATTGTTATTAAACAACAAAGAGTAAGGGAACTTCACATTTAAAAACCTGAAAGAAAATAACATAAAAAAAACCAACGGCATATTTAAATACTAATACCTAAGGAGGAACAAAGTTTTTTTTTTTTAAGATTTATTTATTTATTTGAGAAAGAGGAAGAGAGAGTATGAGCAGATGGAGGGGCAGAGAAAGAGAGGGAGAGAGAGTAGGAGCAGGTGGAGGGGCAGAGGGACAAGCAGACTCCCTGCTAAGCAGGGAGCCCTATGCGTGGCTCAGTCTGAGACCCTGAGATGCTGACCTGTGCTGAAGTCAAATGCTTAACCAAGTGAGAAACCCAGGTTCCCCAAGAAGGAATAAAGATTTTGGGAATGAGGTAGACCAAGTAAAATATAAATTATTTCAACAGATGTTGAAAAGGTACTTAATATAACTAAAAAATAACCCTCTTCATAAAGACATCTAGTAAACTTGGAAGAAAATACTTAAAACAAGCATTAGCAGTATATAATACCATTAAAATTAATGAAACACAATGTCCATCATTATCATTATTATCTAATGTCTTAAAAGTTCTAGCCAATGCAAAAGTCAAGAAATAGATATCATAAAGTCACATCCTAAATGATAGATGCATAATAATGAGAAGTATCACATTATCATTATTTTCAGGGAAGCAATTACATAGTAATAAAACTCAACAAGATCAGGTAAAATCTATTATAATCTTCACAAAATATGGCTATAGGTTATAAAATAAACATATAATAATCAATAGTCATAAGAAAAACTTGCCAGAATACATAATAGACAAAGAATATGATTCAACAGTTTTTAAAAATGAAAAAACAGCTGGAAAAAAAAGCCTATGTGTTTGTCCTTGTGGGTGACTGTCTACATACTAGAAGGCATGCAAACATTGTCTCTATATGATTGGGGTATTCTGGTTAATTTTAAGTATTCTAAAAATATGCCTTTAATTTTTCTCTGAAGGTTTGACTCTCAGGATGGCCAGATTAAATCCATTAACATGACTCTATTCTGACAAAAGACAAATACTCCTCTCACCTTAGTCTGAATGCTCTTACTTTGAAAGAACACAATAGCACAAAAAACTCTTAAAACTTAAGAGCACAGTGGCAGTTTTTATTGAACTCACCATACATAATTCAAAAGATATTTCTTTTCACTTTCTCGAGAAGAATATTTTAATAAAAACGTTTATCTCCTAGGTTGGAAGCATAAAAACTCCAAATAAGTATTGTCACCTTAAATTGCTAAATTAAAAAATTAATTAATAATTAACTAAATTAAATATTAATTACCCAGTCCCCTTGTTCTTCTTTCTTTTTTAAAAGATTTATTTGAGAGAGCATGTGTGCATGCATGCATGAGCAGGGGGGAGGGGCAAAAGGAGAGGGAGAGAATCTCCAGCAGAATCCCTGCTGAGCAGAGAGCCTGATTTGGAGCTCGATCTCACCACCCTGAGATCATGACCTGAGTCAAAATCAAGAGTTGGACACAATCAACTGAGGCACCCAGGCACCCCAAAACATTTTCTAATATACCAAAATAGAAATACATTAACATCTTTAGTGAAACATTAAAATTCCCACAACCTCTAATAAATTTCAAGAATATTTGACAGAAACAATGAAATTCAGACCTAAATAAGAGAGAGTATCTAGAGCTGATACAAACTTCTTCACATCTTAGACTGAAAGGAAGAATCATGGTCCTCCATAACATTTTGAGGAAGTGACAAGACCTATCTGTGTAGATGGACATAGGAGAAGCAGAAAAAGTAACTGAGATACCCAGTTCCATTCCACGCCTCAGAATGACACAGCGGCGGGGCCAAAGGAAGAAAGATTAATGTCTGCCTCAAATGCAAAGTTCATTCACCCCATCCCAAAGCCCCTTAGGTCGCAATCACTGATAGCATCAAGTCAAAGTCCAAAAATCTCATCAGCTCAAAAATTCCAAATCTTACCATCAAAATCATCTAAATTTGGTATGGCTGATACTCTGAGTATAATCCATCTTGGGACATAATTCCTCTCTATGTATAGACATGTGAAATTTAAGAACACATTGTCTGCTCCTAAACTACGATGATAAAACAAGCATAAGATAACAGCTAAGACATTTCCATGCAAAAGAGAGAAAATGGGAAGATAAAAACAAGTATTTTTGAAATCCAGCTGGATAAACTCCATTAGATTCCAAGGGCTGGAAATAATCCTCTGTGGTTTTCACCTCTGCCCTGTGAATCATCTTTCTTTTTTCATGAAGAGTACCATGGATTTGTAGCGGAGTAGTTTTATCAGCTTGTTTCTTGCCTATAAACTTCTGGGTGTCCCGTAGCCTTCTTTCATTTCATACTGTCTCTGTCTTTTTTGGTCCAAAGTGACTAGATTCTGCTGGTATAACATTCTCAAGAATCTTGTGGTTCTCCCATGTATATTACAGAGATTCACTCCATTAGACAATAGGCTTCTCCACACATCTTCCCTGGAAAATCTCACCCTGATTTGTGACTGCTGCATAGATAACAGAGTTTCTATGAATCACACATTTGTTTTCCCTTCAAAGTACCTTTTTGTACTGAATTATCTTTTTTATCTTTCTGAGGTATTAGCAAAAAGTTGTCCAGCCACACTCTTAGCTTTTCCTTTAGAGCATGTTTTCCTGATAGTGAACATCTTAGTTTTAGCATCTTTCACAATTTGAATGACTTGAGAATTTCTCAAATCATCTATTTTTGGTTCCTTTCTGTTTAACAGTTTTCTTTCAAATTATCCCCTTGCATTTTACCATAAGCTGCAAAAAGTAATCAGGCTTCACTTTCAATTCTTTGCTTGGAAATCTCCTTAGCCGAATGTTCAAGTCATAGCATACAAACTCTACTTTCTACATAACTGAAGGATATAATTCCACTGAGCTTTCTGCCACTATATAACAAGGATCTCTTTTCCCCTAATTTCTAATAACGTGTTCCTTATTTCCTTTTGAGTCCTCAGTTAACAGTATTTTTAAGTTCTATATTTCCACCAATAGTCTGTGATTCAGATATACTCTCAGGTGATTTAGATTTTCTCTACCATACTCCTCACTTCCTTCTGAGTCCTTATTAGCAGTATCATTAACCTCCATAATTCTGTTATCTGTCTGTTCAAGGCAATCCAGACTTTCATTATCAGAGTCCTCAATATTCTCTAGCCTACGCCAACTGCCCAATTCCACATTTTTAGATAGTCTTTATCAGTCAGTGTTCAACTAGAGAGGCAGCACTAGTAGGAGATACACATTAAGAGACATGTTGCTTATAAACTTGTGGTAACTGGGTAGACAAGTCCTGAATCCACAGAGCAGGATATCGACAAGGGCAGGCTGGAATTCTTGGGCATGGCTGAAGACACTATCCACGGGTAGAATTTCTTCTTCAGGCAGGTCCCAGCTGTGTTTTAAAGGCCTGCCAACTGATTGTATCAAGCTTGCCCAGATTACCTAGGATAATCTCCCTTACTTAAAGTCAACCAATTATGTACTTCAATCATATCTAAAAAATACCTTTGTAGCAACATTTACATTAGTGTTTGATTGAACAAGCGGGAACTGTAGCCTAGTCAAGCTTGCACATCAAAAAGACCATCACGGCAAGCTTAATGAACTTAAAGATATAAAAGTAGCCTTGCCTTTTGGAACCCAAATCACTTCCAACAGGTGGTAATAGATGGCTTCAGTTTTTCCAAAACAAAAGTGAACAAAAAAAGAAAAAAAACTTAAAAGTTCTGAGAGAAGGTGTAATCCAAGAGTTTTAAATGAAGCCAAGTATAATAGATACAAAAAACATTCTCAGGAAATATGGCCCCCACAACCTCTTCCTGGAATAAAACAAAACAAAACAATAAAATATCACATTTTGTTAAAATAGAGCCAAATAAAATTGAATCAAAACAAAGAACTAAAGAATGGAGAAGCTCATGGTAAAACATTAAGGAAGGGAAGAAGGGAAATATTGTATGTAGAACCACAGGCTAACCAATTGAACGACTTATAGAAAATGTACATATGTTAGAAACGTTGAAAATATTTTAGAAAATCTTAAGTTACATTTTTAAGATTGGGAGATGTTTGAGAGAAGTAAAAGGAAGCTTAATTTTCTCATTTTATTGGGAGGATGTCAATAGATGGTTTTGCTAAATTAGGAAATACTTTAAGTATTTAAATTTGTTAAATTATTCTTTAAAGGACCAAAACCATAATATAGACTTATATCATTTTATTCTGTTTTCTAGATCAGAGTAAACATTTATCAATCAGGTTATCTAATAATTGTATTTAGAAGAAAAGCTCTATGATGTTTAGATATTTTTCTGACATTTGAAATAGGATAAGCAGCAAAATTCCAGTGTTTTGCTCATGTTGTTTCTTGGAAATATAAGACAACTTGGGTTATTTCCCCTTGGGTTTTTCCAAAAGAGCAAGATTAATTGGTTGAATAAAGATAAGCTTATTACATAATTTATAAATGTGTATACAATTCACTGTGCTGTATTTAATTTCTTTCATAGGATAACAAGCTTAAAGGATAAAGTAAATTAGAGACTTGCTATCTTTCTATTTTAATGGGACTTTAAAGAAGACTTTGTAAAAAAAAATTGTATGGAAACTAAAGAAAAACAGATTAGCAGGCGCTAAGATCAAATGGATTGGCAGAAATAATAAACAGATTGCTTTTAGTGGTCCATGGCAAATTGACAAGACATATTAGTTAAACTGATAACAATATGAGCCTAACATATTGTATTATCTTGAAGAAAAGGGCAAAAAGTTAATGTAACATAGTTCAGAAAATGCACTGGAATAATCTTCAGAATAATGCAAAGTAAAGAAAAAAAAGATAGATGAATTTGACTACATTAAAATTAAGAACTACGGTTTATCAAAAGACCACCTTTCCCCTTAACATCCACTCCCTTTTGGGTTGGAAATACCCTTTGTAAGTAACACTAAGTATACTAACGTGGTACATCATACACTGCAATTAGATCACATTCACAATGTTCATTTCTTACCTTTAACCTCGAAGTACAGTCAAGAGATAGTTTGTTGAGAACTAGCTCTTCCCTGTGAATAATATAACCTGGAAACAGACCTTCAGGAGCACGTTTTTTCTATGCTTCAATGAAGTTTTCTTCTTGGCTCACAAATTAGCATTAACTAGATGTAAGTGACTGAGACAATAGTGGCTGAAAGGTCACCATGGCTGTCAAGGTAGAGTAAAATCTGCATTCCTGAAAAAGCTCAAGTAGCTATGTGTATGTTTGTGTTTAAATATGTGTACTCATATAAATCTCTGAGTCTTAGACTCCTTAACAGAGGACACAGAATATGTAAATAGTTATTTCTAATATACATTATCAAACTTTTCAGTGTATACATATTTGATATTCCAGGTATCCAATTTCAAAATTAGAATTGAAACCAGTATTTTAAACCAGGCAACTGGTGGTTAAAAATATGATCGTAATAAAAGAAAACAAGATAAAATATATAGCCTTACTTTTGGGGTCAAAATGATAAATTATACGGGCCTAATTTAATAGTCCTGCTAAATGCTCTCTATGCTTAAGGTAGTTGTTACCATCACTGGGTAGTCACACAAGATGTTTTTGTGAGTTCAGCATTTTTACCATACTATCACTCTCTGCATCCCTTTCATAACAGGCTAACAGTGGTATCTCTGATGATTTACCCTAAAATTTTGGAGTTTGATTCAGATTTTTAAGGGAAGGTTTATGTTTCAAGCATCATCAATATGTTTTACCTACGATAGCAGTTGGGAATAGTTACAGAGTATCTTTTCTTTCTTTTATTTCTGAGCAATACAGCTGCCCATCATTTAGGTTGTCACAAAATCTGTGACTGATTTGGATTTTAAAAAAATGTTTTTCCTCTAAATGGACCCATGAAAAGATGCTCAACATCACTAATCATGAGGGAAATGCAAATCAAAACTACAATGAGATATCATCTCACATCTGTCAGAATGGCTAAAATCAAGGACACAAGAAACAACAAATGTTGGCAAGGATGTGGAGAAAAAGAAACCCTTGTGCACTATTAGTGGGAATGCAAACTGGTACAGCCACTGTGGAAAACGGTACGGAGGTCCCTCAAAAAATTAAAAATAGAGCTACCATATGATCCAGTAATTTCACTAATGGGCATTTACCTAAAGAATACAAAAACACTAATTTGAAAAGATATATGCACCTCTATGTTTATTGCAGCATTATTTATAATAGCCAAGATATGGAAGCAGCCCAAGTTCCCATTTATAGATGAGTGGATAAAGAAGATGTGAGACAGATAAAGAAGATGTGAGACAGATATATATCATGGATGGATGTAGAGGGTCTATTTCACTTAGCAAGTGAAATAAGTAAGCCAGAGAAAGACAAATACCTTATGACTTCACTCATATGTGGAAATGAGAAACAAAACAAAGAAAAAAGAAACAAATCAAAAAACAGATTCTTAAATATAGAGAACAAACTGATTGATGGTTACCAGAGAAGAGGTGGGTGGGAGGGATAGGTGAAATAGGTGAAAGGGATTAAGACTACACTTATCATGATGAGCAATGAGTAATATATAAAGTTGTTGAATTACTTTATTTTAAAAACAAACAAAGGAATCATACATATAATTGTTTAAAAAGATTAAATGAAATAATCCTTGTGAAACAAAATAGCACCTGGTACCTTCCTTACTAGTAAGTACTCAAAAATGTTAGTTTTAGTGCCATGTTCTCATATCTATGTTTACCTGGATAATAGATTTGAAATTACTTTTTTCTTGAACTTCTTCCAATATAAAAAATAAGTCTAAGAGCCTCTAATTTCCAAGAAGCATACTACTTCTTTGTAAATAAAAGCATGTAAAAAGTACCCCCACCAAAAAAAGAAAGAAAGAAAGAAAGAAAGAAAGAAAGAAAGAAAGAAAGAAAGAAAGAAAGAAAAAGTTTCCCCCTATATTCCCATGAAATTTAGATCATTGTTGCAAACTAAAGAGTATTTTCTATTTATTCCTCAGGAGTGTTGGCATGTATGCATTTTCACCAAAAATCTTTGGATATTATTATATCTAACTTTCGGAGAAATCACCAAGAACTAAAAACAAATGTGATAATTACTGTATTCTGACATGTAATATTTTGGATATAATTATCATATTAATGACTTAAAATACTAAAAACACAGTTCAATGATTTTTTTTCTTTTATTATTTGTCATGAGAAATTTGGAATGAGCCATTCACACTCTCTTATTTGGTGACTCTTAAAATCCCTGAGATGTATTTATAAGAAAGCTGTCTTTACAAAGGAATTCATTCTTGTGCAATGAATCAGAATGGATTCTTTGTGCCAAGCTGATTGGCCCATGAAATAATTATCTTTCTAATATGCTCTGTTGAAAAGAACTAGCTGGGTCAAATATGAATAATACTTAAACTTTTGAATAATAATACAGATCTGTACCAATGATAGATTTGTTTTTTACAAAGTTTTTAAGATGCAAAGTGTCATTTTTATTGGACAGTAAATTGTACAGGAATGGGGGAAAATTTGAGAAATTTTTATAGCAAACGGAAACATGGAATTTTTTACATAGTACCAAGACCTTAATTTTAATAATCTCTGGAAGCGGTTGAAGGAAATAATGAGTCGAACACTTACTTATCTAGTTATAAATTTCATGTTAAAAATTCAAATGAAAGACATCATGCATTGTATATATAAATGTGTATATATAAATGTATTTTAAATTGTATATATAAATGTGTTTCTATGAACCATACATTTTAGTAGAATATTTCATAAAGAAATTTTGGGAAAATATATTGTTTTAAATTTCCTTGAAATAAAGTCAGGCTAATCAGTAATAACTTCATAGACTCAGAAATAGAAACCACAAAGATGGTTTATATTTTACATTTATTAGAGTGAAATTCGAATGTTGCCAAGAAAGTTAATGCCCCAAAGCAAAATGTTAACACATAATGTTAAAATAGCAGAAATCTGGGGTGCCTGGGTGGCTCAGTGAATTAAGTGTCTGATTCTGGGTTATGGCTCAGGCCATGATATCAGGGTCATGAGACCCAGCCCCACATCGGGCTCTGCACTCAAGCGCTGAGTCTGCTTGAGATTCTCTATCTCCCTCTCCCTCCTCCCTGTCCTTCCCCTGACTCACATGTGCTGTCTCTCTCTCAAATAAATAAATAAAATGTTTTAAAATAAATAAATAAATAAAAATAAATAAAATAGAAAACTAAAATTGCTCATTTTTAATTGAGTAATTATTATGTGGTAAACACTGTGAAAGATATTAAAAATAAAAAAAGAGCATAAACAATGTATCTTGAAACACTGAAAAAATAAAATTAAGTTAAAAAAAATAAAATAAAATCCTAAGACGAAAAGAGACAGAGTGGCACTTTCTTTCATGGACCTGATTGTCCCTCAGAATATAAGATAAATAATAAAAAAAGTAAATGAACAAATACATGCAAATTATTACTCATGTAACAAAGGGAAAAGCATAGTGATGTGACGAAAAATAATATGGTGGGTAGTAGAAGAATTAACCACGTTAGCTAGGTTTCTAAAAAGTGTTTTTACAAAGATTGAAAGCACACTAATATTTATAGGAATAAAAGTATCAAACACCAATAAGGTAAAATCCAAAATGTCTAGCATGCAATAAAAATTACCAGACATGCAAGAAACAGAATAGTGCAACCTATACTGAGGGGGGAAACTCAACTGATCTCAACAGACACAGAAATAACACAGACTATAGAATCAATAGACATTAAAATGAGTATTATAACCATATTCCATATGTTCAAGAAGTTAAAAAAATTAAACATGCAAAGTAGCAAATGAATGATATAATAAGGACTAGAATCAAATATCTAGAGAGGAAAACTACAATGTCTAAAATGAAAATATACTTGATGGGATTAGTGGCAGATTATGCATTCTATAAGAACAGTATGTGAAATTGAAAACGTAGTTACAGAAACTATGCAAAATGGAATAGGGAAAGAATGAAAACTATACACAGAGAATCAGTTAGCTGTGGAACGAACTTCAAGCAGTCTAATATATGTGTAACTCAAGTCCCCTAAGGAAAAGAGCACAATAGGGAGAGAGAATGGAGTATTTGAAGACATAAGAGCCAACTTTCTAAATTTAATGAAAACTGTAAATTCACAGGTCTCAGAAGCTCAATGAACCCAAAGCATAAGAAATATGAAGGAAATTACAGCAACATGCACACACCAAATGGATGTGGAGAAAGGGGAACCCTCTTACAATGCTGGTGGGAATGCAAACTGATGTGGCCCCTGTGGAAAACAGTATGGAGCTTCCTCAAAAAGTTAAAAATAGAACTACCTTATGACCCAGCAATTGCACTGCTAGGTATTTACCCAAAGGATACAAAATTACTGATTTGGAGGGACACATGCACTCCGATGTTCACAGCAGCATTATCAACAATAGCAAAATTATGGAAAGAGCCTAAGTATCCATCCACTGATGAATGGATAAAGAATCACACACACACACACACACACACACACACACACACACACACACACACATGGAATATTACTCAGCCATCAAAAAAGAATGAAATCTTGCCATTTGCAACAACGTGGATGGAACTAGAGTGTCTTATGTTAAGCAAAATAAGTCAGTCAGAGAAAGACAACTATCTTATGGTTTCACTCATCTGTGGAATTAAGAAACAAAAAGTATGAACATAGGGGAAGGGAAGGAAAAATAAAGTAAGATTAAAGCAGAGAGAGAGGCAAACCATAAGAGACTCTTAACTATAGAGAACAAATTGAGGGTTGTTGGAGGGGAGATGGGGTAATGGGAGATGGGCATTAAGGAGGGCACTTGATGTAATGAGCACTGGGTCTTATACATAAGTGCTGAATCAATAAAGTCTACTCCTGAACCAATGCTACCCTATATGTTAACTTGAATTTAAATAAAACCTGGAAGAAAAAAATGTTCTAAAATTAGGTTATGCTGATAGTTGCACAGCTCTATAAATATTCGAGAAACCACTGAATTGTACACTTTAAAAAGATGAACTTTAGCAAGGGAAACAAAAAGAGAAATGAACTATTGGAACTTCATCAAGATTAAAAGCTTTTGCACAACAAAGGAAACAGTCAACAAAACTAAAAGGCAACCTACAGAATGGGAAAAGATATTTGCAAATGACATAACAGATAAAGGGCTAATATCCAAGATCTATAAAGAACTTATCAATCTCAATACCCAAAAAACAAATAATCCAATCAAGAAATGGGCAGAAGTCATGAACAGACATTTCTCCAAAGAAGACATATAAATGGCCAGTACACCATGAAAAAATGCTCAACATCACTTGGCATCAGGGAGATACAAATCAAAACCTCAATGAGATACCACCTCATACCAGTCAGAATGGCTAAAATTAACAAGTCAGAAACAACAAATGTTGGCGAGGATGCAGAGAAAGAGGAACCCTCTCACACTTTTGATAGTAATGCAAGCTGGTAGAGTCGCTCTGAAAAACAGAATGAGGTTCCTCAAGATGCTAAAAATGGAGCTACCCCATGACCCAGAAACTGCACTACTAGGTATTTACCCTAAAGATACAAATGTAGTGATATGAAGGGGCACCTGCACCCAAGTGTTTATAGCAGCAGTGTCCACAATAGTCAAACTATGGAAGGAGCTGAGAGGTCCATACACAGATGAATGGATAAAGGGAAAAAAATAAATAAATAAAATTATATATATATATATATATATATATATATATATATATATGTATGTACACACACACACACACACACACAATGGAATATTACCAGAAAGGATGAAATCTTACCATTACATCGACATGGATGGAACTGGAGTGTATTATGCTGAGCAAAATAAGTCAGACAGAGAAAGACAATTGTCATATGGTTTCATTCATATGAGGAATATAAGAAACAACACAGGAGATCATAGGGGAAGGGAGGGGGAAATGGAATGGGAAGAAATCAGAGAAGGAAACAAACCATGAGAGTTTTAACTATGAGTAAGAAACTGAGGGTTGCTGGAGGGGAGGTCGGTGGGGGGATAGGGTACCTGGGTAATGGGCATTAAGGAGGGCACATGATGGGATGAGCCCTGCATGTATATGCAACTGGTGAACTTCTAAACTCTACATCTGAAACTAATGATATTCTAGATGTTAATTGAATTTGAATAAAAAAATAAAAATAAAAAAGATGAACTTTATGGTATGTAAATTATATTCCAATAAAGCTATTCATTACTTTTATGTGGGTATGTATATATACATATAAAGCAATTTATATATATATATATATAAAACAATTATTCATGAAGTTAATCAAATATTTAGACTAAGAAATGCATGGTTCTCTTGTCCTGAAGTCCTCTTTACAGCGATCTTCAAGTTACAATGCCGAGTTGACAAGAAAATAGAGACCATGCCCATCTTCCTCTACTTTGTATGTTTAATGCCAAGTTCAACTTCGGATTTGATAAATATTTGTTGAATGTCTTAATGAATAAATGACTACAGTTTTATTAAAGTTATGAGTTTAAAAAAAAAAGTAAAGAAGTGGAATAATATTTAACACTTCCTATGAGTGAACAGCACCCTAGGAATTGCTATATAGGAGATCTCATCAATCACAAAGATCTTATATTTTTGTTGTTGTTTTTGTTCTTATTTCCATTTAAAGATTTTTAAAAGGCTCAGTATGGTCAAATTTACAGAATGTTCCACAACTCTAAATGAGGTAGCTCTGGTTCCAAATTCAGATTTGTCTGATTTTATTTTTTTTCTCTGTGCCACAATAAAAAGAATACCAATCACTTTTTTCCCCCTTAGAATTGATAAAATTCTTCCCTATCTCACTTGGTTATAACTAGTTACCATAAAACATTGAGAAACTTTCTCAGCTCTTGGATTGCATTATAATTAGGACTTTCTAGAAAAGAAGTGCAGCATCAAATGGATATACACTGGCCTTGGAAAGCTCTTCTGTGATTATCTTCTCCAGCCTGCTGTTAGTTACTCTGGTCACTATTGTTAAAAGAAAAAAGGCAGGATGATATAAATGTGCCCTGCAATAGAAACACTAAACTGAACAGTGTGCTGCTCTCTTCACATATGTATTTCCAGAACAGACTTTAGCAAAGGTTCATTCACCTTGCATCATTGATTTTTTAAGTTTATAACAAATCTGAAGAAACCAAAAACAAGGCCACGGAAAACATTACCTATTTTTTGCTATTAACTTGATAAAAGAAAAAAAAAAAAAAAGCATGTATCAGAATTTGGCTGGCTGAAGGAAGAAAAAAAATACAAAAGTATTATGAAAATTGTGTAACAATAATTTATGGAAAAAGTGTACCATGATGCTAATACTGTATTTTAGAAATTGAGCTAGGAATAAATTTTAAAATTCTACCTTTTTCTATAACTTTAACATTTCCTATTACAATCATGCTTCTCTTTAATAACTAAGAGAAATGCTTGCATATATGTTAAGAGGAAGAATGAAAAATCAGAAATTCATTTTGACTTGGCACTTTATTTCCCTTTCCTTACAAATCCAACTTACAGTTAGTTGGTTCAGGAAATGTAAATTAAGCAATCTTCCATGCACATCAACATGGGCCATCCCAGGGAGAGGAGGGGAAGGAGTACAAAGATGAACATAACATGAAGAAATGTAAAATAGGATAGAGGGTTGACGTCACACAAACAACTAACACAAAATTCAAATGCTGTAGGCACCACAGTAGAAGAGTCAAAATCTCATTGGGAAACAAAAATAGAGTGTTGAAAAATGTTTAATTTTGTGCTTGAAAGTGCTTAACCGTTTAGGCATTATGGTTAATCACTTAAATTATCCTGGCCATCTGAGAAATAATGTGATTTCATAAGATTAAAATAAGACCAACAAAGAATGTAAAAGAAACTTGCCTAAGCAGTAAACAGTTTATTATGTTTACTAAGTAAATTTTGAATACATAAAATAAATTCAAGAAAAAGAGATGACAAAACCTCTTATCTAAAATTTATTAACATATATATCCAATGAGTAAATTTAGGGGCCAAGATTAATGAAAGGCATGGAAAATAAATGAAAATATTGAGAGCATTTAAATGCTAAAGCGTAAAATTATTCTCTAATTTTAGTGTCTTTTGATTTTTCTTAAATGCCAATCTTTTAAAATTAAGCAACCCTGCTGTGTGGTAAATTTTAATTTGTTAATTTCAAGTTTTCAAGAGAGAAAAATAATTTAGAAGGTAATTTTCTTAGAGAAAATATTAGAAAAAAATTAAAATTATTTTATCCAATGTTCTTCTTACAGACAAATTAGTTTGATGTCAAACATTTTGAAAGCTAATTCATAATTTAATATTTTTAGAGCAAATTCTTTTCTTCGAGTGGCCGGAAATAAAGAAACTTAGTAACTGATTCATAGGTTTCAAATAATCAAATTCAACCTACAAAAACTAGTTTCCATGGTCCTCCAAAAGTACTGGGTTTGGGATTATGCTTTACCACAGATTAAATAGTTTATTGTTTGGGTGCCTAAGCAGCCATTCAGTAGAGTAAATGGCTAACATAAGTCGTAACAATAAAGCTGGATGGAGGGTTTCTGTTATTGTTATTTCACTTACAGCACCGTTAGATTATAGTGCGGTGGGAGCATGAATCCCTGCCTGATGTCTTGAAAATATTTTTATATGTTTCAGAGAGCAGCTCCAACTATACTCAAACAAAAGGTCTAAATAGCTCAAGAAATTATACTCCCTATTCTAAAGACTATCATATGATCAAATATTCAAGATGAATGTAAAATAATTGTTCCTTCTCTTCTTTCAATAGGATAAAACAGACAGAATGAAAGCAAAGCATGCTCTGTGTTGAGATTATTTATCATACCATATCCCCTTAGGTCAGATAGAGCATTCCCAGCCATTCACCTCCACCATGCCAATGCCTGGCACTTAGTAGGTACTCAGTAAATGTTGGCTGTTGGATTAACTGAAAAGAAAACTATGAAGAAGTACTCGCAAAATCAAATTAATATCTCCTCATTTTCTCCCTTAATTTCACAATCTAATTTTAACTTAGTTTCAAGGTTTTAGAAATGACTGCATACACACATAGCATTTTTATTAGCTGTATAAAATGTCTACTTCAGATTACCAAATAAATGTTTGAGTTACCCCAAGTAATATAATTATATTGCCTCAGGTTAAAAAGATCTCTAGGATCAAAGATGAAATTTTTTTGGTACCAGATAGCGTGTCATCTAAGAGGATCAATAGCAATATAATAAAAGAAGGAAGAAAGTGGAAAATGGAAGGAAGGAAGGAAGGAAGACCAAATGACGGAGTGTAAAAACTAAACTAGTGGATACAGAAAGCTGTAATGAATTTTGTTTTATTATTCTTATTTTAGAGAAAGAGAGAGAGAGAGAGAGAGAGAGCGTGCACAGGAGCCAGGGTAGGGGAGAGGGAGAAGCAGACTCCCCACTGAGCAGGGATCCTTATTCCAGGGCTCAATCCCAGGACCCCGATATCATGACCTGAGCTGAAGGCAGACACTTAACCAACTGAGCCACTCACGTGCCCCTGTAAAGCATTTTAATACTCACCATTGCCATATATATCAAAAAATACTGATAGTCATCAGAAAATCTTTATTTCATTAAAAAATAACCAAATATTGATTTTGAAAATTCCTGCTACACCCCTTGGCATACTACCATTATACTACTTTGAAAATTACTTTGTTAAAAAAAAAGATCAATGTCAAAATATGTTAGTAAAGTAGTGCTTCACTCCAAACAGATAAAGGGTTACATGGAATGCTACTGTGTTCATGATAAGGTAACATCTAATGACCACTTTAATATGTTATGACATCAAGAATTGTATCCCCCTGATAAGAAGAAAAAAATTATGCTTACGAACATGTCTTTTTTTTTTTTAATTTACATCAGCCTATATTAGAAAATGCCAAGAAAAAGAAACATGAAGAAAAGTTAACATCTTTGATTTCATTTCCAATTTTGAAATCGATTGGAAAAAAAGATTCTAGTGTGGCAAGTTTCTTATAAATGGCAACATGAAATCAATAAAACTGAAGGGATAACTTACACATATCCATCCTGAGGCTATCCCTGTCATTGTGGATCATTTTTAAGAGAAGAAATTTCCCTTAGAAAGACTGAATTTTAGGGGTGCCTGGGTGACTCAGTTGGTTAAGCATATGCCCTAGGCTCAGGTCATTTATCCCAAGGGTCCTGGAATCAAGCATGTAGCAGCATCTGGCTCCTTGCTCAGTGGGGGGCCTATTTCTCACTCTCCCTCCCTCTCTACTCATGCTCTGTCTCTTGCTTCCTCTCTCTCTCGAATAAATAAATTTTAAAAATCTTAAAAAAAAAAGAAAAGAAAGAAAGACTGAATTTTATCAAAACTTGGATTCATCCCAATGGAAATGTCTTGCATCATCCTATGAGGCTGCTTATTACATTGTCAAAGAAAAGAAGTGATAAATGACTACATACTGATGATATACTGGAGAAACCATATGCCCACAATAAAAATGGTCAAAATGGCTGCGGTGTGGATGGAAGATAAATATGAGTTCCCTTAGAACTACTTAGAGAAACTCAAATCTAAGCCAAAGGGAAGGAAGAGAAGCTTGAGAACTGTTAAGAAGCAAGCTTGTATCCCTCAAGAGCCTTCTTTTTAAATAAAGTATTAGAAAATGAGAAAGATCCCACGCTATAAAAATCAGTTGCTTTTACAGACTTTATCTTTTAATATATATTTTGTACCTCTCTAGATAAACTGTGCCTAAGAGATATGGAATATTTATTAAGTCATCTATGAATTCTTTGGAGATCTTGTTAATGTTCTGTACATGTGTTACCCAAATGCACATCATGATTTGGTAGGGCTGGCTGGAGCTTGAGATTCTGCATTTCTAATGGCAGCCCAAGTGACACCAGCATAGCTGAGATCAGTGAACATTGAGTGAAAAGGTTCTCACAGGCTGCCTAGCTAATGCAGGGGAAGGGTCTTTTTCAGGAATAGATCATAATCAGAATAATGACACTTCTCAAAGAAAATAACTCAGTCAAAACAATGACAAATAACAGTACAGAATGACAGGCCAGCCCGTTGTCTCAGTGACCATGTGTTTAATTGACTACTCCAAAGACAAGGGAAGGAAAAGAAGGAGCATTAGAGGGATGGATGAAAAACTACTCATCTCTTCCCATCTCCACAACAGCACCTACCACCTACAGGCAGTACACTGAAGTTAATTTTCAATAAAACAACAGAACTGTTTCCTACTGTTTGAATTTCTTTTATTTTCTTGTTTATCTTGCATGTGTCTTTTTCCCCCATTTTCCACTCAAACTCATTAGTTATCATGGAAACAATGACTCTGGTGTGCATGAGGATTAGAGACAAGTATTTTCAAGTGAGGCAAAGTGCCACAAATTACATTCAATTCTTAGAGCTGGGTTTACACCACAGTTGGACAGCAGTGAACTTAAATCAGAAATTAGACTGCTGAATTATTCTGGATTCAACTCTAGAAGGCAGGCTGCTAGTCTCTGCAGGAGAACATATGAATTTGAGCTGCAGAGAATGATTAGGCAATGTACAACACACTGGGACAAAATGGATTTGTAGGAGGAAGGGATAAATAAAAGTTCTCCATCTCTTTTCTACAAATTTCAAAATATCCCTTTGGTGTCAGGAGTTGGAAATGCCACATTAAAAAACCTGTTAATAAGAATTTAGAAAAATAGCATGATTTCCATCACTTAGAGAACAGCCTTTGGTTAAGGAAAATAATAAAGACATTCACATTATATAAAAATTCTATTTATATATGCAGGCATGGTAAAGACTACTAAACTGGAGGTGTCCTATGAAAATCTGAACCTGATTCATTAAGTCATGAAGACAAATGAAAATCAGAAAAAGCACTTTAAAATTAACTGCCATAAACAACAGGAATACACCTTACCCCTGCTATTAGCCATAATTGGGTTTTAGAAGGAAACAGAAGCTGAATGCAATATAGGTAATTAAAGAACAAGCTTTTGCGAACACTAGCAATCATGGGGTTGTGATTTTACAGACTTGGAACCTATTAGGGTGCCCTGAAACTAGTCTATTTTTAAATAGGTAGTGTATTTCTCCTTCTTACAACACTAAAGTATAATCCTAGCTAACAGGTCGTTTTCTATTTGAACTATTTACTATCCATTTAGGGCAAAGATGAGCATTTTTAGAATCCAGAATTACCATGGAAACCATATTCTTAATCCCTGAAGGCTGGGGAACAATTGCTTATGAAATCATGATGGCTAAATTACAAGTCCCTAAATAGTGCATTATTGTAACTACTATCTTAAATACTAAGCATATGGGTTTTTATTTTGTTTCCCTTTAAAATGAACTCATTTTTTATAAGATGGCTATAACATATTAATTAGGTAACTTAAAGTAAATATGGCATTTCAAAATATGATGGCTGAGAATCAAAATTAAAATCATAATGAATATAAAAGAATGATTGCAATTGTCATGCCAGATGTTCAGCATTTTAGGAGAAATAACAAAGACTTAGCTTTAAAAAAAAGTTCAGAAGTAAAACATGAAAATAACACCAGTGGACCCAAAAAGTATGAACCTTTTTGGAAAGTTCCTAACTATGCTACTTGGAAAGAAAAACTGAGTCTCACAGAGGTAGCTCTTCAGAGAAGAAATCTGAATAAACTGCACATATCTTTCTACATTGGGTACAAAAGTAGAATTATAAAGCTTTGTGGTATTCATCTTTTCCCTCTTTTATTATATATGTAGTATTGCTATTCAGCTAATTATAATGAACTGTTGAGCTCAGACTTTCACCACCTACCATTCCACAGAAAGGACACTTAACCCTATGTTAACATTCTGCTCTGCCTCATATTCTTTTTTTTTTTTTAATATTTTATTTATTTATTTATTTATTTGACAGAGAGAGAGAAAGAGAGAGATCACAAGTAGGCAGAGAGGCAGGCAGAGAGAGAGGGGGAAGCAGGCTGCCTGCTGAGCAGAGAGCCCGATGCGGGGCTCAATCCCAGGACCCTGAGATCATGACCTAAGCCGAAGGCAGAGGCTTTAACCCACTGAGCCACCCAGGCACCCCCTGCCTCATATTCTTAATCAGGGCTGTTTAATTGCTATTGAATCAGCCTTATTCTGAGATTATAATCTAAAACTACTAACTGGATTCTAGATGAGGTCCTCATGAATAAATCTTAGTCTTTATCTAAAAAAATCACTCTCAATCCAGCACTTAGATTCTTTCTGCCCTCTACCTCCACCAGAACTCAATTCTTAACATAATATCTTGCATATTTCTAGTCTCATCTAGAATCAGAACCTATCCTACTTTGATTTTACTAGAACTCTCTGGACTAGGCACCCAGCCCCTAAATTCTCTCTTGCCAAATTTGTCTGATTTCCCTGATTATTGCCTGCTATCATATCCTCAGATGCTATACCTTGCATACCTATGAAAAGCCACTGGGTCTTTCTCATACAAACTCAGCTTATCTAACTGTACTTCCAATGATTGTTTTTGTTGGAACCTTTTGAGATTGCTTTGCCTGACCTGGGACATCTACGTTGTTTGTAGGTTCTAGTTCTACATGACCAGAGCTACTTAACAGAACTTCCTGGGATGATGCAAATGTTCTATTATCTGTGCTGCCCAGTATGGTAGCCATTACATGTGGCTCTTGAGTACCTGAAATGTAGTTAGTGTGACTAAGGCACTGAATTTTTAATTTTTAAATTTTTAATTAATTGGTTACCATTTTGGAGAGCTCAGGTCCAAGTCCTCCCCCAATTTCTTCGTAGTTTACAAGTAAACATCATAATATAATGTTAAATAGGAATGGTTATGCAGTCTAGATGTAGGATGGAATACATATACACACACAGATAGAAGAAAACCATGACATTATTATTTTGTTTTTGTCCTTCCCCCATTTCATTATATCTGTGATACTAACCAGCCTGTGTAAATATCCAAACCATTAATATAACAATTGACAACATATTAAAGATGACAAGTAAAGAAAAAGGAGAAAGGATATTTAAATGCTAATCTTTATACACTTTTCCATATTCCATTTGATATAAATAAGAATATTCAATGAAGAAATAGTTTCACATTTGATTTTTTATTGTATTTCTTAAGATTTTACTTATTTATTTGGGAGAGAGAGTGAGGGGGCGAGAGAGAGAGAGAGAGAGAGAGCACAAGCTGGGGGCAGGGGGGAGGGACGGAGGGAGAGGGAGAAGCAGACTCCCGGCTCAGCTGGGAGCCCAATTCGGGGCTCCATCCCAGGACCCCAGGATCACGACCTGAGCCAAAGGTAGACCCTTAACTGACTAAGCCACCCAGGTGCCCTACATTCAATTTTTCAGTCAATTACCTAACGAAAGGTGTGAAATAAGTAGTTTGACAAGCACAGTTTATATAGGTAATAAACAAGCTTTTAATTGGTCTTCAAGCTCCATATAAACTCCTGTGACATGGTCACTAAAAATATAGTGTTTCTATATATAGTAGGATTCTATTAAGAGCCAAAGGGCAAAATTGGAAAATAAGATTCACAAATGAGTAGAAACAAGACGCTGGTGTACTGCATTCTAAGTCTAGAAAGCTACAAGCTGTTGAGGCTTGCTGAGAGATATATGCTGTGGAACCAGCTCTAATTCTCCTCAAAGCTCACCTCATGGTACGACTGCCGGCACCACTGGGAGAAAGAAGATGCCTTTGAGGGAAGGCCACTGAAGGAAAATTTTTCCCTCTCTTTACCTCCTTGTGGGAACCTCCCCAAAGTTAAATGAGAAAGATTCTGAAGAACTGGTTGTAAATAATGGAGGTCCCTTCAAGAAGGGGAAATTGGCTTTTTGATTCCTAGTTGGCCATCTATTAGGCACTATTTTGTTGTTGTTGTTGCCGTTTCTGCTCATTTTTTTTTATTATGTTCAGTTAGCCAACATATAGTACATCATTAGTTTTTGATGTAGTGTTCAATGATTCATCAGTTTCATATAACACCCAGTGCTCATCACAACACGTGCGCAACCTACCTCTATACTACTGGAGCAAAGGAAAGAACAATGAGGAACGACAAAAAGCTACATGGTAGAGAACTGCCAAGGGCAAAAGAAGGGCTGCCTTCTTATATCCCCAGTTTCCCCAGGGGGAGCAGGGTGGATATGTTACCTGGTTTTGTCCCAAACCTTCAAACTAATCATGAACACACAGTTGAGCACTAGGGGAATATATTAAGACACTAACAACTGAGAAATACCCAGAAGGCGTAGTCTAGCCTAGGAAAAGGCCATCAATGTCTATGCGGACTACTTGGGTGTGAGCCCTTCTGCATTGAGCCCTTTTGAAGCTCTCGCCATAGATAATGAGTTAGAACAGCAGACACACGACCAAACCTGACCCAGGCAGACAAATAAGGATATTACTGCTTTACCTAGCCAGACTCCTGCCCAACGTTAGGTCGTAACTACCCAGAAAAATGAATGGATAAGTGAAAATACATTGCAAGCCACTGGAGCCATCGTCAACACTCTGCAAGAAAAGCAGGGTCTTAGTTTCTGAGATTGAAATTATAAAATTAGTCGGTCAGAGTCTTACCAAGCCAGAATGGGGTGGTTTACGAACTGGAAGTGACAGAAACATTACTGTATTAGACTGAGACATAATTAATATAAATGGATTTCCAGCACAGAAAGGGATGTGAGTGGTTGGTATCAGAGAGCTGGAGGTTCTTATTAATATAAAAGTACTTCATTTTACTCCCAAATGAGAGTATATTAATCACTAGAGCTAAATCAGAAACATATATACATAGGTATGGGTGTGCGTGTGTGTATATCACAGAAACTATGTACCCAAACACCAAAAGAAGCAAAAAAATAAAAAATAAAAATAAAAATAGAATTCTCAGTAAAGAACGTAAGGACATTTGGGGAAAATGCAATGGCATAGCACATAGGTCATGAAGCTCAGAAGAAAAGAAGAGACAGAATGACATGAAATTCATAAATTTTCCAAAAGTGATAAAAAAAAAATCAAACCAGAAATTCAGGAAGCACCAGGAAACCCAAGTGATATAAATTCAAAGAAAATCATAGCTAAGCATAGATAATGAATTTTCTAAAAGACAAAACCAAGATGTAAAAAAAAAAAAAAAAAAAAAAACCACACACAGAAAATGAATACTGACTGTATAAAAATAATGTTATATGAGATTTTTAGAATTTAAAAAATTGCCACTCTAGACGACAAGACAGATTGGAAGTGTTCTAACACATTACACTCTGAGAAGTGTTGAAAGAGTCAATTGAGATTAAACATTCACAAGACAATATTCATGTTTTAATCTCTAAAATAACCACAGAGAAAACGGAAAAGACAGTATAACTAACAAAGGATAGAGAATAAAAGCAGAAAAAAGTAAAAACAATCACAAATAATTCAAGAATAGAGATTAAAGTGAATGTTGAACAAATGTAACAGAGAGAAGATGAATAATGAGAAGGGAGATTTATATATATAGGGAAGATCTGAAAAACATAATTAACCAATTTTGTCTAAAATGCACATTCTTGGGAAATTGTGCATAGCACGTTTACCAAAAATGACCGTATTCTAGGCCATAATGCAAATTTCAACACATGTTAAAGTGATAAAATAATTCAAAGTATGTTTTCTGACCACACTGAAATTAAGCTAGAAATCAATATAATTTTTTAAAAAAAGATAACCAATAAATGCACAAATGTTTGGGAATTAAGCAATGTACTTCCAAATGATCCATCAGTAAAACAGGTAAATGATCAATGATAAATGATCTATCAATAGATAGATCTCAATAGATATTAGAATGTCTTTTGAATTGAATGATAATGAAAATACAGCATATCAAATGATACACAAATAGTAAAAAGAAAATATTTGCAAGCTATGTAACAAAGGATTAATCTATAGAAGTTCCTTAGAGTTCTAACAAATCAATAAAAAAGACAATCTAACAAAAGAGAAATAGTAAAAAAAAATTATCAAGAAATTAACTGAAGAACTACAAATGGTTAATATTTGAATAAGTCAATTTCATTTACAGAGAAACACACATTGAAACAACTGAAATATAGTTTTGCTCATCAGCTTTTCAAAAAAGTAAACCAATTGATAATATTGAATAAACTGGAATTAAAACCTAGGCTGACCTACTACTCCCTTTTCACTGCCACAAACATTGCTTCAGTGAATCAGTCCTTTGAAGTAGCTGTGAAGAACGTTCATACGCACACTTCTATCCTACCAGCTGGGACACACCATCACCTTTGCTGTTTCTTTGCCCAGCTCCCTCCTACTAGACAGCAAACCCCTTGAGTGAAAGAATTGTGCAGCATCTATCATTAACCTGAGAGCAATCCTTCCTTGGCTCATAACAGGCATAATAACAACAACGGGGGCATCTCGGTAGTTCAGTCAGTTAAGTGTCTGACTCTTGGTTCTGGCTCAGGTCAAGATCTCAGGGTGGTGAGGTTGAGCCCCACGCTGAGCACAGAGTCTGCTTGAGATTCTCTCTCCCTCTACTTCTGCCCCTCACCCTCTCTTCACTCGTGCTCTCTCTCTCTCATTCAAATAAATAAAAAAATCTTAAAAAAATAATGACAATAATGATGTTCAATTAATTAGTGCTTAGTTTACACTAACAAAAGTGGAATGATATTATCAAAGGAGATGCCTGTTTTGTTTATTTCTGCTTGGGTTGAAATGATATATTCAATTCTATGCATTACATTTTTTGTGGAATTTTTAACAAGAAGAACATGACCAAAGGAGGGCTCCATGGAATACTGTAGACTGATTATTGAAAAAGACCTGGGGATGCTTACCTTCAAGCAGAGTGAAAACACAGAGGGCCATATTAGCTATCTACATATGTTAGCAAGATTACCAGAGAGGATAGGTAAGAGATTTGACCCTGTAACCACAGAAGGGAAAAAGATGTGAGCTTCAGAGAGAAAGAATATAATGGCATATTAATTAATAATTAGTGATGTTTGAAAATGAAAATATTGTCACAGGCAATACCGTGCTCTCACAAGCTATATGGCCAGACAACCACCTTTCAGAAATGTTGGCTAAGAGAGTAGATGTCCACAAAAATCTCTTCCAACATTGATATCCTATGGCCTTAAGTTTGGGAGAATATCTAAATAAGAGTATTGAAAACCACATTATTAGAAGAGGAGAAAGGACATGATAAGAATCCTTAATTCATTTGCATATTCATACTAACAACAAATACATACTGAGCATATACTATGTGCCAGGCACTGCTTTAAATTTTGGAGATCCGTCAGTGAACCAAACAGAAAAAGATCACTGTTATGGGATATATACAAAAAGTAACATGATAAATAAGTATATTAATATGTTTTCAGTTAGGATCTCAGATAAGAACTAGATGACACACTTAATGAAAAGTTTAATAAAAAAAGACTACTTAAAGAAGGTAAGGTCAAGGTTTAAGGAAACCAATAAGGGCTAATGTGTAATCCCAGGGCTAACAACTTCAGGGAGGTGTTATACCGGTAAGCCTGATGGAACCAGCAAAGGGCATAGTTATCAAAACTCATAAGGGGCCATATGACAGGAGTTACAGATTTCAGTAGAGCAAAGCAGCCAATGGATGGAGATATAGCAAGGAAGGATCTGGGGAAATAAATATCCCAGCCTCATTCCCCTTTTGCTCTCTGATCTAGTGCTGCTGCCTCCTGTTGATTATACACAACTGAAACCGAAAGGACCAGGGAGCCTGTTAATGCAGTTCATACATTTCATCATCCCAGGGCACAGAGCAGGGTGGAGAATGACTCTGAGGGAGCAAATGAAAAATAGTATGGCATGCTAGAAGGCAGCAAGTATGGAAAGCAGTAATAAGAATGACAGAGTAGGGAAAGGGGGATACGGGGTACAGAGATCAGGAGAGGGTGTTGCACGATAAAATGGTCGGAGTAGACAGAATTGAGAAGGTGTCGTTTGAACTAAGACTTGAAGGAGATAGGGAAGTTAGCCAGGCAAATATCTGGGTAGAAAGTGTTCCAGGAAGAAGAAATGGTTGGTGCATGGCTGCTGTGTTCAAGAAAGACAAGGCAGCCAGTGCGATGGGAGCTGTGTGAGGAGGAAAACAGTAAGAGATGGAGACAGAGTATTTGGTGGGAGGGAGAGATAATCTGTGGTTTTAATGGTTTTTGAAAGGGTTTTGGTCTTTACTGAGTGGAGTCTGGAAACTAATGAAGAGTTTTGGCCAGAGTAAAGACATAACCTGACAAATTTTTCACAGATCATTCTGACTGCTGTGCTGGGAACAGACTGTGGCAGGGAGAGGCACTGTGCGAAGACGCTATTGGAGTTATCCAAGTGAGATGATGACTAGTCTCTGGCACCAGAGATAAGTAGTAGTCACGTATAATTGAAGGTACAGCCAAAAGGATTTTCTGACAAGTTAGATGTGAGAGTGAGAGAAAGAGAGGAGTCAAGGATGTCCCCAAAATTCACAGCCTTAGAGCAAGAAGATGCAATTGCTGTTAATAAAGATGGGAAGAATGTAGGTAGGGCCAATTTGAACCAGAAGATGAGAAGTTTATTTTGGATATGTTAGGTGTAGAGAATGTATTAGACCTCTGAGTAGAGATATTGACTAGATGGATACATAAACAAGCCCAGAATTGGGAAAGGGGTCAGGACTAGATATAGAAGTTTGGGAGTGGTCAGCATACATGTGATATTTAAAGCCATGAAATGAAAGAGATCACGAAGATAGTATAAACAGAGGAGGGAAGAGGACTAAGGACTGAGGCTTGGGGAATTGCAACAGTAAGGTGGTAGGGAGAAGACAGGGAATCAGCAAAGGAGACTGATAAGGAAAAATCAGAGAGAGGAGGGAAACCAAGAGATGTTTTTGAACAACCACAACAGTAAGTCTATCAAGGAGACAGGAGTGACCAGGTCCTGGAAACGCTGCTGGTAGACCAAGTAAGACGATAAATGGATTTAGCAAAATGGAGGTTACTGGTGGCTTTGAAGTTTGGGTGGGGGAATGGGAGAAGGTATGCTTGAAAGCCTGGCAACAGTGGATTTAAAAGAGAATAAGAGGAGAGGAATCAAAAACAGTAAGTATAGATAACTCAAGAAATTTTGCTGTAAAAGAAGTAATAACTGACAAAGAAAGATCGTTTTTTGTTTGTTTGGGTTTTGTCTGTTTGTTTGTTTGTTTAACCTGGGAGAAAGAGCAGCATGTTTGTATACTGATGGAAAATACCCAGTAAAAAGAGGGAGACTGATGATTTGGAAAGAGGCATGAGAATTACTGGAGCAATGTCACGAAGAAAGTGAGATGCGGCTAGATCTAGGGCACAACTGAATGGACCAACTTCAGATTGGAACATGAACCAAGCTGTACATCTATGAGAGCAAGAGGAGGGCAGGGTAACAGATGGAAGTAACGGAGGCACAGACATTTCTTGTGAGGAATGATGCATTAGCCTATTTGCTTGAAATTAAAAAAAAAATTCCAAATCAATCTCCGTTTCCTTACTTAAACTCCCCAGCATGGCAGGAGGTGCACGGGTTCTCTATTAAGAGTGAGGATTTACATTACAATGTGAAATTAGATTAATTTATGGGTAAACTGACTTTATCATGAAGTCAGAAAGTGAGCAAAACATTACTAAGTCTTAAGTGACCAGCAGTAAGACTGGGCAGTGCGAATTTCAGTGTAGTCACTCTCTGAGTCCACTCAAAGGCAGGAAGACTCTGGGGACTAGAAGTGGGTATCAGTGCATTCTTTCTAACCTGAAAAAAAGAATAAACTGCTAATTGTCTTGAAATTGTCTTGAGATTCCAGGTATCTTCTGTTAGACTAGATTTAGTCTAAGCTGCACGGAGAGAAATTTCCTTATTTTTTTCCTTTGAATCAGTTACAGGAAACCTTATGAGCCAGAGAGGGGGTAAAAAAGCAAACTGAGAGGGTGAGCCCCCCTGCCCAGCAGACCCGGGGATTCCTCTCACATCAGTGGCACTGAGCCCTACTGCTCTTTAATTACATTCCTCTTAGTATAATAACAGCGACCTTTCACTTGAATAGCCTTTTACAATTTAAAAGGCTTTGTACTACATTAAATGAAATTTAAGTTGGGAGGAGTCTCACAATAGAGGAAAGACAGAAACCTGGCCTCTGAGAAGACAGCTGGCTTCATTGAAGCTTCTATGACATCAGCACTGCTGATTATGTCCTCTTCCTTTTCATTTAATCACATTGCAAAGACAAGAATTACAGGGGAAAATAAACAATGATACCCCTATCAAAAGACATTGTTTTTGTGAAATATGGCTATGTTCATAAAGTGAAGAAAAGGGTCTGAATGTCCTTCCTGCTATCTTTGATAAATCAATTGATGATATTCATTTGATGCATATCTTAGACCACTTTTGCGGGGGGATTAGACTATTTTCTACTGAGGCTTTTTATTCATGTCTCAGCTAAACCTGAGCCAAAACTGACCTTTAGGCATTTTTTGATGAACTGGCAGACTGTTCTCTCCCAGGGGCCTATTAACAAGAGCTGATGGGCACATGAGTAAGGGAGCCTATAAAGAAGAAATGCCTCTCTGCTGAGAAGGGGAAGAAATGTGAATAACCAGGAGGTGGATATTTACTGAGTACCATACACTGTGCTGGGAACTTAGGATATATAAAGAAGTGAAATAGACATGGGTGTGAGCAGCAGACCTCTGAAAGCAAAATCTTTTATAAGAAGGATTTATGGTCTGCAAACAAAAGTGGGATGTCAGAAACATTTCAGTCCCCTATCTTGCTCCGAGTCTTCTGGCTCTGAAGAAAACAAAGAGCCAATACTTGAAAAGCCTATGAGAGAACTGACATCTTCAGGGGAGAGCCACGTTTATATGACAGCCAGGGCTGGATGGTTGGGGACCAGCAGGGCCGAGGGCATAGTGGAATAATTTAGGCCATCGGAAAGTGAGAAGAGATGTATCAGGGAAAGAGAAGTAAAATGTTACTGGAATGAGACCTTATCCTTTGGATGTTGATAGATGAAAGACGGATTTATTCACTTCCTTAACATTTAGCAAATATTAAGCATCCATAAGTTTAAACCATATGTTTTAAACCATAGGTTTTAAGGCATGGGGATCCTGGTAAAGCCTTAAAGAAGCAGGTCCTTCCTTTCACTGAGGAGTAGAAGTTCCGTGGTTAGTAGCATAGACTCTGGAGCCCAGCTGCACAAGTTTCAATTCTGGCTACAAGAGCTATTAGCTGTCTGACCTTGGGCGACTTACTTGACACTTCTAAGCTTTGACTGTATCTGTAAAAGATAATACACCTTCCTAATAAGCTTGAGGATTGTGTGAGTTCATCTATGTGAAGCATTTAGGACATCCACCAGAACACAGGAAGTATTATACACAAGAAATAACCGCAACAAAAATGGTAAACTTGATAATTGCAGATAGCAGAGATGCTATGGAGGGATTAGAGAGAGACAGAGTTAGCCACGCAGGACGCTATGGGCCCCTTACTGAGATATCGAAGAATGGAGGGCTCTGGCATCTCGTAGCCAGGGTTCAGGTCCTGACCCTGAGCCTTCAAATGTATGACCACAGGCATATTTCTTAAGCTGTGTGTCTCCGTTTATTAATCTTCAAAATGAGAAAAAAATGATAACACTTATCTTTTGGGGTTGTTTCGGGAATTAGACAAGTAAATACCTGTAAGTTACTTAGAACAGTACCAAGAATGGAATTAGTGTACAATAAGTATTGGCCATAATTATTATGATTTTAGATAAAGTGAGAAGCATGGGAAAAACCTGACACACATTCAGAGCACAGAGAGAAGGCCATTGTGACTGGAGGTTAGAGAGTAAGAGTTTCAACAGTATTTGAGAAGAGATAGGCAGCAGCCCTCATGGCCAGAGAACCTGTCTTTCTTGTCTAGATACCAGCAGGTGCAAGACTGTATATACTCAAGTTGCTGGATGTAGACCCTGTGGACTCCTGCATTCTGACAGTCTACATCTATTTTCCAGCCTGGAATCAGAGTTGGTGGACCTCTCTACAGAGCATTATGATACGGGGGCCAAAAATCTGTAGCCTAAGTACCAGCTCACAAGAATGTCATGATACATAATTAGCAAGAGGGACAGTCTTCTCATTAAGGCACAGAATACAAAATTCTGGCTCAGACAATACAGCATGTTTGGTACCTCTTGAGTTTTGTAGCTTCAGAAGACCAGGAGACACACTCATGAGCAATTTCATAGAGAATACAGCAGCAAGGAATGGCATAAGAGCCTGAGCCTTCCTCAAGGGAGTTAAGAATGAAAGGAGAAGACAAATGCTCATATGTGTGAGGATCTATAAAGTCCTTCTAGGGCTTCCCAGGAAAATACTGAGTGAGATTTCTTGAAAATATGAAACTCCTTGGAACAGTTCTGGTTACAATTAGGGGGGAATTTGTGTATGACATTAATATGATTTCATTTGTACTTATAGGTTAATGATGACTAGGGATATTTGGAATATATATCCCTGTTATTTTTTCCAGATACAATGTAACCTCCTAGAGTGCAGGGACTGTCCCCTAACTCCTAATAAAAAAGCCATCTGAAAACACCCAAAAAGCAGATAATCATGTCAAAAAATGGGCAGAAGACATGAACAGACACTTCCAAAGAAGACATACAAATGGCTAACAGACACATGAAAAAATGTTCATCATCATTAGCCATCAGGGAAATTAAAATCAAAACCACATTGAGATACCAACTTACACCAGTTAGAATGGCCAAAATTAACAGGACAGGAAACAACAGGACAAGAGAGAATGTGGAGAAAGGGGAACCTTCTTACACTGTTGGTGGGAATGCAAGCTGGTGCAGCCACTTTGGAAAACAGTGTGGAGATTCCTCAAAAACTTAAAAATAGAGCTACCCTATGACCCTGCAATTGCACTACTGGGTACTTACCCCAAAGATACAGATGTGGTGAAAAGAAGGGCCTTCTGTACCCCAATGTTCATAGTAGCAATGGCCTCAATTGCCAAATTATGGAAAGAGCCAAGATGACCTTCAACAGATGAACGGATAAAGAAGATATGGTCCATATTACAATGGAATATTACACAGCCATCAGAAAGGATGAAAACCCAACTTTTGTATCAACATGGATGGGACTGGGGATTATGCTGTATGAAATAAGTCAAACAGAGAAAGTCAACTATCATATAGTTTCACCTAGTGTGGAGTATAAGGAATAACACTGGAGGACATTAGGAGAAGGAAAGGAAAAGTGAATTGGGGTAAATCGGAGGGGGAGACAAAGCATGAGAGACTGTGGACTCTGAGAAACAAACAGGGTTTTGGAGGGGAGAGGTGGTAGGTATTAAGGAAGGCACATATTGCATGGAGCACTGGGTGTGGTGCATAAACAATGAATCTTAGAAACTGAAAAAATTAAATTAAATTAAAAAAAGAAAACACATACAAAAAAAGCCATTTGATAAATATTAGTTGATGATGATCAAGGTGAGTCTTAGTTTCAACAGAATCAAATGAGTCAAAAATTCTAGATCTTAGAAGTGAAGAATAATGCAGTTTCACTCTGCCTCAAAATATGGACAAGTGTTGCTGGAGAGAAAATATCACAGCAAGAATAGAAAACTCTTTAGAGTACAACAGGAGTAATTAATATTTGAATGATTCAATGCTGATGACTGGTCACACTGACACTATTAGCTAAAGTATGAGGTAGAAATGCCACACGATGAACTGTATTTTTCGTAAGTGTTCGTCCCAAATGGTATGGTATATAGAGGAAAAAGCACTGCTCCAAGCGTAGCCGCCATAGGTCTTGCTGCTGCCACTGGCCCAAGTTATGGCATTTCGGACATGTCACTTAAATTTTAAAATAATGATGATGACTATAATTATAAACTTCTATCATTTGGGAGAATTTTCTCTATGCTAGTCACTGTTCTAAGGGCTTAACACTTACCTATCAAACTCATTTGATCTTACTAGCAACTCTGAGAGGCATTCATTACTTCCATTTAAGGAAGAAGATCCTGGGAAACAGATGGGTAAAGTAACATTCACAGGTCACGCTGATGTTAAGTGGCAGAGCCAAGTGATGAATATAGGGAGTCCCCTCTTCTTTTTCTTCCTTTCCTTTCCTAAAGCTATTAGGTGAGAATGAGCATGGTAGGCATTCACACCAGGCAGGAGGAGCCACTGTCATGGTGCAATGGAGAGAAAACTCTGGGCAGAACCAGGACGATGTCCTCACACAGCAGCCTGAAGCATGTTCCCAAGTGGAGGGAGGAGGGTGGCCACGCACAGGCAGCCCCAGATGATGCCTAAGAGATTGTGCCAAAAGCTGATCTCAAATAATGCTTAGATCTTCTAGAAAAATAACTGCCACAGATGAAACAAGATGATACCCACATAGAGAAACATTAGATATTGTATAAAGTATAAACAGGAATAGACCTGCAATTAAAGGCCACTTTTAGATATTAAAGAATGATCTTTCTATGATTATTAACATGGAGAAGTGTTTTGTTCAACCCTCATAAGCACTGTTTTTGTGTGTGTGTGTATGTGTTTTTTAAGATTTTATTTATTTATTTGACAGAGAGAGATCACAAGTACTCAGAGAGGCAGGCAGAGAGAGAGGGGGAAGCAGGCTCGTCGCTGAGCAGAGAGCCCGATGTGGGGCTCGATCCCAGGACCCTGATATCACCACCTGAGATGAAGGCAGAGGCTTTAACCCATTGAGCCATCCAGGAGTCCCCCTCATAAGCATTGTTAATATGCCATTGGTGGATCCACCTTTAATCACTGTGATTTAAAAAGTGTTCTTAAGGCCTGTCTGGATGGCTCAATTAGTTAACTGTCTGCCTTGGGCTCAGATCATGATCTTAGAGTCCCGGGATCGAGCACTGTATCGGGCTCCCTGCTCAGCAGTGAGTCTGCTTCTCCCTCTGACCCCCACCCACCATGTGCTCTCCCTCTCTTTCTCATTGTCTCTCAAATAAATAAAATTTTTAAATAAATAAATAAACAGATAGTGTTCTTAAGGGCTATCTTAAGCCACCGGTGGCTCAGTCAGTGAAGCATTTGCCTTCGGATCAGGTCATGATCCCAGAGTTCCTCTGCCATTCCCCCTGCTTGTGCTCTCTGGCTCTCTCTGTCAAATAAATAAATAAAATCTTTAAAAATTAAAAAAAAAAGCATTTTTAAAGGATACATAGATAAAGACGTTTTTTAAAGATTTTTTTTTCTTGGTACTTAATTCTTTTATTTATTTATTTATTTATTTGCCTGATGGGAGTGGATTGTATATCTGCAGCACAGGCCATGTGAGGTTAGTCTTTAAAGTGAGCTCTCAGTGGTGAGGTGACTCTCTGAAGAGGGCTGAGGCATCCTAAACTCTGAGAGGTCCAGGCTGAGGTGTAAGGTGTACGGGGTTAGTCACGGTGCTGAAGATTCCAGTAGGTGTTATTGCCCAGGTAGGCAGGGCCAGAGGCTTGAGTGGGCTTTTTTGGTGGACTTTGTTTCTTGGTATACAGTGGCAGTCCCTTTTTACTCTTTCCTGATTCTGCAGAGGGAGAAACTACAGGAGCGAGTCCTCGAAACACTCGTGCTTCTAGAAGCACAGTCTTCACCAGCGTGGACTGTCCTTGCCACAGCAGAAGTGAGGTGGCCATGATGGGGACACGGGGGGCAGGCCCGATACTTGATTCATTTCACATATAAGATTCCCTGTAAGAGTTTATAGGTATTGCTATAATGTTAATTATTTCAATGCCTGTGTTGACATATGAAATATATATGGTTACCATGCAATATTTATCTACTACGATGAAAGGCATTCAGAAATGCCAGAACTATTAATTTGCCTCACAAATATTTACCAATAATCCAGGACCAAAAGAAATATCCTGATTGTAAAACAGGCATTAAAGAAATGAGGATTATGCTAAAATGAGCAAAAGTAATAAAATGATAAAAGTTCTGTCTATGAGACTTTTAACTTCTCAAAAATACATTTGGGATAGACTAAGAAGCAGAAACAACCAAATTCTGAAATCTCTCAATTCATTTTCATATAAATGGCATTTCCAGTCAAGAACATAAATGACTACATTATGAGAAGTTGTTAATACAATCTTTCCAGATACATCATGGCCATAATAAACAAAGTTTATACTACTATTTCTGAGGTTGCACCTTAATATATAGACTACATAGACTATCTTAGAGAACATAAAGAGGAAGGTGACAACATTCTCCATAGATACTGAAAAGAGGCAGCTGTGACCCAAAAGGCCTCCATTCTATGCTTTACTTTGTGGTGTTTTATGAACTATGAGAATTCTAGACAAAAACAGAGGAGGCAAAGTGGTCTAAGGGAATTTCCAAGAAGAGAAAAGGTAATGGGAGACACTTTCTCTCAAAAGGTAACATCAGCTGATAATGAATGTGGAACCCTGAAAACATGGGTAGTCTTTTTTTCTATAGGACAGTGAGAAGGTGGGACTTTGGATGGCGTGAATGGCTATGTTAAAACGGAGGAGTAATTTGAAATATTTTTACTAAAACTATAAATCAAACAAATTCTAATGATTTATAATGAATGGCTCAAGATTTCATCCAGCTAAAAGACTTGGATGATCTAGCCCTCTCCAAATACATTTGGAATGGAGATTTAATTGGATATTCTATTTAGAGTCTGTGCTATTGAAAAAGGCTTTTATCAACATCAAATGGGCATAGTAACATAATTCAACAAGCAAGCAATGAAATTAAACAAAGGAAAACATACACCCACAAAGGTGAACTTAGCGTTGGAGGGCTTCAACTACATTTTTTTTAATGCTGAATTAAATACAAAATGTCCAACATAGTCTTCCCAGCAAGTACATTATTTGTTGGAAGCCAGAATGCTGCTTCAATGCATTCTGATTCCTTATTTTGTTACATAATAATATGCTTAAAAAGCAACACATTGTGAGCTTGGGAGCTGTTAGGCATTTATTTACCATGGTGGGTTAATCTCATTCAGTGAGGTATAGAAACTCAATAATGAGTGCTACAGTATATAAGCTAATTGCTAGGATAAAACCAAATGAATAATTACTTAACTCCAGAATGAGGCCTGCGGGAATTTTTCTTTAATAAAGGTTTAATTCACCAGTGATAATGAATGCAATCTCACATACTACTGAATAACACCATTAGCATAATGGCTGCGATACAAAAACTATAATTAGAACTAAACAGAAACGTTAATTACAACCACCAAGGTACTGAATGAAATACTGTTGTTTAAGAAATTGACCTGCTTTGCTGTCATGCTTTATGGGTTCAAGGATATCTCTGTAATTAAATATATGTATAAATAAATATATATGTGCATATATATAACCATCAAATAAGAGTTTTTTCTAAATCATCCTACTGGAATCTTTTTAAGTGTAATAAACATATTAATGAGAAATTGTCTAGAATTTGAAATACAAGCTAAACGTAAAAATGATTAAAACCTTTGTTTTTATCTTGATTAAATGCAAACATCAATATTTGTGTTAAAAAATCCAATATTAGAGAATAAGAGTCTCCAATTTTGCATTTTACTGGTGTTAGCTCTATAAATGTTAGAAAAGCAGTTGTTAAAAATGTACAGATTAATAAAATGTGAAATATTACTACAATAAGTTAGAAAAATAAATTGCATAATCAATGAAAAAAGTCAAAGTACTAAACTAATGGTTCTAAAAAGCTGTGATTCTTAAAATTATTTGAATTTCATTTATGTAAATATGTATATAATATTTAATTGCACATATAAAAAAGGATTTCTGTATCTAGATAGATATATGTTGTTAAGTATTTTGAAATAAAGCATCATATTCTTATCTCCATTAAATATCAAAAACAATAACAATAACCATAACAACCCTCTTATTATATAGATACTTTCAATGGGAAATGCTTAGAAATACTATCAAAAAGAGAAAGTCATAATCCTCAAATACGTTTTATTGTCTCCTCTGATGATATTAATTTTTCATAATCTTTATTTTTAAGATACAACTTCAAAAGAAAATGAAAATATACTAGGAGCCAAATCAGTAAGACTAGAAAAATGTATCCCTGGCTACTCTTTATTCCTTTCCTCCATTACTCAGTTGTAACGGAATGAGTGAATCTCACACTATTTCCTATCAATCCCTTCCCTGAATTACAATGCATTTTCCAATAGTCCGACACAATTTTTTGAGGTCATACTTGTAGCATCTCCAGTAATGCACCTGGAAAGTGCCTCTCTTCTATCAGCTAATCCATAAAAACTCCGTTCTTTAATGAAATATTACCTGGTAATAATTCATACAACAGATGTATTATTTATCCTTACAATTTTCTGTGACCTGGATGATTGCTCACCACAAGTGGATTCCTAACCATAGGACAATAGCCCTGACAATAGCCCATGAGGGAACAGAAGGGAGAAAGTATTAGCTGAGATGTATCCTTTCCCACACTGCTTCATATCCTCTTACACTAATAAACTATATGAGTAGAACTGATGGTTTTTGCAAGTTTCTCTTTTGCCATCTACCATTCTGCAGAAATATGTCTAAAACAATTAATCCTGGATGGCCAGCTTTGACTTTTAAACTCCGGACTCATGTTAGAGGTTCTAGTAAGTGAACATAGCTCCTAAGTAGGTCTTTGACTAAAGAAAGCTTCTCTTATACCAGGGAATGTCTTACTGTACACTTTTGGATGGGTTACAGAATGTAGGGTAGAAAGGGAGGAAAAGACCATGATCTAGCAAATTAGATGAATCAAATTAACTCTGGCCCCAACAGGATGAACGATCGCCCTCTTACTTAGATATGTAAATACCTGGTGGGCAGTTTCAACCCAATGATTTAAAACTAATCCCTGCTTAGTATTGGTCTCTACACACCTTCTTCCTCCTATTCCCTGCCTCGGTTAATAGTAACACTATCAGCTACTAATACTATCAACCACCCAAACAGGAAACCCAGAAATTTTTCTCTATATTGTTAAATACAATTAACTAACAACTTTAATCAACCTTTGTCATCCTCAATAACTCTCTCGTTTTTTTTTCCCCATTAAGAGGGGAAGGGTAAAGAAGAGAATAATAGTTTTCCTCTAACAAAAACTTGAGTGAGTTTTAATTTCCCTTGAATTAAAAGAACTCTTTTTAGATCCATGAAAAGCCAACATTAGGATTTTAAAAATAAGCATGATATTATCATTTTTGGAAAATGTGTCACCAACTGATGATGACAAATGTGGATTAAATACTAACAGTCCATCCAAGCATGCATAGAAATGCCTGTTATCACATTTTAACTCCCCAAAACATACATGTTGAAATTCCCTCTCAATCTACACAGTAAGAGAGATCTCAGGTTTCTTGTAATAAGAAAGCTTACAATTTGCCTGTCTTTCTAAAGGAAGAGAAAGAGGAGGATCCTAATGGCTTCCAGCAATCAGTACTTTTACCCTTGGGTGATCTCTGCAGTTTGAGAATGCATGCACAGTCTGAAAACATTCACCTTGCTATGGACCTTGAACCATTCTGCAAATACATAAAAAAATAAATTAAGTTAATTCAAGTGCTGTTGCTGCTGCTAACACTGTCCTTCACGAGGAGGAAAAAAAAGTGGGTGTGCGTAAGGAGTAGGACTATAGAGAAGGAAATTTGGAAATGGCACAAAAATCTACATTCTGCCTAGAGCTTACTGGCATATAAATTTCTTAAAAGGAGAATCATAATCAAACACAAACCATCTGTTTTGTTGTATAAAAATTAGCAACCATGGTTCCAGCATGTGGCTCTATCCAGATACAATGCTTTCCTTCTTTTTTCATTTCTTGCATTTTTCACTTCATAATGTATAAGAACTCCTGTCCAAACAGAGCCTGATACTACACCCACAATAAGATTCAGCCTCCTCTGTATTTTTAATTAACTTGGGCCCAGCAGTCGTTTTTAACAGCTAACATTTTGTGTGAGTTACAGTGTGCACACTGCTGAGACATAAATGCAAAGTAATCACTCTAATAACTAGATATAAACATTTACAATAATTGCAACAAGTCTCTGCAACAAATAAGGGGATAGGAAGAAAAATAACCAGTGGTAAGCCAGGAAATAAGTTTCAATACAACTGCATGAGTACAAATGTCATTCAAAGCTCTGATCTTTTGTTGCGTTTAGTCATTTCAGTACCCCAAAGTCACTAATGAGCTTGTACATTCAATGCCAAAAAATGAGCACCCTGATTAAGAAACAAAAACAAAAACCAAGACCTCATTTTTTATGTTTGTGCCAAAGACACCAACAGAGAACTCAAGGCACTTGGGTGACTGCATCATTTCTATAACACGGAGAAATTATGACACCTCAGTCCAGAACCAAACAGGGCAAGCCTTCAGCACTCTTTCTGCAAAGAATAGGCTCTAAGGTGGAAAGAAGCTGGACAGATGGGAAGAGCAGAGAAAATGCCAAAGGAGCAAGATGAGGTTGGAGAAGCAGGAAGTGATCAGGGTGTGGAAAGTTTGGTAGGGAAGAATAAGAGGAACAGGTATTATGCTAAGCACAATGAAAACATGAGAGGATTTTAAGCAAGGTAGCACCATGACCTTACTTACATGTCTTAAAGGTTACCGTGACACCAGAATGGGGCAAGAGTGAAACCAAGAAAACCACCTATGGGCTATTGCAATAGGATGTTCGGTCTTCAGGAATAGGGCTGTAGATAGAAGCAGAAAGAACAGGTAGATCAAGGACAGGTATCAGAAGAGAAAATAAAGAAAAAGAAGAGACAAAGAATGAATCCAGTTTGGGACTTGGGTATATGAGAGAATAAAGATGCTGTGCACAAAGAAAAGGAATACAGGGACTAGGGAAAAAATAAAAGTTCGTACAGAACTGAAGTCAACAATTTTCAGGTTTCTGATCTATACCAAGCACTGTCTACTATATACCATAGATATTGCCATTACCTTTTAATTAACAGCTTATAATCTGCTATGACACAGAGACAATACACATATATGTAGTCACTGGAAAAGAATAGTTAACACATAAAATGTATTACATGTGCACTAAGCACTAATTTAAGTGCTTTTATTCGTTTAAATCCCACACAAATTCATTTTACGAGTGAGTAAACTGGGGTCCAGAGAAGTAAAGTAGCAAGCCCACAGTCATTTATCATCAGCTGATAAATGTTAGAGCCAGGATTCAAACTGAGGCAGTTTGCTTACAAAGTCTATGCCTTTAACTTTTTAACCCACACAGCTTTCAAAACATATGCACATATACGTACGCGTACACACACACACACACTGAAAGTTCTATGGTAAAGGTATAATAGAATAAAGATTGATGTCAACTCAAAGCATTGATTGATGTCAACTCTGCATTCTGGGAATGCAGAAAAGCTACTCCAAGGAGGGCAGTGCACGACAAGCCCTGATGGCTAGCTAAGTTTTTTTTTTTTTACAGAAAGGAAGAGCAGCGTGTGGTCGTTAGGTAGGTAAAATGGCTAAGATAAAGGCACCTTAGCCAGAGGATCCAAAGAAATCTTGAGAAATTACTTGCCTCAGATATAATTTTGTCTAAATCAAGATTTGCCTAAAAACAATCGACACTGAAAGTGAATGTCTATTCTAAGTTGGTAGAGCGGTTTGTCTAATAGTGGTGAGATTTTGATAGCTCATTACTTACATGATCCCTGAGTAGTGAGTGTTCTACAGGGAAGTGGAAACACCTTTAAAGAATGGCCAGCAAGAGTTTTTTAAAAGGATAGCCACATGGGGAGGGTAGAGGGATTGTGTGTGTGTGTGTGTTGGGCGGGGGGTGATCACATCTTTTTGTCAAAGGTTATTTAGTTGTGAGTAATGCTATAATGAACATGAGGGTGCAGATATCTCTTTGATATGCTAATTTCATTTTCGTCAGATATGGAAGGAGTGGGATTGCTGGATAATATGGTAGTTCTATTTTTAATTTTTTGAGGAGGCTCCATACTGTCTTCCATGTGGCTATTCCAATTTACGCTCCCACCAACAGTGTATAAGGGTTCCCTTTTCTCCACATCCTCACCAACATTTACTATCACTTGCTTTTTTAATAATACCCATCCTAACAGGCATGAGGTGATACTTCCTTGTGGTTTTGACTTATATTTCCTTGATAGTGATGTTGAACACCTTTTCATGTGCCCATTGACCATTTCTATGTCTTCTTTTTTTTAAAAAAAAGGTCTATTCAGGCCAATTAAATCAGGGTTTTGTTCTCCTGCTATTGAGTTGAGTTCCTTATATATTTTGGACATTAACCCCTCCTTAGACATATAGTTTGCAAATAATTTTTGCCATTCTGTAGACTGTTTCTTCACCTTGTTGACTCTTTCCTTTGCTATGCAAAATTTGCTTATTTGTTTTTTGATACAATTCCTTTGTCCAATTTTGCTTTTGTTGCCTGTGCTTTAGGGGTCATATCCAAAAATATCATTGCCCAGAAGACTGATGTCAAGAAATTATTTTGCTGTGTTATCTTCTAGTAGTTTTATAGCTTCAAGTCTTATATTCAAGTCTTTAATCTATTTGGCATTGATTTTTATATATGGTGTGAGGTGAGTTCAATTTCATTCTTCTGCATGTAGATATCCAGTTTTCCCAATATCATTTGTTGAAGAGACTATCTTTTCCCCATTGTGTGCTCTTGGCACCTTTGTTGAAGATACACTGGCTGTAAATGTGTGGATTTGTTTCTGGGCTCTCTCTTCTGTTGATCTATACATCTGTTTTTTTGCCAGTATCATGCATTTGGTCCATAGATCTGTGTAATATAATTTGAAATCAGGGTGTGTGATGCTTTTAAATTTGTTCTTATTTCTCAAGATTGCTTTTGTTATTTGGGGTCTTTGTGGTTCCATATCAATCTTAGGAATTTTTTTCCATTCCATCTGTGAAAAATGGCATTGTAATTTTGATAGGGAGTACCTTAAGTCTGTAGATCTCTTTGGGTAGTACAGACATGTTATCAATATTTTTCTAATCCATGAGCACAGACTATCTTTCCATTTATTTTTATCTTCTTTATCAATGTCTTACAGTTTTCAGTGTATGATCTTTCACTTCCTTGGATAAATTTATTCCTAAGTATTTTTATGCTATTATAATTGGGATTGTTTTCTTAATTTCTTTTTTTGGGTAGTTTGTTGTTAGTATATAGAAATGCAACTGATTTTTGTATATAGATTTTGTATCTTGCAACTTTACTGAATTCATTCATTAGTTCTAACAGTTTTTTGGTGAAGTCATTAGGGATTCCTATACAGGATATGACCCCTAAAGCACAGGCAACAAAAGCAAAATTGGACAAAGGAATTGTATCAAAAAACAAACAAGCAAATTTTGCATAGCAAAGGAAAGAGTCAACAAGGTGAAGAAACAGTCTACAGAATGGCATCTACAAGCAGATAATTTTATTTCTTCCTTTCTGATTTGGATGTTTTTTATTTCTTTATCTCGCCTAATTGCTAAGACTAGAACTTCCAGTACTATGTTGAATAGAAGCAGTGAGAGTCAGCATCCTTGTCTTGTTCCTGATCCTAAAGGAAAGACTTTTAACTTTTCACCATCAAGTGTGATGTTGGGGTTTGTCATATATGGTCTTTATTATATTAAGGTATATTCCTTCTATACTTAATTTGTTGAGAGTTTTTATCACGAAAAGATGTTGAATTTGTCAAATGCTTTTTCTACATATAATGAAGTGATCATATAATTTTTAACCTTCATTCTGTTAATGCAGTGTATCGCATTTATTGATTTGCAAATGTTGAACCATCCTTGCATGGTGTATGATCCTTTTAATATGCTCTTGAATTTGGTTTGCTAGTATTTTGTTGAGGATTTTTACATCTATGTTTAGAAGAAATGGATAAATCCCTAGAAAGATAAAACTTACCAAAACTGAATCATCAAGTAATAGAATATGTGAACAGACCTATAACAAGCAAGGATATTGAATAAGCAATCAAAAATATTTCAACAACTAAAAGCCCAGTACCAAATAGCTTCATGGGTGAAGTCTACCAAATATTTAAAGAAGAATTAATACTAATCATTCTCAAACTCTTCCAAAAAATTTAAGACAAAGGAACATGTCCAAATTCACTTATAAGGCCAGCATTACCCTGATACCAAAGCCAGACAAAAACACTACCGGAAAAGAAAATTATAAGTCAATATCCCTGATGACATTCATTCCTTTATTCATTAAATACTTATCAAAACCCAAGGTCTACCAAGGCCTAAAATATAATGGAAAACAAGACAAGGCATTTGTTCCCCCAAATGCTCAGTGTATAGTGGAAGGGAAAGAGACAAATACATGCAATAACATCTTTTAAGTGATGGAATGGGGAAAAAGTGGGGAGTGAAAGAAAGGAAAGAAGTTCTGCTAGCTGTGGGGGGCAGGGAGGTGGTGGGGAGAAGTGTCGAGAAAGGCTTCATAGACTCTCCTCTCTCTTTTTGTCTTTTCTGTGAGAATAACTAAAATTTCTGAGTTGAAAAAAAAAAAAACTATGAATTTGTCCTAGGGAGTTACGATAATAGGGGGACAAAAAAGTATATCCCATTCTCCAGTGAATCTTTCAAAGAATGGAATGCCAAGGAAGAAAATGAGTGATGGTGGCCACTACCTCCTAGGCTCTCTGCTGAGCTTCCTGGAAAGAGATGGAGGAACCCCAGAGAGGGCCTGGGCCTGAGAAGGATGAACAACAGAGAAGCCACAGGACCTCTAGGCTCAGGAATACTCTGCAAAATTAATCCTTCATTTCCTTCCCAGAAGGTGAGAGATTAGGGCAAAAATGTCACATTTCTCAGAATCTTTATCAAGATAAAAAATAATGCTAAAATTTTATTTTTTTAAGATTTTATTTATTTGAGAGACAGAGAGTGAGAGAGACCATAAGAGGGGAGAAGGTCGGAGGGAGAAGCAGACTCCCCATAGAGCTGGGAGCCCGATGCGGGACTCGATCCCGGACTCCAGAATCATGATCTGAGACTCAGGCAGTCGCCCAACCAACTGAGCCACCCAGGCGTCCTTATTTTACTTTTAAAAAGAAAACTACCAAAAAAAAAATTCTATATTACTATCATTTGCAAGTTTGTTTGTGTATGCTGATTTATAATTCTTCTTTTAATTTTCTTCTTTTTAGTTCACAAGTTGTTTTGTTATTTCCACATAATACTGAATGGCTTTTGTTTTACTGTCACCAAATGGAGGCCAATTACCCAAAGTTTAATATCATAGGTGCAATAAAACAGCACATTCTAAAGACAATTCCAGGCATATCCTTGGAAAACTTCCCAAAAGAAGTTAGAACCAGCCCATTATCCCATCCTCACTCCATATTCTACCATGTTTAAACAGAACACTATTTAAATAGACTACGAGGGATGTAAAGTGGAATATCTGTTATAGTGAGTCACTAGTCTAGGGTAATTTGTTTTTCCTCTCCTCTCCACAAGGGAAGGGTGGCGTATACTCCTTCCACCCAAAGCCAAGTGATGAACCATAAAAGTGGGGTGAGGTTGCAAGAAAGAGACACCAACATCCTATCTCTGATTATGTAGCAAAATTGCTCTGTGACTATTGGATCATAGAAAAAGGAATTGGGTAAGTAGCAGGAAAAGAGGCAAGGGTCAATGGTGGGAGCTGCCACCACCCATTTCCACATATTTAGTGTGGCAAGGATTTCACATTTCTGGCAGATTACATTTACCACAGAATGTAGCCAGATTTGGGCTGCTTTGCAGGGATTTCAACTCCAAAGTCTGCCTCCTGGAAATGGGGACCTTAGCAGCCAGAGGCTCTGAGCTGTACCATGGGGCAGGGCAGAAATGAAGAGGAGGCCATGCTGGAATCAGTGCCCCATCAAGAAACTGAAACAGCGATGACCTCACAAGGTGCTGTGAAGGCTACAGACACCTCATAAGACAACTGGTGATCAGAAGACAATTAAGTAAAAAAAATATCTTCGTGCCTTTTATTTAGTCCTCTCACTAGTTCACCCCACCCCCTACTGTGTGCTCCAACCCTGGTAGATCCAGAAGAGAAAGAGAAGGGACCACAGCTAGGAGGAGCATGAAGGAATGCACAGGCCATGCTCCTGTTCACCCAGGTTTCCAGCCAACACCTGTCTGGCCATGTTACAAAGACATAGTACGTGGGGAAGAAACAAAACTAGAGGTGCCTAGGTAAGCCTCTGACCCTTGATTTTGGCTCAGGTCATGATCTCAGGGTTGTGAGATCAGCCCCACCTTGGCTCTGCACTGGGTGTGGAGCCTGCTTACGAGACTCTCTCTGCCTTTCCCTCTGCCTCTCCCCCCACCTCATGCACGTACATGTGCACACATGTATGTGTGCGCGCACTCTCTCTCAAAAAAAAAAAAAAACTATAATTTTTTACTAGAATAAATGGTAATGGATTTCTTTTATATGTGAGAGGACGAGAAAACAATGGATCCACTTGAGAAATTATTAAGAGGCAGAAAGAAGGAATACTTGAAGGTGATAAAGGAAGAAAAATAGATGTTTCCCCACAAACTGTTCAATAACTGGTATTTATCAGCAAGGTTGGGTATTTAGAGAGCAACTTTTACAAGTGATATCTGGCTAGAAATAAAGTTGGAGACATCATTTATCCCCTTCGAACGAGCAGAGAAAAACACATATTCAATTCTCCCAAAGTTCCTAAAGCACAAACACAATTTCTGGCTCCTGGGAAGCAAAGTAGGGCAAGTGAAGAATGTTATACAGAGAACAGAAAATGTTAGGTGCGAATGTTTATCTGACTATCATGTCTGTCAGTTAAATACACACACATGTAAATATATACCTACTACTTTTTCTGGAAAGAAAACAGGACAATCATCACAGTTTTATTTAGCTCCTTTAATTTTCTCAAAAAAACAATATTTTTCATCAAAATATTAGGAAAGAAATAATTTGCCTTAGTAAAGGAGAATGCAAACATAGTAACTCTAATTTGGAAAGATACTGAACCTATATTTATTGGCTAATCAAATATATTGTAAAACCAGAAAGACACAGCAATATTTAAAATCTAGCTGATTACTCTTTGGAGGCAGATGACTAACAGCTTACCTCAGCAAAGCAAAAATTGCTACCAGAGATTTTTTTTTATAGAAATGGTCCTTATTTATTATCAAAGTAACAGCTGTATACCCCATAGGCAAGAAATGAAAGCTCTTAAAGGCATGATTTTTAAAAATCCAAACTTTATATTACAGTAATATGATGCTAATTAAAGTGGTGTCTTGGAAATAAATTCAAGATGTCTACTCCATAATCCACAGTAATGAAGAAAGGAAATGTAGATTGGCCAAAATAGTGGACAGTTGTATTTACTTTGGGATGTAATCTTTATTTGAATATTCTAGCCAAGGGAATAAAAAACATTGCCTCAGAAATTGCCTGAAGACTATGCAAGTTCTTCTGTCTGACCCTTCCTTGCTCAACAACTTCCTATAACTCAGTCCATTCTGAGAACACACTGCTCTTTCCCAGCTGACCAAAAGCAACAGCCTAAGCTTAGCAGACCTGGCAAACCCTCTCTGGGGAACAGTAGTTTAAATGAACAGCCAATTAATAAGCTCCTGTTTTGTCCAAATCCAATTTGGTTAAGAAATTTTGTTTCAATGACCTTTCTTTCGGTATTTCAAAGGTAAAGAATCCAAAATAACAGTAAAGAATGATTAAATGAGAAAGGTCTCAACTATCAATAAAGAGAGATATCCCTGCAGAGTGAATGCTTTACATTTGACCCTTGTAGAAGTCTGCATGATTATGTATGACTTAAGCCAGCAAAGTGCCAAATGACTTGCAGGCTTAAGTTGGTATCTTTTAGGTAATACACATCCTCTCTATATATTCATCTAAGAAGGAAAGAAAACAATCTTCTGTTAGATGTAGTAAATTGAAACTTAAGATAACAGAACAAGTTAAAAGAACATTTAAGAGTGGTAGATGAGTGAATCAGAGATGGCTGAAAGCATTTTCAGACACTACCTTAAATGAACTTTTAGAAACCATACAAACTTGAAAAGGTACCAAAAGAATAAGACAAAAGGTGTCTTATCCTTTTTGTTTTAAGGATGGGTCCCAGGAACCACAGAAATGTTGACATCAATCTCAAGAGAAAATTTGAGGACAGGTTTTTAGGCAAAAAGGGGCTGAAATCAAGTGTCCAAATAGGGTCAGTAAGAAAATTCAAATCAAGTCAATATTCGTTCTTTTTTTGATACCATTTCTCTGTTAAAAGAGTAGAAAAATAGTCCAGACATACAAGAACCTGATTTCATTAAAATATTTAACAAAAATCACATGATATCATGGAACATAATGTAGAAAGATACTAATGAAATGGTATCAATGAAATGATATCAACTTGGAGTGCTATGCTATTCTATGCCACTGGGTTCTTTCCTTCGGCAATATTGTTTCTCAGTGACTTCAAAGATATGGAAGTCGTGATTACCACTTTCAAAAGACAAAAATCTATTTAGATTTATTAACATGAAACACTTAAAGTTCTTTTAGTTGCATCCTTTGCACTTCTGCACAAGCTGCTATTTTTGTGTGCAATGACTTTTCCCTGCCCTCCCTGGTTTGTTCAGCAGAAGAGCTCCTGTATTTTTATCAGATCTGTTTGACTTCAAATTATATCCTCTAGGATGCCTTTCCCAAAAAGCTGATAAAATATTTTCCCATGCCCCAGTGATTGAACTCATCACATTGCATGGTAAACTAGTTGTTTACTTGGCGCTCAGCCATCTAGATTGTGACTGTCCTGCAGGAAAGGACATAATTCATCCTGGTATCCTCAGTGTCTGAAACATAACAGATATTCAATATTTTATGAATAAAACCAACTTGCATGATCCAGAAAAAGTTAATGAAGATGGTGAGAATCTCCTATCAGAAATTGCTGATGAAACCACAGCTACCTAGTTGTTACTTAAGAAAATTCCTGGTAACACAAAAGGCATTTACCTGTTCATTGCTTCAGATTCCTACTGAAATGACACAGAGATTGTAAAAATTAATTAATTAATTAAAGTAGAAGGAAATCCAATCAACTATGAGAGGGGAACACCAACATGACATTTTTTAGTAAATTACACAAAAAATAATATGATGGGATCACATTGAAAATAGAAAACAAGAAATGATTCCCAGGGGTGCCTGGGTGGCTCAGTTGGTTAAGCATCTGCTTTTGGCTCAGGTCATGATCCTGTAGTCCTGGGATCCAGCCCCTCACATTAGACTCCCTGCCCAGTAGGGAGTCTGCTTCTCCCTCTGCCCCTCCCCCCCCATGCTCTCTTTCACTCACTCACTTGTTCTCTCTCAAATAAATAAAATCTTTTTTTAAAAAGTGATTTCCAAACTCTCCTGCTGAGATGTTCCAAATCAGCATGAAGGAAGAAAATCCATGCAGAAACCCACTGATACCACTTAGCTTTGAAGAGTAAATACTGAATTCATGGACGGTGCATGGCCAATATGGAGTACCCCTTTCATTTCCTGTCTGTCACTAGGAAGTCAGTAGCTCTAGGAGGTAGTACTTGGGCTGCAATGTCAGCAGGTAAGTGGAGCAGTAGCAGCATAATAAGTAAGGTGACCTGGGTATGAGGCTGAGCCAAAAGAAGACACACCATCCCAAAGCCAGTTCCCAACATAGGAGTTTTTTTTAATAAAGAAGAAATTCCTCTATAAGGAAGTTCCCTTGTTAGTTATAGGGGTAAATCCTTATAATAAAGTAATAGAACTTCCTACAACTTTAGTTCCTTTCCAGTTTACCTTGGGCTGCTAGATCACTGGTTACAGAAACTTAATCCAACAGTCTAAAATTTCAAGATATGATAAAGGATTTTTACAGCTCAGTTTAAATAAGAACCCATCAAACCATTTATGGGCAATTACTAACACTGAAAAGACTTCCTTTGTTCAGTGAATTTTTTAAAAAAGATTTTTATTTATTTGAGAGAGAGAGAGAGCACAAGTGGGGTGGGGGCAGAGGGAGAAGTAGACTCCCCACTGAGAAGGGAGCTCAATGTGGGGCTGGATCCTGGGATTCCAGGATCATGACCTGAGCTGAAGGCAGACACTTAACAGACTGGGACACCCAGGCACCCATCAATGAATATTTTTTAAAAGTATCTAAATATTTAAAGATATATAGATGTAGATATATGGAGACCAAAATAACTTACTATTGAAAACAAAAGTAAAGTTTATAAATGTATCAAATTTGTAATCATAATAAACTTCAAGGGAATATGGATTCTGGAACTAGAGATAAAAAATAAAATGGTAAAGCAATAGGCTGAGCAAAAGAAGAAAAAAAGCTCACAAGGTAAGGGAAATTGAAAAAAATGCAATTGTAGAATTGAAATATGCATCAGGAACAATGAAAGGTAAAACTGGCACTACAGGAAATCTGAATTCATTACGTAGGCAACAAAAGGAAGAAATTTTCCAAGCAAGCAAAAAGACTAAAAAATCGGTATCCAATAGACATGTTTGTGTTTCTAAGAAGATACCAGAGAAATTTTGAATAAAAATAAAAATTAAAAATTAAATTAAAAATAACTTTTCTGAAATGCCTGAATCTGCATATCTAAAGGGCTTACTAAAAACCAAGAAAATTAATGCAGGAAAAAAAATACATGGCTATTCGGCAATGGATTTTAAATTTCAAAGACTCCCTAACCACTTAGGTTGAAGTAGTTTGAGGGGCAAGGGGAATCAAGGTGCCTTTAGAGTTTTTCCACCAAATATTAAATGCTAAAATGAAATGATACCTACAGAATTTTTAGAGAAAATAACTGTAACCCAAGATTTTGATGTGCAGCCATATTGTAGTCACATGTAAATCCAAAAGAAAGACTCCCTAACGGACACCTGCATGGCTCAGTTGGTTAAGTGTCTGCCTTCAGCTCAGGTCATGAGCCTGGGGTACTGAGATCCGCCCCATGTCAAGCCCTGAGGAGTTGGGCTCCCTGCTCAGTGGGGAGCCTGCTTCTCCCTCTCCCATTTCCCCTGCCTGTGCTCACTCTCTCTGTCAAATAAATAAATAAAACCTTTTAAAAAAAAAAAAAAAAGAAAGAAAGAAAGATTCCTTAAAAGCTAGAGCTCAGAATCTAGAATACTAAGGGGTTTTTTTTCTATAAATATTATTGAAGACTAATGCCAGCCAACCAAGAAGTGAACAGGAAAAAAAAATAAAAAACTGAAATGACCAACAAAATATCAAAATATAACAAAGAATCTATATCAGACCAGAAACACTGTGAAATTGCAAAATATCATATAGACTTCAGGGAACTGAGAGGTATGCTCATTCCAAAACGCTAACACTTAAAAGAAAATATACTATCTAAATTAAAAGATAGCCTTTGAGTTGGGAAATAATTAAATCTGGAATTTTGACAGAATAAGAACTATAGTATATAAAGAACACTTTGAAAATATTAAGAAAAAGACAGCCACACCAATTAAGCAAATTAGCAAATGACCCAAACGGATCATAACAAAAGAATTTCAAATGGAGTGCAAGCTTATGAGAAGAGATTCACTTTTACCAGCAATTGAATAAGACAACTAAAAACAACACTATGAAATCATTTTTCATCTATCAGAGTAATGAAAAAGTATGATATTACCCCAAGATGGCCAGGATAAGAAGAAATGAACCTTCTCCTATAAAATTGATGGTCATATATGAAGTATTAATCTTTCTGGAGAGACATCTGACAACATGACTCAAAAGCCTAAAAATGATTTACTCTGATTCAGCAATTCCACATTAAAACTACCAATCAAAACGTATGCACAATTGAATACATGAATGACATAGGAAAATTATCTACTTATTCATTTAACAAGCATTTATGGATTACCTATCGTATTACTCCATATGGGGACCTATAGCAAGAAACATGGCAGCTCAGGTCCCTAATCTCATGGAGTCTACTTTGTAATGGGAAAAAGGGGACAATAAGTACATCACTGAAATTTTTTAATATATTACCTTAAAGCTACATAGGAAAAAACAAAATTCCTGAAGTCATAGAACACCAATGATTTACATATAATTTTAAAATAATCTTTCTTTGACACATCTATTGAGATAATATTTCCTAAAGATATGCCATACTAAAAAAAGGGAAATTCTATAGTCGCATTGTACTGGCAAAGACTCTTGGGGATTCCCAATATATATTACCAAACTGAAGATTCTAAAGAGTTTTGAAAGTGAGATATCAGTTTCATTTTCAAGTTTTCCAGAACCTGTATTTTTTAAAATGTAGCTCTAAAGGTTTTAGTAGATCATATAAAAATACACTTGAAATACTATCATAAAGAATAGTATAAAAAAGCACATACAAATCCTCCAAAATCACCCTATCCTGTAGTAACCGCCATAAGCATTGGCAATTGATTTTCCTTTCTTTCATGTCTCCACGTCTATATAATCACACAGTCAAAATACAACCCTCAACTCTATGGTCATCTAATCTTTGACAAATCAGGAAAGAATATCCAGTGGAAAAAAGACAGCCTCTTTAATAAGTGGTGCTGGGAAAATTGGACAGCCACATGCAGAAGAATGAAAGTGGATCATTCTCTTATACCATATGCAAAGATAAATCCAAAATGGATAAAAGACCTCAATGTGAGACAGGAATCCATCAAAATCCTAAAGGAGAATACAGGTAACCTCTTTGAGATGAGCCACAGCAACTTCTTTCAAGACATATCTCCAAAGGCAAGGGAGACAAAAGCAAAAATGAACTTTTGGGATTTCATCAAGATAAAAAGCTGCTTCATAGCAAAGGAAACAGTCAACAAAACAATGAGGCAACCCACATAATAGGAGAAGATATTTGCAAATGACATTACAGATAAAGGGGTGGTAACCAAAATCTATAAAGAACTTCTCAAATTCAACACACAAAAAACAAATAATCAAGTCAAAAAACAGGCAGAAGACATGAACAGACACTTCTCCAAAGAAGACATACAAATGGCTAACAGACACATGAAAAAATGTTCACTATCACTAGCCGTAAGAGAAATACAAATCAAAACCACAATGAGATACCACCTTACACCAATTAGAATGGCAAAAATTAACAAAACAGGAAACAACAAATATTAGCAAGGATGTGGAGAAAGGGGAACCCTCTTACACTGTTGGTGGGAATGCAAGCTGGTATAGCCACTCTGGAAAACAGTATGGAGATTCCTCAAGATATTAAAAATAGAGCTACCCTGTGACCCCATAATTGTACTAGTAGGTATTTACCCCAAAGATACAGATGTAGTGAAAAGAAGGTGCACATGCATCCCAATGTTCATAGCAGCAATGTCCACAATAGCCAAACTGTGGAAGGAGCAAATATACCCTTCAACAGATGAATGGATAAAGAAGGTGTGGTACATATTACAATGGAATATTATTCAGCCATCAGAAAGGATGAATATCCACTATTTGCATCAACAAGGATGGAACTGGAGGGGATTATGCTAAGTGAAATAAGTCAAGCAGAGAAAGACAATTACTATACGGTTTCACTCATATGTGGAACGTAAGGAATAGCACAGAGGACTACAGGGGAAGGGAGGGAAAACTGAAGGGGAAGAAATCAGAAAGGGAGAAGAACCATGAGATACAATGGACTCCAGGGAAAAAAACCTGAGGGTTTCAGAGGGGAGGAGGTTGGGGGGATAGGGTATCTGGGTGATGGGTATTAAAGAGGGCATGTGTTGTGATGAGCACTAGGTGTTATATGCAACTAATGAATCACTGAACACTACATTAAAAACTAATGATGTACTATACGGTGGCTGACTGAACAAAATTTAAAAAAATAAAATAAAAATAAAAATAAAAGAACAGAAAAAATAAAATAAAATATGGTCTTAGATATCTACTTTATATCTTTATATCTATCTTTATACAAAGATATATATATCTTTATATATATGTACATATATATCTTTATATACATGTGTGTATATATATATCTTTATATATATATACAAATAAAGATTATATATATATTTATATATATAATCTATATATATATATAGATTGCCCTAAAATGCTGTCCTTATTGTAGATCTATTTGTTTTCTTTTTCATTTCTCTTACCCCTACATCTTCCATCCTGAAATCAATATTAAGAATCTGGTTGTTTCTTTTCTTTTCTTTTTTTTTCCTTTCTTTTCTTTAAAGATTTTTTTGTATTTATTTATTTGACAGAGAGAGAGAGATCACAAGTAGGCAGAGAGGCAGGCAGAGAGAGAGGGGGAAGAAGGTTCCCCGCTGAGCAGAGAGCCCGATGTGGGACTCGATCCCAGGACCTTGAGATCACGACCTGAGCTGAAGGCAGAGGCTTAACCCACTGAGCCACCCAGGTGCCCCAAGAATCTGGCTGTTTCTATATTCATATAATTATGAACAATTTTTTTATGTAGCAAGATGTTAGATGGGATTGTTTCTGGACTCTGAGAGTGAGTGGAAGCCCTAAGCAGAAGATGAGGAATAACCAACCTCAAAACATTCTAAAGATTTTGAAGAGAGGTCCTGGACACATTTCTACACAACTTACTCAGAGGGGATACAAAATTGGGCCTTGAATCTTACTTATCTCTCCACTCGAGCCTACATATGAATATTTATTTATATAAAGAAGTACTGGTTTAACAGAGATTGAGCCTGCATTTCCTCTTCCTGATAGAGGAGGGGATGGTATCTTCCCACTTACTAAGCCAAGTGCAGGAATGGGAGTTGGGGAGGGCAGCAATAACATCTTTGGGAAGATGACAGCAGGCTTGCCTAAGAAGGCTTGGCCATGTTATGTTCTGACTGAACTCTTGTTGATCTAAGGAAACACATCAGCCCAACCAGTACTACATTTCCATTACAAAAGAGTTCTCTAAGAATATGCTATAGTCCTAAAAGCTTTGGGGGAATACATCATAAAAACAGAAGGTGCTGGAATTCCTCTGACATCAGAAAGAGGAGGGAAGATTGCAACAGGAGTAAAGTATATTTCCATGGATGTAGGGCAAAAAAGTAAGTTTTCCGCAAGCCAAGTGATAACATAAATGCAATTAGGTTAAGGCTGCCTTGAAAGGGTCCCTGTTCAGGGCACCCAAAATATATGTTCTTGCAAAGGAGCTAAGAAAAAATTATGAAAAGATAGACCAAAGTGCATTACTCAAATTAGGATAAGGCCAAATATTTAAAAACATATAAAATATATATAATAAAAATATAAATACTAAAAAAACCACTGCACCAGGGTACCTGGGTGGCTCAGTCAGCTGAGCATCCAACTCTTGATTTAGGCTCAGAGCCCCATGTCACTGGGCATGGAGCCTGCTTAAGAGTCTCTCTCTCCCCCTCCCTCAGCCCCCTCCCTCTCCCAGCACGTACTCTCTCCTGCTCTCTCTCTAAAAATAAATAAATAAATAATAAATAAAGTCACTTTAAAAAAAGCCACAGCACCAGAATAGACATATGCATTCCTATGAGAAGGAGCTGGCAGCAGTAAGACATACGTCATAACAGACAGCATACAGAAGCCAAGAAAGAACTCCAAACAGCATCAGCCTCTGCCTGATTACCACTCATCTCTCCTCCCTCCACTGACACTGGAAGAATAAGCCGCAGCAAGAAAGTGAGGAAAAGATAGAATAGTGAACACGTAGATGATACTGTGTCATGACTCACCACTGCCCCTCTCATCTTCCTCACAGCTTGTCTTGCACAAGCAAAGATCAAGCCTGAATTAGGGGCAAGGGAGAAGATTTGAATTGGTGCAGAGACTGAAGTTTTGATATTAAGTTAGGTTGCACTTTTAATCTGAAAAAAAAAAAAAAAAGACCAGAAGGTCAAGAGATTTGAGATCAAGATATATTTCAGGGACAAAGAAGGGATACCTGACAAAGTCTGTTTGGTCATTAGTAGAGAAAAATGAAAGTTATTTCCTTATTGCATTCTCTTGAGACTATCACACTTAATAAATAAATAAAAGCAGTTATATATTTATATGTATATATATTTATATAAATCTTGTGCATGTCATTATGTCATTATTAAATTTATAAAATGCAATAATTTTTATATATGTTATATGTTTCTTCATATCTTCCTCTTCTTATTTAATAAAGCACTCTGGAAAGCCTCCCAAATTTAGTTCGAATTCATTCATAATGGTCACTTTTGAGTCCTTGGTAGTGATGTACCCATTTTTTCATCATTCCTATACTACAGACTTACATTTCTCTATATATTTTTTCTGCTACAAAAAGAACCCCTGAAATATGCATTCTTATTTTATACCAGCTTTTATTTTTATGAGATTATTTTCCAGGATTCTTCTTGCTAGGAAAATATATGCATATTATATTCTAATATATTGCCAAAATGAATTCCACTAAGAATATAACAAAATTTCCACCAGCAATATATAAGACTGCCATATTCTTGGAATCTCCACTAACAGATATTACCGTTCTTTTTAATTTTTAACAACTTAATAGGTAAAAAGAGCTATCTCAGTGTTATTTTATTTTATTTTATTTTTAGTGGGGTTGAGCATGTTTATTGTTCACATGAAGTTGCTCTTTTGGCAAATTCCTTATAATACTATTTGCTTATTTTTCTACTCAGCTATTTGTCCTTTTTCTTATCAATGAAAAGACTCTTTGTATAGCATAGAATTTAAATATTTATATCCAAAGTGTTACAAGTATTATTTACAAAGCAATCATATCTTAGCTATACATTATTTTTATACTCTTTTAAAATAACCTTTTAAATTTTGGAATAATTTTAGATTTATAGAAAAGTTGCAAAAATTATAATACTGCATGCCCCTCACCTAGCTTGGGTTTCCTGTGATACCATCTTCCAAGATCATGGTATATTTGTCAAATCTAGGAAACCAATATTGGTATATTACCAATAACTAAATTTTACACTTTATTTGAATTTCATACCTCTCCATTAATGTCCTCCTTCTGTTCCAGGATCTAATCCAGGAAATCACATTGCCTTTGCTTTTTTAAATCCTTAGTATCTTCTGGCTTGTAATAGTTTCTCAATCTTTTTCTTGTTTTTATGACCTTGAGAGTTTTAAGGAGTATTGGAAACATTTTATAGGATAACTCTCAATTTGGATCTGACGTCTTTCTCATGATTAAACTGAGGTAATGGGTTTCTGGAAACAGTACCATGGAGCTGCTCTTTTTCATGTGGTATCACGCAGTGCCTGGCACCATGTGACATCGCTTGTGACGGTAACTCCATCACTTGGGTACCACGGTGTTTGCCAGGTTTCTCCACTATGAAGTTCCATTTTTCTCTTTCCATACTCTATTCTTTGGAAGCAAGTCATTAAAATCAGATACTTTTTATAATCAAAACATACTTTTCACTTAAACTTCTGGGTTTCCTACCTAGCCGTTTCATCATAGCTCATGGAATAAACCCCAGTATCTATAACATGACCTGCAAGCCCATGGTGGATGTGACCCTAGCTGTCTGCCTCAGCCTCATCCACATGTTTATTCCATTCTTTTTTCCCCTCCCTCACCGCTGGTTTTACTGAGTTAAATCCCATTCTTTCCTCAGATACCAACTTACATATCACTTTCTTCACAATGTTATTTCATGAAATCTCCCGTTTGAGTCTAGTGATGCATTTCTGTGCTCCCATGGCACGGAACATTTCTGTCTTCCCCTGTAACAGACTTTATTGTTGTGTGCTATAATCTTCTATATCCTGCATTGGATTATATATCACAATAGGACAGTGAGAGTGCCTTTCTTCTTTCCTTTATGTGTCCAGGGTCTAGAATAGTGTCTGATACATAATGTGTACTCGATAAATGTTTGACGAATAAATAAATAAGTTCTGTTTCAGAATACCATGGTCTTGACTACAGTAGCCTTCAAAAGTATGTGTTTATTGCTCTTAATTTTCATTCATTCATTTAGCCAATATTTATTACACACTTTCTTTGTGTCAGATACATGCCAAGTGCCAGAGAATAAGACAGATTATGGCCTCTGCTCTTATGACATTATAAACATGTACTGCATGAAATCATAAAACTTTTTTAAAAACTAAAGCCGTTTCCAAAAATCAGTCATGGGCTACACATTGTGATTGTCAACACTGACACTTTAGTTTCTGGGGGAACATGAGCTCTACTCAACAGAAAACGTAAATTAAATCATCTTATTCCAGTTGATCAACTCCCCGTAGAAAGAACACATAAGTAGTTTATGAGGGTTGTGGAAGTGGGATTGGACTGGGGAGTGAAAATGTGGAAGGAGGAGGGTAAATGGTTTAGAAATTGGGAGATTTCTGCAGTATTTGCAGCGATATCATGCAAAACCCTGATTTGCAAGTTTCATTTCAAGCTAAGAAATTTGGTAATAAAAATGGAAGTGGCGTTTTTAAACCTTTTATTATAGGTATTTATTTGGCTTAACCTGAGAGAATTAACAAATATAAATTTTAATGGAGAGCTTTTGACCTTTCATATTAGGTTTAATTTATTTCTCTTTTAAATTGTTTGAGTATTTTCATTTGATTCTGTATTGTCAGTTGAATTATTCTACTAAGTCAGAGGTAAAGCTTACAATTATGAAATCCAAGCATACTTGTGACTGATGACCCAACCACCTCATATTACTGCTGACTGGGTGATCCCCAGACCTTCTAAAATATTAATTGTATAATTTCCGCTGAGGTCCTTGCTATTTCTCATAACTATGTGTTTCAAAAAAAAAAAAATGAAGTCACTATAGTCATCCAGTGTTCTGAATAACTTTTATCTCATAAAGCTGAACTGAAGTGCTTTTAATAAAGATACCCTTAGCTTCCTACAGTATGATTGCTGGGATTGCTATGTGAATATAGCCAAGAGGAATTTAATCTAAGTTTAAAATACCTTGTTTAGGTTTTTATTTCCTAGCCTATAAAATGCCTCCAGTTCTTCTGTTATATAAATAATGCAGCCATGTCCTAGATGCCATTCTCAAGCACGGAGCTAATGTAGAGTAATGAACTACATGTATCCCAAACCCACTCTAGCTAACCAGTAGACCATAAGTCTAAAGTTAGTAGAAAAGGTAAATCTGGTCTCTTTATTCCAGAGGGAATCTTTGAAAGATTTACAATTTCCCATATTATAGTTTGCTTCTAAAGGTACGGAATAATTTAAAACTTGGACAACATGCTAAGTGCGGAGAGGAAGTTGAATATTTCTTAGTATAATGAGCCAATTCCTGAAGGTGAATAAGAGTTCTGCAGTTGGTGCACTCCTCTTATTTATAGTGCCCAAGTTATACTTATGTTTTTGTCAACATAGCTTTAAGGACTATTATTCACACCCTTAAAAAACACAAACATGCAAAACAAATATTCCCTCCTAAAGAATAAGTGTGAAATGAAAAGAAAGAAAAGAGGGGTCACATTTATCCATTTAGTTGTAATAAATAATGCAAGCTTTCCAAATGGAAGTACTGGAATAATTAAACTAATTTTCCAAAATTATTCTAGTGTATTCAATTATGGATTTTAATTATTTTAGAGAAGCAACTTGCAGTGTTAATGAACAAGACAGTAGTAAAAATCATGGTGGAGTTAGGTTTCATGTTTCTGCATTCTATAAGCTTTATTAGACAATGTTAATCAAATATTTGATGAATACTAAGAGCCTTTTGGGATAGTAAAATGAATATTACCATCATGACTCTGAGAACTAGGTTGAAGTATAATCACAGTCAGTTAAGGTAAGTGGATTTCACTGCCAAAGGGAACATTGGTTGAAAAGAGGCCTCTGGAGAACTGTTTGGTATTAAATAGAAATAATACTAAAATAAAAATTAAAGCTTTCTGAGTTTATGATGTAAACTACAGGAAACCAAAAATAATAAGATAATATTGCTCTTCAATCTTCAACTCAGAATGGATAAAAAGATTCAGTAGGGTATATAAGAATAAAATAGAATTCTTATCATTTCATTTTCTACATCATATTTATGTGTCACCCAAATACATCTTATACTTTGTATGGCATCTTAAAAAAGAAAAAGAGAAAAGAATAAGAGAAAAAAAAAACAACAACAAATGAAACCAATGTTTATTGGACTGCTTGCATCACAACTACCTAGGAGTGACAGTTGAAAATTCAAATTCCTGGGGCGCCTGGGTGGCTCAGTGGGTTAAAGCCTCTGCCTTCGGCTCAGGTCATGATCTCAGGGTCTTGGGATCGAGCCCCGCATTGGGCTCTCTGCTCAGCAGGGAGCCTGCTTCCCCCTCTCTCTCTGCCTGCCTCTCTTACTACTTGTGATCTCTCTCTCTCTGTCAAATAAATAAATAAAATCTTTAAAAAAATTAAAAAAAAAAAGAAAATTCAAATTCCTGGAAGTCACTCAAAAGTAATGAATTGATTACTAGAACTAAAGACAGAGATTTTATCTTCAAATGATCTATGAAAGTTGATTCTTAATCACTTTAAGGTTTAAGATCTGCTGAATTACAATGTTGAGTGAAAAGACAAGTTAAATGTCTATTTTGATTTCCCCCTTTTCCTCCAATATTATCCTGACAATCTTTATAAAGTCTATGAATTTTACCACCCTTAATAAATATCACATATTGAAATACTTTGCTTATTTGAAGTTAAAAAAATCTTCTGGAAACTTGTATTAGAGAACTATTGCTATGAAACAAATAGCATAGAATGTGAGGGACATAAAAAAAAGCTTTTATTTACCTCTTATCCTTATAAGTGTCAATGACAGATGTTTAGTTGGCTCACGTGAATCAGCTGGAAGTCCCCTAAACTAAGGCAGGCTCATTTAGGCAGCTATAAGCTGAAGGTTGGTTTTAGTTTAGTTTGTTTCAAGTCTCTTATCATCCTTGGACCAGAAGGCTAGTTGGGGCATATCATTCTCATGGCAATGACATAGGCACAAGCAATGACATCCAAGCACATGTCAAGTGTGCTCATGTCACATTCACTAATATTCAATTGGCTAAAGCAAGTCACATGGCTGAGCCCAAAGCCAAAGGGTAATAAAGCACATTTCACCCACCATAAGGCTAAAGCTAGTCACATGACCAAATCCAATATCAAGAGTATAAGTAAGTATACTCCTACCATGGAAGTTGTAGGAACATTCACCTTAATAAAATTTCACCTCTCCTAACCCACTGCTAACTGGTAGAAGAGGGACACCAGGAAAGGGGACTTCTACTCACCATCATCTGTCTCAAATGTCACTACTAAATTTATTCCTGTGAGTTAAGTCTCTATGATATGTACAAATCTTCTGGTATAACTCAAGTTTTCCAGAAAGATGGCAATAAATTTTAAACAAAGCAATAAATTTTTATGTCTTTTTTTTAAATAAAAGAACATTTAGGGCACTGTCTCAGGAGCATATTCGTAAATTATATGGATCAGATATAAGGTAGCAACCAAGAAAACAGAAAGGAAGGAAAGGAAGTCAGAGACACCATGAAAAGAAGAATCAAGAGAACACAAGTGACTGGATGGTGTGAAACAAGTGGAAGGAATCACAATAAGTTTTAGGTCCCAGTGGATATGGAAATGGAAATGATCCATAGACTATTGGAAATGTGAGAAGAGAGCTCAGCCAAGAAGTCAGACCAGAGAGGAAGAGGACGGGAGGGAGAGACGGGGGAGGGAGAAAGAGAGAGGTACAAGTCTTAAACATAGAAATGACAGTGAAACTTGAGAAAGGTAATGAGGTCACCTAAGGAGAGCACTGGGGAAAAGCATAGGAAGTAATTAAAGAAATGGTCTTGGAGAGTTCCTACATTTAGGGAAAAATTAGGAAAGAAAACTGAGAATACCTCAATTAAGCTTCCTTGTCCAGGACACATCACCATACAGTAAATAATAGATAATAGATCTCATTGCTTTATCTAAAGAAGATAGCAGAGAGGTGATATTAAATCCCTATTTGTGATTTCTTGTCAAACAGTGCAAGAGACCATTTACCAGGCATTATTGTTCTTTTGCTAGGTAGAAATCACCTTCCTCAAGCCAGTAAAAATAATTAAGAAGAACTTGATGCTATCTATAACATAGAGAAAATATTACGCAAACTTGTGATTAGTTGTCTACTAGTATTTGGTGACCATTTATCACCTTGGAAAATTGGAAAATATATTCTAATTATTTTGCATGTAAAGATAATGACATTTGCTTTTCTTTGAATCAGACCATACATTTGAATAGTGCTTTCTTTAAAATGTGCCATTTATGGGACACCTGGGTGGCTCAGTTGGTTAAGCAGCTGCCTTCGGCTCAGGTCATGATTCCAGGGTCCTGGGATCGAGTCCCGCATCGGGCTCCTTGTTCGGCGGGGAGCCTGTTTCTCTCTCTGCCTCTGCCTGCTACTCTGCCTGCTTGTGCTCTCTGCTTCTCTGACAAATAAATATATAAAATCCTTAAAAAAAAAAAAAACAGTGCCACTTAATATATGTGTCAGGATTTTAAAACACTGTCACATTTGATACCCGTTAAACAATTTTTAGTAGACTTGGTTAAGACATTCCCAACAAATGGTGATGGTATGGTAACAATGGTTAACATCTGTAAAGCACTTAAGCACTTATGTAAATGCCACATAGTGCTCAAAGTGCTTTCAATCAGAGCAAAGGAGTTTGAGGAATGCAAAGGTTCTCATAAATGGCAAATGCAGAACTCCAACCCACACAATCTGGCTCCAGGGCTCAGGTGACAACACATCTCTCACTACCCAGAAGATTCACAGTTTTTCCTATTGTCCCAATGTAATTAATAATGGCATGCCATTGAGATTCAAATCAAAACCACATTGAGATACCACCTTACACCAGTTAGAATGGCCAAAATCAACAAAAGACAGTAAACAATAAATGTTGGAGAGGATGTGGAGAAAGGGGAACCCTCTTACACTGTTGGTGGGAATGCAAGTTGGTGCAGCCACTTTGGAAAACAGTGTGGAGATTCCTTAAGAAATTAAAAATAGAGCTATCCTATGACCCTGCAATTGCACTACTGGGTATTTACCTCACAGATACAGATGTGGTGAAAAGAAGGACCATATGTACCCCCAATGTTCATAGCAGCAATGGCCACAATCTCCAAACTGTGGAAAGAGCCAAGACGTCCTTCAACAGACAAATGGATAAAGAAGATATAGTCCATATACACAATGGAATATTATGTCTCCATCAGAAAGGAGGAATACCCAACTTTTGTATCAACATGGACGGGATAGGGAGAGATTATGCTGAGTGAAATAAGTCAAGCAGAGAGAGTCAGTTACCATATGGTTTCACTCACATGTGGAGCACAGGAAAAACATGGAGGACATTGGGAGAAGGAAAGGAAAGGTGAATTGGGGGAAACTGGAGGGGGAGATGAACCATGAGAGACTGTGGACTCTGAGAAACAAACTGAGGGTTTTGGAGGGGAGGGGGATGGTGGGTTGAGTGAGCCTGATGGTGGGTATTGAGGAGGGCACGTATTGCATGGAGCACTGGGTGAGGTGCATGAACAATGAATCTTGGAACACTGAAAAAATAAAATAAAATTTAAATAAATACATAAATAAATACATAAATAAATAAATAAATAAAATAAAAGGCAGCTAGTGTACTTAAAAAAAAATAAATAATGGTATGCCATTTAATTCTCAAGGTATCCCATTAGGGTTGACAAATTATATGGTTAGCCTACCTACAGCCCAAACCCTTATCTACTACACACTGCTGCCTCTCTGGTAGAAAGCTGGCAGTGCTGAGGAAGAAAAAAGAAAAATGAAGAAAATGCTGCTCAAAGCAGTAGGCAGATTAGTTAAATCTCAAGAGGCTAGAGAATATATCAGGCTTATTTTCCTTATGTATAGAATTTAATTTGAATACTCCAGGTGTCACCAACCTAATGACATACATAGTTTCATTTACTTTAGTGCACAAATCCTAATTGCTCTTAATCCCATCTGTATGATTCTAAGAAATCATGATTTCCACAGACTCCTTCAGTTATATTAGAGTCTCCAAAATACATACCGTATGTCTATAGGCACAATGTATTCATGCTCTTCCATCTTGCTTCCTCATCGGAAGTCTGATGTCCATCAGCTACTTAGCAGGGACATCTCTCCTATATCATATACCCCATAAAAACACAACTTTCTCAAGTGTCCCAACTTTTCTTGTCGCTCTACTAGACAGAGCAACTCTCTGCTAGTCTAGCAAATACAGGGCTGCAGGGTCTCAAGCTTCCCTTTGCTCTGTGAGGAAGCAGGGCCAAGGGCAGAAAGACTCACTAACCCAATCTGGGCTCTTGCTGTTTCTTACATGGGCCAATAAGAGTTAGTTTTGATGCCAAGTGTCACCAGGTTAATCACGAAAAGCTCTTTTCATTTTGCACATAACCCCTCCTTACACAAGGCCTCAAATCAACCTATTAGTTGGAAAGCAAGAGGCGCCAAGGAATAATCTGTCATCTCAGTTTTCTTCTTTCCCATCTTCCTTAGCACCTATGTACTAAAAAGATGAGGAAGAGAAGAATGAGGAGAACAAGAAATGGAAGAAAGGAAGGAAGGAAGGAAGGAAGGAAGGAAGGAAGGAAGGAAGCAAGGAGGAGCAGGAGGGAGAGAGGGAGGGAGGAAGGAAGGAAGGAAGGAAAGAAAAAAACAAGAAAAAAAAACCCTTTCCCTCATTTTTCCACCATGAAAATAATTACCTCACAATGCTCACAATTTCCCTAAAGAACAATTCAGTTTCATTTCTTTTTTTTTTTAAAGATTTTATTTATTTATTCATGAATAAATAAATATATAAAGAGAGGCAGAGAGGCAGAGGGAGAAGCAGGCTCCCCACTGAGCAGGGAGCCTGATGCAGAACTCGATCCCAGGACCCCAGGACCACGACCAGAGCCGAAGGCAGATGCTTAACCATCTGAGCCACCCAGGTGCCCAATAATTCAGTTTCTATCTCAGAGACAGAAAGAAAAATTATCTTACTTTTTGTAATTGTTTAATTCTGTTTAAATATATGAATCTTTCAACCTCCCTCAGAAAGAGTCAGAGGTTTTAGGTCAAAATGCATTCACATGTCACTGAGTTGCAGAGTCTCAAAATCAATTGACCCTTTAGACAGTGATTTCACTAAGGTTTTTAAAAATAGCTATTATTTAAATATCTTTAACAACAACATAAAAGGCTTCACTGGATTAACTGGGTGTGGCTGAAACAAATACTGAATTTCAGTGCCTCCATTTTCCAATTTGGGGGATGAGGGTAATACTTGAATCAATCAATCAGGTTATATTGGCCCTTTGGACTCATACTTGCACCCTCCTCTGCCACTCCAATCCAACTGATTGGAGCACTTGCTTTACTCCCCAGGCTGGAGGGACTTGGAGCATCAGAGGGATGCCAGGGGTTCCCTGGGTTCTTCTGGACTGAAAAAGAGACTGGAGGCTAGGGTAGAGAGTCCTGGGACAAGGATCAGAATACCACTCTTAATCTGAGAGATAGGACCAGGAGTGATAAGACCCTTTGAAACAAAGGACTGCCTATTCTAGAGAGCAAATACTAGTCTCATTTCACTGGAAGTCTTACTGGGGTAGGGGCGGGGGGATGGTGAGCCAAGAGCTTCTGACATTAGATGCTGAGGGAGCCTTTACTGTTAAGATCACCAGGGAGCAGTCAGGGTTCTTCAAGTTCTTTCTGGTTCCCAGCTATTGACAATTTGCCAGCCAGTCCTTGCCAAACTAAAGGGCCGACAGCTCTCCCCCCAACACTATCCAGACTCTCACAGCTTCAGGTAACCAGCAACTGTCCCTGGCCACCAAGAACCACATATGTGCAAAGGAAAATAACTTTACACTCCAGGAACCCGAGAGCCAGACAGAAGAAAAAGAAATAGACACCCAGAATAGATGGCTCCTATTAGAATAGAATTGCTGACAGAAACAGAAAACTACTTGAATAAAATAAGAAAATGTAAGTACAATTAAAAGTAGAAAAAAAAAAGACTTTCTATAACAACAAAAATACAATTCTCTACTTTAATAATTCAGTTTATAAATTGAAAAAGAGTATAATCACTACTAAAGCCTGATTTAGTAGCCTAGAAGATAGTGGATGAAATAAATTCAAGACATAGCGAGGAGGGGTGGGGAAGAACTCAGTATCTCCAAAGAAAAGATAAACAACATGTCAATAGACCCAAGAAGTATAACATGCAAATAGAGGTTTTATAAGAAGAAAGGAGGGGGAGGAGGAGAGAGAAGGGTAATCAATCAAGTCATAGGAAAAAATTTTGCTTGAATTAATCGAGATTTGACTCTACAGGTTGAAAATGCTTATCAAGTTCCAGAATTCCAATTAGGACTGTCAGAAAAAAAGATAAAAATAGGTACATCTTGGTAAAAATTCCTAAATTCCAGAGATAAAGAAACAAACACACAAAAATCTTATGTGATTACAGACTGAAAAAGCAATTACTTAAAAAAGCAAAAGAATCAGGCAGGCATTAGATTTCTCATCAACATAGGAAGTTTTTAAAAAGTACAAGAAAATCTGCTAACTGCCAAAAGAAAGGAATGTAATTCAATACATTTAAACACAAAGGATGATTCATATGTAAGAAAAAACTATATTTTGGAAGTACAAGAATTTTGACACCACATTCCCGTGTATTCCACCTGAGGATAATAACCAACAAAAAATTAATTAGAAGAAAAACCACAAGACAGAGGAAGATGAAGAGGAGAGAGTGGTGAGCAATAACCCTGAATATCTACATCAATATTGATAAGTGAATGGATATTAAATCAAAATGGACAATAAATGGACAATAAATGGATAAAATAAATCAAAATGGACTAAAATTATGCATAAAATAAGTACTAAATAAGATTCCTGAAAAAAAGAATATTAATACTGTTGGGGAAAATCAAATAATCTGGAAGTAAAAATACTTATGCATCTCCGCAAAACAAATTGGGCTAAGACAGCAGGGTAAAAGCATTCTAGATTGAAAAGAGTGGATAGAAATAGTACCTTGTTCATACACAGTTGAAGACAAATATAGGTTGGATTAATATTAAATAGAAGAGTCATTAAAATTGGTTGAATGAAACACTGCAGTAAAAATTTTCAGTGAAGAGATAAAAAGAAAAATCGACTCGATTAAACTGCAAATAATACTAAAACAGAAAAAAGAAACATCGAAGTAAGATATATAATAAACATAATCTAGTTGACTGGAAATACGAAATCCAGTTATATGTAATTTATTTAAAAAAACAGAATTTAAAATTGATAGAGAAATACTGAAAATAAAGTTTTGGACAAAGAGATACCAAGCAAATACAAAAAAAAAAAAAAAAATCTGGAGTGGCAATACTAATTTTTGAGATGGTGACACTTAAGGTTAAACCCACTAAAACAGAATAAAGAGGGACAGAATGGAATGGCAAAGGGCAAGATTTATGAAGAAAATATAATTATCATAAGTATCTATGTATCAGACAATATGGTAGCTAAAGTATAAGGCAAGTTCTATTAGAATTATACAATAAGTAATCGAAAACAAGAAGCAGAATCAGACCTAAACATACAGAAACTATACACTTTCAGAACCAGGTGGATCCAACAGACAAAAATAATTGCCAAAAGCATAACAAAATTGTGTTTAGAAAAATTTAGCCAACTTAGATATAAATTTTGCCCTATTTCCAAAAAAATCTTTAACAAAATTTATATTTTACATATATTCTGAATCTAATCCAATTACATTGGAAATTAAAAATATAAAGATAATTAAAATACTTAATGATTTGAAAAATAATAATAAATTCTAAAGTAATTTTTGAATCAATCCAGTTATTCTATTTCCTTAAGTATATATCCTAAAGAAATACATATATTCGTAGCTAAGATATGAACAATCTAAGATATGTGCATATCTAAGAAATATGTACAAGTTTATAACAGTTTGTGTATAATCACCTTAAACAGGAAATAAACCAAACTGCCACCCATAAAAGAATGAATAAGTAAATTATGACATATTCATACACTGGAATTCCAAACAACAATAAAAAAGAATGAAATATACACAGTACATAGAAGACTCCTGCAGATATTAAAAGTGAAGAAAGGCAGACACAAAGAGTACATGCTGGATAATTCCATTTATACAGATGTAAAACTTGTCTCTGGTGATGCAAATCAATCTAGTGCTTATCTCTTAGAATGGTTATATTGATGTGAAGGGGCAAAAGCTAACTTCCTGGGGTCGTGTAAATGTTCTATATGTTGATCTAGATGGTGGTTCCACAGGTGCATGGATATATAAAATTCATCTAGAGGTATACTTAAGATTTGTTCCCTTTAGAGTGCATAAGTTATACCTTGTTAAAGAAATATTTAAAATAAAGGGACTGAAATATCCCAGTGCCTATAAAAAATCAAAAAGGGAGAACTTCAAACAAAAACAATTGGGACAAGATCAAATTTATAACTTTGTATTCCTTCATTGTTAAGAAGAAATAACTACAAATAAAGGAATTTAATACTGGTCTTCAAATGTTTTAGAATTATAAAATAAGATATATAAAAGAAAATTATTAGAGGTAAAAGTTGATAATGATAAAAAAGTAAACAAAAAGTAAAAGTATAAATCCAAACTTGGTGGTTTGCAATGACTAATAACACAGAAACCCTTGCAAGCTTTCAAAGAAAAGGGGCAGCAAAAATATGAGGTAACCATTTGTAGAGAAAAGAGACATAACTATTTCTAGTAGAAATATTAAAAGAAAGTATAGGATAACATTAAAAACAATTTGATTGCAACACACTTGTAAATCTAAAGAAATCAATATTTTCCTAAAACTAATAAAAATCACCACTATTAGTCCCCAAGAAAATGAAATTTTAAATAAAGCAATTACTTTAAAGTAGATTAAAACTGTGATTAATGATCTGTTAAAGAGGCGCCTGGATGAAGTGTTCCATATCTAAGTTTCACCTAACCTTTAAAGAACAAATATTTGAAACATTTTACTTAAACTTTCCTGAACCATAGAACATGATAGAAAAAAAATCTTTATTTAATAAAACCAACATGATCTTAACCTCAAAACTTGATGAAGCTATTTCAAAATATCTACAGTTTAGTCTTATTTATTAAAATAGCTGAAATAGTCTAAATAAAATATTACCAAATAGAGCCAGCATGATTCCCACTATTAAAAAGTATGATTATTCTAGAAAACTCACTACACATTGTCATACAGTCTATCAATAAAATGTGTTGAATTAAAATATTAAAACAGAAAAAACGTATCAATAGATGTTGAATCAGAAATAGATTGAATCAAGCAGTCATTCCTAACAAAAACTTTAATACAATAGTCGCATAAATCAATACAATAGCCTAAAGGAACTTTCATTAGATCTAATATATACAGGGACTTAATATATAGAAAAGTATTTTTATTTAGGGTCAATAGATAATTAACTTACTAAATGATGTTGATACAAGTGGATATCCATTTGGAATAAAGTTTGACCCATACTCAAATCATATCCAGATGTTAATTTCAGATAATAAAATGTATGTAAAATATAATAATTTTAGAAGAAAATTTTAGTAGGTTTTACGTATAACTTAGAGTTTAAAATACTTTATTAACCAAGAAAGGTAAACCAAAGGTATAAAGATACACATTGATTAGAGGGGGCACCTGGCTAGCTTAGTCAGTCGAACACATGACTTTTGATCTCAGGGTCACGAGTTCAAGTCCCATGTTGGCTATAGAGATAGAAATATAAAGTTGTTGTATTACAAAAATATAATTTAAACAAAGTTGAGAATTAAATGACCAGAAAATGATTGTAAAATAAATGGTAAGTGAAAAATTTATATATACAATAGAGTAAAAAGCACATTAAAATCAGTAAGACAGGGGTGCCTGAGTGGCTCAGTGGGTTAAAGCCTCTGCCTTCGGCTCAGGTCATGATCTCAGGGTCCTGGGATCTGGCCCCGCATCGGGCTCTCAGCTCAGCAGGAAGCCTGCTTCCCCCTCTCTCTCTACCTGCCTTTCTGCCTACTTATGATCTCTCTCTCTCTCTGTCAAATAAATAAATAAAATCTTAAAAAAATAAAATAAAGTAAAATAAAATAAAATAAAATAAAATCAGTAAGAAAAAGAGAAACAACCAAAATGGATAAAAACTGTAAGTAGGCAAATCACAGAAGAGCACCCAAATATGAAGAGCGATTAAATATCACAGATAGAAAAATGTAAATTAAACTCAGTTTAAATCATTTCCCCCTCACCAAACTGGCAAGTACACTTGCCACTGGGATTTGGGATAAAAAGGATATACTCAAATTTTGCTGGTGTAAATCTAAATTGTTACAGCTTTTCTTGAAAAGCATTCTGTAAAATCAACCAAAATTTAAAATATTTATATCCTTTGATCCAACGAGTTCACTTTTGGGAATCAAAAGCACCAACACAAAAAGATGTTTGTAATGGCCCCAAGCTATAAGGAAAGTAAATTCTCATCAACAGGGGAATGACTGCATAAACTGGTGTGCATCCATATCATAAAATACCATGGAGACATTAAAAAGAGATAGAGGATACTCATGAAGGAAATTGAGGAAGACACAAAGAAATGGAAAAATGTTCCATGCTCATGGATTGGAAGAACAAATATTGTGAAAATGTCTATGCTACCTAGAGCAATCTACACATTTAATGCAATCCCTACCAAAACACCATCAACTTTTTTCAAAGTAATGGAACAAATAATCCTAAAATTTATATAGAA
>CM052899.1:65789138-65829132 GCA_028534135.1 Potos flavus | reverse complement strand
AAACACTCTATCCAATCACAGGCTGATAACTAAATTATACAGAATCAGAGAAAACCTTCTGAAAAGCCACTTTAAAAAAATTAAAACAATAACTGAGCAGAGAAATGAATAGCCAAACACCTGGCAGGGGAAGACAGATCAGATTCCAGATATTAAGTCCAGACAATTTACTAAGTAAATAAACCCTTGGAGTGGGGAAGCCAGAATCCATAGTTACAACAACATGCTACCCAAAATGTCCAGTATGCAACAAAAATAACAACAGAAATATTCAAATAAATAGGAAAGTGTGACCCACACTCAGGGGAAAAAAGCAATCAACAAAAACTAACTCTGAGTGGACTTAGATTTAAGATGTAGCAAAGACCTCAAAGTTGTTATTATAAATATACTCAAATAATTGAAATAAATTATATTTAAAGAATTAAAGGAAAATACAACAGTCAAAAATGGTACATTATCAAGAGAAATAGAATCTAAAAAATAACTACATGGATTCTAGAATTGAAAAATAAAACAAAATGGGGTGCCTGGGTGGCTCAGTTGTTAAGCTTCTGCCTTTGGCTCAGGTCATGATTCCAGCGTCCTGGGATGGAGCCCCACATCGGGCTCCATGCTGGATGGGAAGCCTGCTTCTCTCTCTCCCGCTTCTCCTACTTGTGTTCCCTCTCTCACTATGTCTCTCTCTGTCAAATAAATAAAATCTTAAAATATCTATCTATCTATCTATCTATATATATATATATAACAATATGAAGAATTTACAAAATGGGTGTAGCAACGAATTTGAGAAAGCTGAAGGGAAAAAGTAAACTTAAAGATAGGTCAGTAGATATTACCCACTTTGAAGAACAGAACAAAAATTGAAAAAATGGTAAACACCAGCTCAGAGACCTCTGGGACACATTAAGTGTATTCATATAAGTATAAGAAGAGTCCTGGAAGGAAAGGAGAGAGAGGAAAATGTATGGAGAAAATATGGCTAAAAAATCGACAAATTTGATGAAAAACCCTAACCTACAGATCAAAGAAGTTCAATGAATCCCAAGTAGGATAAACACAAAGGATCTATGATCCAAACCCATGTTTGTGGTATTTTGTTATGCCAGCCCCAGCAAACGAACACAACAAGAAATGCCTATGTCAAAAGGTGATACTGCAGATCAGGTAGAGACACTCCGTGTGCTTGCTATTCACTAGATAAATACCTTCTATCTTTATTTAGCCACAGCCTCAGGAAAAAAGAATGAAAAGCAAGATTGACCGAAATTCAATTTTCTAGAGGCTAGAAATAAAAATTAACTTGTTAGAGAAAAATAGTGAATTCATGGACTGAGATTTGTACCAGCAACATAAATATATAGTGTGATGAAATTTTTATTTAAAAAAAAAAGATTGGGGCGCCTGGGTGGCTCAGTGGGTTAAAGCCTCTGCCTTCGGCTCAGGTCATGACCTCAGGGGCCTGGGATGGAGCCCCGCATTGGGCTCTCTGCTCATCAGGGAGCCTGCTTCCCCCTTTCTCTCTGTCTACCTCTCTGCCTACTTGTGATCTCTCTGTGTCAAATAAATCAATAAAATCTTTTTAAAAAATAAAAAATAAAATAAATAAATTAAAAAAAAAAGATTGTCAGATATTCTCCCCAAATCTTAATAATGGCACTAGGAGATCTACATAAGACCTGACTACCTAGTCTAGCTGACCCCTAGTCATTAGCTTCTTGTCATTCTGGAACATAAAATTGCCAGTATCTTTCATTTCATCTCTTGTTTTTAGTGTGTATTTTCAAAATGTTTTATAATAAATATGTGCTAAATTTTTTAGAAGCTATTTAAGATAAGGCTGTTGTAGCATGTTACCTCCCTTACTTCTGCATTTTTTTTACTTCTGCATTTTTTTACCACCAGAATTTCCCAGTGTCTCATATTTCTTTTACCTTAGAATTTTCTACTCTCTATAAATCCTCCTTAATCCCTTTCCTACATAATTAAAACGTTATTGATAGAGTGTCTGTTCATATGAAAAAAATTTTAAGAGAAAATAATATGTTTCCCATTTAATAAAGCCTTTTTCTTTAAAAAGAGGAAAAACAAATGCAGTGTTGTCTGTTTATGGTGGACAAATCTGTGTCCCGAGGAGCAGGCGGCCCAGGATTTAGTTAGTTTGACACTAACTAGTCAGGGAGCTTGAAATAATTCACATTTTATTTTAGGTCACAGTTTCTTCAGATGCATAAAATATTGAAATAAATTATATTTAAAGAATTAAAGGAAAATATGACAGTCAAAAATGGCACATTATCAAGAGAAATAGAATCTAAAAAATAACTACATGGATTCTAGAATTGAAAAATTCTAGAACAGAATAGGTTAAATAGGTTAAATAACATATAAGTAACTTCTATGTTTCTGATTTTAAGATTTTTGTCTAGTGCTCCATAGTGAAAAGAGACCTCTTCATTGTTGTTTCTGTTCATTTCAACTGCAGAAAATAAACTATAAGTTCTATTTAGATGCTGGGAAAATACTAGAAAACCTTCAAAGTTCAAATTTCTAAAACATTAGGCAGATACAAGAATAGATTGTATAGAATCACAATGTATTATTTTCCTTACTTTCAGATATGTTATTCTTTAGTTATTTATTTAATTGGTTGAGATTTAAATGAATATCAAACAAGTCATGTTTGCATAGTCTTCAGCTTTTAAGATCTGCACATACATGTAGCCTAAAGTTGCTTCATTCTCCCAAGGGAAGAATTTCAGACAAAAATCGTGTCCTCAGTCGCAAAATTTTTGTTACCATAGTGATGAGAATAAAGAATGGGGGGGGAGCTAAAAATACCTGAACACATACAGACAGCTTTAGGAATTTAACCTACTTGGTGTCATACATGGAAGAAGTTAATCAATTGAATTAACTACATATGCGTTAAGTGAAATAGTCTACTGGTTAAAAAATGCGTAGGTTGCACATCTGGAGCCATTATCCACAATCAAAGAAGTCAGTATGAATGAAGATGACTGACAATCTAAAATGCATAAAACCACATTCTTTTAAAAATGGAATATATACCAGAAGCAAGTAGAAAACCATTAATTGAGCTTCATTTCCCATAAATTTTCTGTTTTTCTTCCATCAGTTAGGATATTTCCATTTCAAATGAAAGCTTCTTATGCACCAAAAGAATTTTTTTTAACTGGATGGAGCAACATAATTGGACATATATTTAAAATTATGTTAGAGTGGCTCCTTTCTATAAAAGAAAGCTTCCCAATTTTAGGCATTATAATAAAAACAATATGTTTTTAAACTAAGTTTTCTTCTGAAAATTCTAGTTTTAACAAGAAATTTAATAAACTCAGTCATTTGCAGAAAACCTACTTCATCGCAAGACATTAGGCTAGCCTATGAAAGATCAATAAAAGGCAGTACTTCCTGTCAAGAGTGTTTTAATCATCTGTCTAATTATGTTTTCACAACACAAACTATTAAAGTATCTCCACCCTAGTAAAATGTAAACAACACTGAGCCTGACTTGAAGAGACCAGAAAGAAAGTTCCAACTCTACTAGTGAGCTTAGAAAAGTCTTGTTCTAGGTCTCAATCCTCTCACCAAAGTGATTTTGGTGCTTCTTTCAGTCTATGAACAAATGGTTACTGAGAGTCTAGAAAACTGTCGTAGGTACTAAGGATAGAGCAGTGGCAAAGCAAAGTCCATAGGTGATAGATTAGGTAAATTTAAACTAAGAACTACCTAAGAAAGAGAACTTCAGCCTATAAGGAAACTTCAACCTTGTCACTCTGACCTTAATCATATCTTTTTACTGCTGGCATGTGAGCCCTTTTCTTTTATTTATTTATTTTTAAAGATTTTGTTTAATTATTTGAGAGAACACAAGCAGAGGGGAGTGGAGGGTCCGAGTGAGAGGGAGAAGCAGGGTCCCCACTGAGCAGGGAGCCCCACACGGAGCTTGATCCTGATCCCAGGACCCTGGGAACATGACCTGAGCTGAAGGCAGATGCTTAACTGACCAAGCTACCGAGATGCCTCCCTTTTGTTGTATTTAAAAAGGGTCCTGAAGTGTTTTGTTTATCTTTTTTTCTCAATTAAATTGTAGATACATCATCCATCATCTTTAGACCTAACAGCAAGCCATAGCATTAGTATGGTCACGAAAACATTGAGAAGAACCCTAAGGAATTAAGGAAATTTGATGAGACTTCCCACATCTTGGTGACTAGTCTTTAGAGAAGGAAGGGATGTTGCTCTATTTAAATTATTAAATATTCTCAAACAATACTATCCTTTCACCTACTTACTGTTACAGAAAAGAAATGATTTTCTAACTGTAAGATTCTATTTTATTGGAATAGTTTGTAATGTTTAAACATTTAAACTTGACCATGTTCTTCAGTACTCAATCTAACTATCCAGGAGAAAGCTTTTTAGCATCAGTATTTAAAATATAGTGGTTTAAAATATACTGAGTTAGATGTAACTTATATTGTACCAAAAAATATATTAAAATCTTAAAAATTTAAAATCATCTCCTCCACCCCACTAAAAAAAAGGCTGTATTGTATTGACTTCTTTTGACCTCACCATTAAATCTCTTTCATATATATTAAAATAAGATTTTAAAAATTTTAGGAAATGGATTTATAGGACAAGTTTAATGGAAAAAGAAAATAGAACAAAAATGGAACAATTTAAATTATATTTAAATTGAATAAGAGAAGGAAGGAAGGAAAGAACAAGGGAACAAGGAAAGAGGAAAAGGGAATGGCAAAGAAACGGAAAAGAAGACAAGAAATGGGAAACCACTCGCCTCTATGGACCAGGTTCCAAACCTCGTCAATTTGCTGCTGGGTTGGGAAATGACCACAGTCATTGAAGAACTTGAGGAGCTCACTTCTTTCTAATCCTTGCCAGTCTTCTCTCTTAGCAAACATTGTTTCATAGACTAAAAGAAAGAGACAAAAGAAAATATTTTTGTTATAAATCAAATGTCAAGAACAAACTACCAGAAAGTTTCATCTAAATTCAAAGAAGCCTTCCCTCAAGTTTTATTTGTATGTCTAGTGTTTGGAGTAGCCCTATGTCAGCCTCCCGGGGAAGGTTAGGAGGAAATGGGACATGCTTCTCCCTCTCACATTCCCTAGTAGTCAGATTTAGACCTGTTTCCCCAAAGAGAACACTGGCATCCTCTGGCCTGGTTTACAGCACAACTGCCCATGGACAATGCATACATCAAGGCTCCAACTACAACATAAGACATAGCTTTAATGTCAGGGCTTCTGGGGCCTGACTTCTACTGACCCATCTCGATGCTCATTTTTATTTAGTTCCCCTAATTTTTTCATCTCTTTTGGCTTCTATCTACACTCCAGCTACTTGTATTGGTGACTGTCCTTTGGACTGCTTTTTCTACTTCTGATTTTGCCCCTAAATGGAATGATGTTTACTTTTGCACCTGACTTCCTGTATTTCTCCTTCCTAGTTTAAGGTCACTGGATTTGAGTGACCACAGAAAGTGATCTTGCCACTCCTGGTTCAAGGTTTCCACAGAAAACCACTCAGTAGGGCCATCCTTTACCTGTCTCCCGTACTTGGCAGTAACGGGGCTTAGATAACAAGAAAGAAAATGGATGCAAACATTTTATAAGTGTAGTTCTCCATAAACCTTTTATTTTTTCTTTTCAAAAAGGTAATACTGAGTCTCTACTCTTAAGTATGATGGATTGGCCCCATGAAAGTGATTGTCGATCAGCATGTATAGGATGACAAAGTCTGCCTCAGTACAGGCTTAGCTCTGAAGTATGGACTCCAAATGACAAAGGGCACTAGAGTGGTTTCTAACAGGAGTCAGTGTGTGATCCTGACACTCAACCACATGGACTTCCGACTTTCCATTTATTCACTTGTTCGTTCAGTTGAAGTGGACAGTCGTGAGACATCAACAAATTCAAGAAATACTGAGTGATTGCCTAAATATAAGCCACTATTCCAGATCCTGAAATAAAGCAGCAAAATAAATTTATATTTAAATTATCTACGGCTTTTCTCTCTTTTCAAATAAGCAAACTAGAGCATTTGCTGTTGGTACCCCATCATTGATGCCTTGTCCCTTACAATTCTGCGCTTGCTACTCTGACTTTCACTCCTCAGCACCTCATTTCATTGCCTGAGGGCTCCCTCTGGCTGCAGGACTCCACTCTGCCCACGTGTGCAGCAAGTCAGAAGTGCCAGAGAATTAAGGCCCCCAACGCAGTGGTCCTCAACCCTGGACCTCCCTCAACTGGGAGTTGGTGGATAAAGGCCCAGCACTTAAGAAAAGTTGTCTACACTCCTCCCTAGAGGGCTCGAGCTCCAGTTGATGGTAATCGGTCTGATAATGCATTCTTTTTCACTTCCCTGTATTACTTCATTCTATTAACGGTATTTACTGAGATCTACTTGCAAATAAGTTAGTTGTACCTGAATTCTTGTCTCAGGGTCTGATTCTGGAGAAATCCAAACTAGCACACAAAGAAAGTCACTTTTTATTTTCTGGTTAAGGAAATATATTTCTCCTTGAAAAAGTATATTTACCTACGTTAGTTTTTCATTTAATCAGTTTTAGATGCTTCTCACTAGATCAAACTAAGACACATATTAACATTGTGGCCATGTAACTATATTAATAGACAATAATGCACTTAACCTACATATTATGCTTGAAAAGCAAATGTTCTGCCACACACTAGCAGAATTAATATTCTAGGCAGGTTTAATCAGGGTCAATATAAAACTTAAATCGTGAAAATTAAATGGAAATTTTCTGGTCATTGAAAGATTCTTAAAAATGCGTAGAGATAGATATCTGCCAAATATCACTCAATTAGCAATCCACATACGGAAGGGATAGAGAATTTTCTGAGGAATATAAAGGCAAATAAGAACTTGCAAATTCTGTGGACTCTAGAGTTACTTTAACCCTTAGTGCAAATGGATGCCTTACTTAGTAATTCTTTAAATCACTTTTTTTAAAGGATGTTTAAGTAAGGAGTCCCAGCATCTTCCCAATGAGAGAAAGGTTTTCTCGTCCTTTGCCTCTGTCTCTCACTTGCTTTCTTTTTCTCCCTTCTTCCCATCTTTTCATCTCCAACATTTTGTTCCTTTCTGCCCTTTTCTCTGGAAACTGAGCTGTTGGACTGGATTACTTGATCTAGCTTAATTCCATGACATGTATAGAATCTCCCTTTTTGACTTCTTTCCTTAACCTCTAGCCATAGAAAAGGAGTCATTCTAACTCAAAGAATTCTGATTATCTGTAAATATCTTTTGGCAAATAATTTTAGCATAAGTAATAATCTTAATGAAAACTATCAACAAATATTTCTGAGCCCTTTGATAAGCCAGGCATTTGTTAATAGTGGCTATTCATTAATGAATGTTAATAGATACAGTCCCTGTCTTCATGGAACTTACAGTCCCACTGTGAAATACATATTTTATGATTAGATGAAACTATCCCCAAAATGTAGCACTTTTACATTATAAAGCAGAAAGATGCTGATTTCAATTAAATATAATTTACTTGCATCATTTTGTTGTTTTTTTATTATTTTTAAAGACAATTTTTAAGAGTAGTTTTATTTTTTTTAAGGTTTTATTTATTTATCTATTTGTCAGAGAGAGAGAGAGCACGAGCAGGCAGAGTGGCAGGCAGAGGCAGAGGGAGAAGCAGGCTCCTCGCCAAGCAAAGAGCCCTATGCAGGACTCAATCCCAGGACCCTGGGATCATGACCTGAGCCAAAGGCAGACGCTTAACTGACAGAGCCACCCAGGCATCCCTAAGAGTAGTTTGAAATTCACAGCAAAATTAAGAAAGGTACAGAGATTTCTCACATACCCACTACAACCACATAAGCATAACCTTCTTTCATTATCAACATCACTTACAGTTATACATTTGTATACTATACTATACTATACCATGCTGTTTTCCACGGCGGCTGTACCAGTGTGCATTCCCACCAATAGTGCATGAGAGTTCCTTTTTCTCCACAAACATTTGTTTCCTCCCACATCCATTTCTACTCATGAATCTCTGCTCTGGGAAGCTACAACTAACTCCCTGAATGTCTGTCTCTTTAATGTTGGGGGCAGTGTTTTGCCCTGTGTCTTCTCTTCTCTTATACACTCATGAAAAAAGTAAATTTTTTAGTCTATTCAGCTCTTTTACTTGTTGTTAAGATGGAGTGGAGATTTCCAAGCTCCTTACATGTACAACCAAAAACAAGAAGTCCTCATTTATTATTTTTTTAATCAAGACACTGGCTATAGTGTCCATCCTAATCCTAAGCAATGTAAATTCATTAAATATAATAGGAACGAGGCTCTCTGAAAGCTAAGATATATATTAGGGAAAGCGTTCTGTGGACAGAATTTCAACACTAACAAGCAACGCATAATAGATACCTATTTAATCTACTTGGTGTCCATTAGCTATTCTTATGTTAGCAATATGTAGTTTTCCTTTAGGGAGCTACTCCTCCCCCCATGGATAGATCTTCTGTGCAACTTTCAAGCAAAATTCTCTGCCCTCCCATGGCAGAGTATTGGACTCATGATTGAAATTAAACCAATCAGGTGCTCTCCTTGGAATTTGAATTTAAAGCATAGAAACAAAAAAGTCTTAAAGTGATAATAGTTTATCTATCTCCCAAAGGCAAAAAGAATTTTTTCCTTACTTTTTGCTCTCTAAAGCTCTGAAGTAGCTCTGTTTTTTGTGTGCGCGTTTTTTTAAGATTTTATTTATTTGTTTGAGAGAGACAGAGAGCATGAGCAAGGGGAGGGGAAGAGGGAAAGGGAGAAGCAGACTCCCTGCTGAGCAAGGAGCCCTATGTGGGACTCCATCCCAGGACTCTGGGATCATGACCTGGGAAGAAGACAGCCAATTAACCAACTGAGCCACACAGGAGCCCTGAAATAGCTGTGTTGAGTTCTGTATGAAATCTGATTCTTTAGTTACATTTCCTATATTTTTCTTTTAAATTTCCTTTTTGCTTTGGTTACCTAGAATGGGTTTTCTGTTGCTTATAAACACAGGATCCTAATAAATTAAATCAAACATACATCACTTTAAAATGCAAACAGCCAACAGATATTGTATGGAAGTATTGATTCACCATATTGTAGACCTGAAACTAATATTACACTGCACGTTAACTAACTGGAATTTAAATAAAACTTTTTAAAAATCTTTCTAAAAACTAAAATGTAAATAGATTTCAGGATTATAAAATAGACTTATATTTGGTGTCTATGGGTAATTACATATAAATTATATATAAAATTCCAATGGTTAAATGAATTCCAAATTTAAAATCAAACCAGGAATAACTGTATCACTTACACTTTTTTCTGTCCATCCATTCCTCTAGCTCTGAAAAGTTTATAATTTGTCTTGTCCTCCAAAGACCAAGTCGGTATTTAACACGATGGATCTGTCTATGATACATCTTTATAACTGCTCTCAAATTTGGTCCATGAGACAAAGCCTATAAAACAGCAATATAGACAGTAAAGCCCCATATTTACATATTTCTTCTATATATATTTAATCTGATTTTGCCCTTTTCATTTCCTCTATCTCACTCAGTTTCTTAAATTATGGATGCATTTATTAATGTTTATTGTGTAGGTTGGCTAAACACATGCATTGTAAAATAAGATAATTTCCTTGAAGTTCAGAAAGCCTCACGCAATATGAAAAGCTTTGTCGTCAGAAACCCATAATTCGTGCTCACTTCGGCAGCACATATACTAAAAAAGAAACCCATAATTCCCATAACATAGAGTTTTCATTTTTTTTTAAGGTTTTTTTTTTTTCTTTTAAGGTTTTATTTATTTATTTGACAGAGAGAGAGATCACAAGTAGGCAGGGAGGCAGGTGGGGGCAGGGGGGAGTGGGGAGCAGGCTCTCTGCCAAGCAGGGAGCCTGATATGGGGCTCGATCCCAGGACCCTGAGATCATGACCTGAGCCGAAGGCAGAGGCTTTAACCCGCTGAGCCATCCAGGCGCCCCAGCATAGTTTTCAAAGATGGCTACCTTCATGGAAGCTTCCTAGGTTGGCATTCTGATTTCTATAATATGTAACCCACCTGGCCAGAAAAAAAAAGGTTTTATTAAGTCATTATTCTGTAATTGTGATTCTTGCCTAAGCTATTCACTAGGGCTGCTCAAATCCTTATTTATTTTCTTTCTTTTGAAAATTGTGTATTACTATCTTTTACTTATTTTTTTACTGGACTTTTCAGGTTTTTCATGTTGATTTCTAAAACTTTTTAAATTAAGCCTTTTCAGCAAATGTATAATCTTTATCAGTTTGCCTTTTAACTGTGACTATAAATTTATACATGTACATTTTCCACATTCTATTACAATAGGCTTTAAAAATTAAATTGTAAAAAATAACCTATTTCAGGGTTTTTTTCCTAAATAAACAGTTCCATTTTATTTATCAATTCAATTATTTTTATGTTTTACATTTACTAGCTCATTAATTTCTCTACTTATCTTTATGAATTCCTTTTTAAAGAATTATTTTACTGTTCTTGACTTTGAATTAAAGACTTAATTCATCTATTTTCATTATTTTTTAAGAATGTATTTAAATCCATGAATTTTTCCCTGAGTCGTTTTTCTTTTGACATGCTTTGTGCACCATTTTACAATTGAAAAAAAATGAAGCAAAAATCTTTATTTAAATCTTTAAATAACTTTCCCAGTTATTGGGTTATTGTGTTAGTTAGCTAATAAGTTAGCAAGTTGCAGAATTGGTTTTGAAACCAAAACAGGGATACTCCAGGGCCTACACTTATAATTATACATTATACTCCTCTTCATTTATTTGAATTTAGTGTTTTTCATGCATTCTGTGAAGTTTTGTTTTGATTTCTTTCGTAGTACATTTCCTTCAACATTTAATAACATTTCCCAATCTTTACTTTTAATCTGCTTTCTATTCAACAGGTTCTTGTCACTTTCAGAAAAAATAATGAATTGGTAACACTGGTAACACTGGTAGAGCATTCCCTAACATATGAATTTTAGTGGGAGACAGAACAAACCTCCCACAATTTGAAGCCACACAGCAGATACTAATGACTCGAGTTTCCTCTATTGAAGCTTTGTTCATTATTTACATCAGCACCAGATTTTTTAATTGAAACTACTAATGCTTTGAAGCAAAACAGTGGTAAATCTATTACTGTGGTACAGTAACTGTGGTAGAAATATCCATTTTTCAAGGGCAGCACTCGTGGAGGCAGGAATACCCAGGATTCAGTATCTGCACTAGACTCTTTCTATGCAAGATATGGTTGGAGTCCTGAGAGCTATCTACCCTTCATCATACCTTCATGTTTCTGAACTTAGCTCTCCAGACTTCTGCCCAATATTCTACTCAATATCTTTCTGCTTAAATCTGTTAGTAGACTTCTCTTGCTTTTAATTCAGAATCAAGAAACGCTTTCACTGTGCCCTTAGAACATGAGCCAAAAGGGCCCTGTTTGGAGTGCCTTTCCTAATGGATGGTGACATTTTCTAAGAGAACAGGGGCACTGGGAAGCCATCAAACCCAGTTGGAGTGTCTTTCCCTCCAAATTTAATAAATCCTCTTTTGGAGACACAACCTGTCTTGTGGGGGACTTCTTCTGATATCTGAAGCATTCAAAAGGTTATTCGGAAGGTTATCTGTCTTGTGGGGGACTCCTTCTCATATCTGAGGCATTCACAAGGTTCTCTAGAAGTTGAGTGGGAGAAAACTATAAGAGTCCATCTGTGTGGTTCTTCCTACAGCATGCCTCTCTGCCAGTCTTCTGCATGGAAAATATGCTCCACTATGGTGCTATGTACATCTCCATATGTAAATCTTTCACCATATTTCTAAACATTTCTGAAAACAGAATTTATTAGAAAAATGTATAAATTGATAATTACAAAAACAATATTGGAATATAAAAGACTGTAAATTAGTAATTATAATTTTATAATCCATGTTGACTTAAAGGGTAAATGTATCATACTTAACCATACATCAATGTTTAAAATTTTTCTAGTATCCACTTTTAGCCTGCCTTATGGTTGATATGGTCATGTCTTGTTTCAAAAAAGTAATGAATGGATTGCTTGTTTGGAGAATCCCACTATCTTATGACACTTAGTTGGGCTTAATTTCTTAGATAGCTTAGATAGCTAGAGTTCTCTCTTTTCATATTTATTTGCCATTTATGCTTCTTCTACAGTAAAGTTCTAGTTCATGTCTTCCACCTATTTCTTTTATTATTATGATAGTGTGTTTCTTATCAGTTTATAAGAGATCTTTACATGTTGAGGGTTTTTTTAACACTGGGGCAGTATCAAATGTTTTCCGCAGTTCAGCTTAACTTTTAAAAAATGACGTTTAGACATAAAAGTAGATAATTTGCCAACATAGAGGAACTGAAGTCTAACCTTGTCTAAACACTTACATAGGACATTATCCAAAAGGGTCTTTATACAAAAACCTTATTAAAACAAAGCAGGAAAAGGTTTTTAAATTTAAAAATAGGTTTTTAAACCTAGTTTAGTCTTTTAAACCTAAACTAAAATCCAATGAAATAAAGATTGAATATTCTGAATTATTATCTTACACACACATACATAAACACATTTACAAGTATACAAGCCACAAATAATGTTAAATGTGATTTTTGTATTCGCTTCCCCACGCACTGAAGAATTAGTGACGCCCTTAGCCACACGCATGTGGCTAAAGAAAATGTCTCCCTCCTGGGTTGGATTCTACTCTCTTCAGGCCTCTTTTCTGTGTCAGCTGCCACTCACTTTGATCTTGTTCAGAATGATTATAACATACCTGGAGCACATGCTTAATTTTTCTATCTCTAATTGCTTAGTATAAAGACTGTGAGTACACATTCTTGGTCAACGGTATCACTGAATCTTGTCTTCCTCCCATGCACCTCTGCAAAATTTAAGTAGCAACTTCTAGTTGCCACACAATTCATGCTCCTTTATGTCAATACAGCTCAGGCTCTCTGCCTCATCTCTCTGATGCCCATCCCGATTGGCTCTACAGTGTCAGAAGGGAGTTTTAATCTAATTTTGGCTTTGGGCAAGACAGTCCAATGTCTATGTTGAGCCTGGCCTAAGAAAAGACTCCACTATTTTGCAATGATCATTGACTACTGTTGTTACCAGAATGGTCTAATGTTTTAAAGTGTCTGGAACCAGGCAGACTTAGAGTTGATACTTAAAATTCAGCTATGCCATTAGCTGGATGTGTAACTTTAGACAAGTTTTGTTAACTCTCTATGCCTTACTTTCCATAGCTAGTGAAGATAATTATACAACTTAGAGGAATGGTACCACTTCAAATCTTGATCACCAACCCCCCGTGGGTTCTCAAAATGGAGTCAAAATTCACCTATGTTTTTCTAGGCATCTCTCTTTTTGTCATTTTCTGTAGAAACTCACTCTCCTCAAACATTCAAACTCACCTTCTAAAGGCTCACTCTCAGCAAATGACCTTGTCCCCTACTTCACCAAGGGGAAAACATTAGATTATTGTTATCTCAACTTCCTATCATAAAATCTAAACTTTCAGCAACATCCTTTGGTCCTACAACAGAGAAATATGTCTCTTTTACCTAAGGCTAATCCTGTCAGGTGTCTTATAAACACACCCCCTCCAATATCCTTAGCCTTCTAATATGGATTATGCTCATCTCTCTTGTATCATCAACCTTCCCCTCTTATTGGCTTTTGCAATACACATTTAAATGTACTTAATTATTTTCCATTGTAAACTATCCTTCCCTAAACCTTATAGTGTCTCATATATATCTACTCTAGATGTTTTCACTTCCTTGCTTTCCACACATCACTCCACTGAAATTTGTAAAGGTCATCCATGAACTAACTGTTGTAAAGACAGAAAATTCTGTCTAGACCTTTATTCCTAGCAGTATTGTAGACTAGTGACTCTATCTTCTTTCTTAATACAATATTCCCCTGGTCCCAGTTAGTATCACTAATAATGATCTCAAATATACAGATGGGGTCAGAGTATAGGAAGTCATCCTTGGTCAGGGAGCTGAATCAAAATATTTAGAAAAAAATTTTCAAATTTCACATCCTCTCATCCAAATAAGCTATTATACATCCTCCATCGTGTTGAAAATTACTTATTTTAATACATACTTTATGTAATTTAACTAATTAATTAGGAGCCTATTATGTAACAGGGGTATTCTAGACTTTGTGAAGAGATTAATGAACACAAAAGGCAAAATTCTTGTCTCAGGGAGTTACATTGTAATGGAAGGAACAGTAATCCAATAAACAAATATCTGTGTGTTGGTTGGCAGTAAGTGGTTTGAAGTCTTTTTTTTTTTTTGAAGTCTTTTAAATAGAATAGGGAGTGACCAAACTGGATGTTACTTTTTTATAAGGCACTATGGGCAGGCTTTTTGATAATTAACAATGAGCACTGACCTGAATGAAGGGAGCCATGCAGTCACCTAAGTAAAGAACTTTCTCAGAAAAAACACGAGAATCATTGCTAAATGGGACTACTTTAATGAGTGGGAAGGTTTTATTGTCTTCCTCAAGTGTGTTAAGGTAGAAAAAAAATTTAAAAACTACTGATGAAGTCTAAATGTTTCCTTATGGCCCAATCTTCCTTCCGAGTTTTGGACCCATACATTCAACTGCCTCCCGGACATCTCAAAGATTTCCCAGAGGTAATTCAAAGTCAGTGTTGAAAACTGGACTCTTTTTCTTTGTCTTTCCTTCCCTCTCCTACCTGCTCTTCCTCTTAAATTCTGTATTTCACAACCACTCACCAGGATGCCCAAGACAAAAAGCACAAAAACTGAGGAACTGATCTTGACTCCTCCCTCTCCCTTATCTTCAAATCCATTCGAACCCAACGTCCTGCCTCTGTTCCATCTCTCCAGCCCTAACTCAAGTCACCATTATCACACATCGAATTATTGAAAAAGCATACTAGTTGTGCACCCTCTAATTCTGTCACCCTCTTCTCCCAATTCACTGCCCAGAGTCAGTAATCTTTCTTTTTTTTTTTTTTAAGATTTTATTTATTTCTCAGAGAGAGAGAAAGAGCGAGTGAGCACAAGCAGGGAGAGCAGCAGGCAGAAGGAAAAGCAGGCTCCCCGCTGAGTTGGAAGCCCAGTGTGGGACTCGATCCCACGACCCTGGGATCATGACCTGAGCCGAAGGCAGGAGCTTAACTGACTGAACCACCCAGGTGTCCTGAGTCAGTAATCTTTCTTTTTTTTTTTTTTTTTAAGGTTTTATTTATTTATTTCTCAGAGAGAGAGAAAGAGGGAGTGAACACAAGCAGGGAGAGCAGCAGGCAGAAGGAGAAGCAGGCTTCCCGCTGAGCAGAGAGCCCGATGCAGGGCTCGATCCCAGGACTCTGAGATCATGACCTGAGCCGAAGGCAGAGGCTTTAACCCACTGAGCCACCCAGGCACCCCAGTAATCTTTCTAAAAGGCAAATCAATTAATGTCACTGATCTGCTTTAAAGTCATCCATTCCTATATACTAAGTAACAGCATAAACTCCTTAGCATGGTTTTTAAGAACATGCTTAATCAGGGCACCTGTGTGGCTCAATCAGTTAAGCGTCTGCCTTCAGCTCAGGTCATGATCCCAGGGTCCTGGGATCCAGTCCCACATGGGGCTCCCTACTCAGCAGAGAGTCTGCTTCTCCCTCTCCCTCTGCAGCTCCCTCTTGCGCGCACTCTCTCTCTCTCTGTCTCTCTTTCTCTGTCAAATAAACAAATAAAATCTTTAAAAAAAAATAAGAACATGCTTAATCTGACTGCTACCTCAGCTTCCTCTACTGCTAATATCCTCCCAACCAGCTCTCAGCCCCTCAATGTTCTAGCTCACCTATGGTCACTGATTGTCTTTCACTGTGCCTACAACTCTCTTAGCCTATCAGTCTACCTGACAAAATATAACCACCCCTTTTTTTCTGGATCTCAATGTATTGGCGCTATCCAACCCCCACACCAGACACAGCCTTTTGGATTAAATGGTCTTCCTAAGTTCTCTAATAGCACCTAAGACTTCTTTTAGTTATCTGCATGTCTCTCTAGACTATATGCCCAATGAGATCACACACTAGGCAAGAAAATGGATCCAATACATAGTAACTGTTATAAAAAAAAATGTTTTTTTAACTTTTCTGTTCCATGTCACCTGTGCCATGGGGACCATGACTGGGCTTCAGGGTTTTACTGTTTCTGTTTTGTGTTTTGAGATAATGGGAGGAAATCCATACTTTACCAAATTTTCAAAGGATTCTGTGACCTCCAAAAGGTTAAAGACCACTGGCCTATGCATGGGATATTGCTATGGTAACCTTAATACTCAGATTTTCCAGAACTATTCCAAGTTTATTTATTCAACAAATAATTATTCAAAGACAATTTTCAACACTTTCTATTGCAACCATGAGCTCTTCAAATGCCCTAGAATTTCAGTATTTGGGCAAATAGCAAATGAATATATCAATTTAAGGCTAAAATTTAAAATTATGTATGTTCAGAGAAAAATACTGAAGTTATGTAAAATCTCAGAGGCACCACAATGAGAAAAAATACTGTTTTTATACCTTAACTGGGTTTTTTTTTTTTTTATCAGTATTACTTATTCCCAAACACATGCAAACAAACAACACAGAGTTTTTAAAAGGAAAAGGACACTTCAAATGGTGGAAATAAATAATACCGATAGTGAAATGCAGCGATCTCTGTGGTACCGTTATGACTGATATGATAGTTCAGTGTTGTTTCATTATTTCTAAATAAACCCAAACTGCAGTATTTCACAGGAAATGATGGAAATTGTACGGTCTCTTGAGGTAATTCAAAGTGACTTACTAGTAGACACTGTCCACAACTACCAGCTCTTAAGTGGCAGCCAAACAATATGACTATGGAAGTTTTCCAGCAGAAGGAATGCCACGGTGCTGACAATTATCCAGTGATTTGCTGTGCAGCCTCTAGAGCAGAAAGTCTATCAAGAATTCCCCCAACAACAACCCTGCACATAGGCACAGTCCTGGAACCTGACAATGTATACATTACAAGCCTGCTGCACTAGCTGTTCAATGGCAGACAAGACAACATTAACCATACAAACAAAGCAGCCATCCAACATACAAAGCACCATATCGGTAATAGAATAAAAAAGAAAAGCAATGATCGTAACAAATTTTATAACCAAATCAAAATCAACAATTTAGTTTATGTTGGCTCCAACTCTAAACGTGTTTCCCATTCTTTTCATTTAAAATTCTACCTCTACATAGAAATTCAACATTTTCCTTGTCAGTATCTCCTTTTCACCACGATCTTGGGACCATTCTTTCTCTCTAAGTGTACTAGGCTCATTTTTCTCTCAGAGGTGATAGATGACTCTACAATTCTCTCCAATAGCAGGAAATGCTATAATTAAATTAAATCATAATATAAATGCATAATCATACATATATATCATATACATGTGACATACAATATATAATATATATTCTGTATTATATACTTACATACATACATCCACATTTCTCTTTATATTTGTATATAAGTGTGAATCATTACAGTACCCTAATAAATTTCTATAACTGTATTTTGTTAAATTAATTCATCCATTCAGTAGATATTCGTTGAATACTTACCATGTACCAAGCACTATTCTAGTCACTTGAACACAGTAGCAAACAAAACAGAAACCATGTAAACATATAGAAATAACTAAGTAAAAAAAAAAGAAAAAAGCAGATAAAAAGTGTTAAAAATATAAAAAACTATTAAAAATAGTTAAAATAATAGGATTGTATATTATGTGTCAAAAAGCAATGTGCTGCTATAAATTTGTAGGTAATGAGTATGTACTCCCAAATAGGTCACTTATTTGTATTGCTTATGACAGACATGTAAATAAGAGATCACAATATAGATAACCTGAGCACAATAATGACCAAAAGAATAGAGAGATCATTTCTGCTTGATGGACCAGGGACAATGTCTTAGCTCATATATTTAAGAAAGATCTTGAAAGATGAGTTGGAATTCCAAAGATTAGGGAGGAAGAGTATTCTAACTTAAGAGAATAGCATTAAAACATAAGATATAATAGGAAAAAATCAGGGAAATAAAGAATTTGGGCTTTGTTAGAGCACAGGGCATTAGTGAGAAAGTATCATGGAATGAAGATGGAAGGTGGGCTAGTGCCAGGCCAAGGAGGTCATGTGTACTATGTTAGAGAATTCATACTTTCTCCTATAAGCAATATAGGGCCATTAAAAGAGTATAAAAATGGAATAAGGCAATCAGAGTAAAATTTTCTTTTTTTTTTTTAAGATTTTATTTATTTATTTGACAGAGAGAGAGATCACAAGTAGGCAAAGAGGCAGGCAGAGAGAGAGGGGGAAGAGGCTCCCTGCTGAGCAGAGAGCCCAATGTGGGACTCGATCCCAGGACCCTGAGACCATGACCTGAGCCGAAAGCAGAGGCTTAACCCACTGAGCCTCCCAGGCGCCCCTAGAGTGAAATTTTCTTAATTGCATATAACAGATTAGGGGGTAGGTAGCAAGGAGAATAATTAGGGGACAAGTGTAGTTCTCCATGTGTGGGTTGATAAATAGAACCTCTGGCAAGAAACAAAGAGAGGAAGAGCAACACAAGAAATGTTATGGTGATAATCAACTGAATATGGAAGTGAGGAAGTTGAAAGAGTCTAAGAAAACTCCAGGTGTAACTTGGACAATGAGTGGTGGAATACTTCGTCAATATATACAGGGGGGTGGTCCAAGATGGTGGCATAGGAAGATCCTGATCTCACCTCTTCCTACAAACACACCAAACCTATAGCTACATGTGGACAATTTCCTCTGAAAAAGAAAACTAGCAGAACTGTTCCTCTACAACAAAGGATAAAAGGACCACATCGAGATGGGTAGGAAAATCAACAGGGCTTACATTCAAAGGACACAAAAGGCTGTAGGGAACTGAAATTCTCCTTTTAAAAGGCTCGGATACAATCTCACTAATCCCAGGACCCAGCACAAAAGTAAGTTTGAAAAGCACCTGGACTACATGTGAAGGGAATTCATTTGCTAATCTTAAAACAAGGGGCAGGGGACAGCTGGGACTCTCTTCAGAGATGGACACACTGGCAGATGCCATTTTTGCACTCTCCACAACCCGGCTAGCACAGGCAGGCGTGTGCAGATTTAGTGCCATCCTGCTGCCTCGCTAAGGCTGGTGGAGGTTAAGGGTGGTGACACTGGCTGGGGCCCATGTGTGTGAGTAGCCACAACATTCTCCCAGTCTCTTGCTAAAGCCCATAAGCATGGATGGTTGCAGTACTCCTCCACTCCCTGGCTGGGGCCAGCAAGTGCAAGTGACCATGACCTTCTCCCACTCTCTTGCTAAAGCTAGCATGCACACACAAACAAAGCACTCTCCTACTGCATCCCTGAAGCCCATAGGCATATGCAAACAAAGAATTTTCCCACAGCCTTGCTGAAGCCAGTGAGTGTGCCCTGCCCCCTACACTCTTCACCTGCCTTGCTAGACTATATGTGAAGGGAATTCATTTGCTAATCTTAAAACAAGGGGCAGGGGACAGCTGGGACTCTCTTCAGAGATGGACACACTGGCAGATGCCATTTTTGTACTCTCCCCAACCTGGCTAGCACAGGTAGGTATGTGCAGATTTAGTGCCATCCTGCTGCCTTAGCAAGGCTGGTGGGGGTGAACAGTGGTGGTTGTCAGAGGGTGTGCACAATCCACACAGACAATGCCCCTTGGTTGCCTGGCAGCCAAGAGAGTTCACGTTCTTGGGCTGCACAGTACTTTCATTGGAAAGATAGCTCTTGGCAGACTACCATCCCCAGAAACACAGTCAGCAGATTGAAACATACCCCATCTTCCTGTAAAAAAGGGACTCTGTGACTTATTTGTCACAGAGCTTCAAACTAAAGGACAGACTTCAGCTTTGCAACACCTCTAGAGTCTACAGAAGCACTCTCAGGGAATGGAAACCAGGAGACATCAGCCTTGCACACTTCCCTGGACTCACTATTGCTCAACAATATTCCCCAGAAAAGAAGATTATGTATTTATTCACCTGGAGCTCCCATTTTTGCAACTATCACTCAGAGGAGGAATCCTCTATATTTTCTGATCTGGAGAGCAGTAGGATTTACAGTTGTAGCCCCACAGGACTGTATAATTGCATATTTTAAAAGCTGCTGCCTGAGGGTGGGGCTTCCAATCAGCCTGAAACCTGATACTAAATGAGATCCCTCCCCTTGGGACACTGACTGGACCTGGCACACCCTCAGTAATGCGGACCTATCAAAAATTAATCAGGCTGCTTACACAATCACAAAGGTTCAAGAAACAACTAAGAGCTAAAGCAAGGTTGAATGAGACGTTTTATCACCCACACAAGGCTACACCTTAAAGACTGGGAAAGGTCTATTTCACTTAATACACAGAAACAAACAGAGTCAAGTAAAATGAGGAAACAGATGAATATGTTCCAAATAAAAGCACAAAATAAAACCTCAGAAAAAGTCCTAAATGAAACAGAAATAAGGCATGGTCCCTCTATACCCATTTCATTGAGAGTTTTTATCATAAATGAATGTTGAATTTCATCAAATTCTTCTTCTACATCTACTGAAATGATCATGTGATTTTTATCCTTCATTTTGTTAATGTGGTACATCATGTTGATCGATTTATAGATGTTGAAACATTCTTGCATCCCTGGAATAAAGTTCACTTGATCATGGTATATGATCATCTTAATGTATTGTTGAATTCGGTTTGCTAATATTTTGCTGCGGATTTTGGTTTCTTTGTTCAGCAGAGACACTGGCCTGTGATCCTTTCCTTTCCTTTCCTCTCCTCCTCTCCCCTCCCCTCCCCTCGCTGCCACTCCCTTCCCCTCCACTCCCCTCCCCTCTCCTCTCTTTCTGTCTTTCTTTCTTTTGGTGATGTCCTTCTCTGTCCTTCTCTGACTTTGGTATCAGTATCAGGGTAGTACTGGCCTCATAAAATGAGTTTGGAAGTGTTCTTTCTTTCAATTTTTTGGAAGAGTTTGAGAAATACTATTATTGTATATTTAATACCAATACTTCTCAAACTCTTCCAAAAAATTGAAAGAATGAACACTTCCAAATTCATTTTATGAAGCCAGTAGTACCCTAATACCAAAGTCAGAGAAGGACATGAAAGAAGGGAAGGGAAGGGAAGGATCACAGGCCAGTGTCCCTGATGAACACAGATACCATAATCCTCAACAAAATATTAGCAAACTGAATTCAACAATACATTAAGATGATTATATACCATGACCAAGTGAACTTTATTCCAGGCATGCAAGAATGTTTCAACATCCATAAATTAATCAACAGGATGTGCCACATTAACAAAATGAAGGATAAAAATCACATGATCATTTCAGTAGATGTAGAAGAAGAATTTGATAAAATTCAACATTCATTTATGATAAAAACTCTCAATGAAATGGGTATAGAGGGACCATAACTCAATAAAAAGGCTATATATAACATACTTAGAGCTAACATCATACTCAGTAATGAAAAGCCAAAAGCTTTTCCTCCAAGATCAGGAGCGTGGGCATCTCACCACTTTTATTCAACATTGTATTGGAAGTCCTAGACACAGCAATTAGGGGGAAAAAATGAAATAAAAGGCTTCCAAATTGGAAAAGAAAAATTAAAATCATCACTATTTGCAGATGACATGATACTGTATATAAAAAGCCATAGACTCCACCAAAATACTATTAGGTTTAATAAATGAACTCATTAAAGTTGTAGGCTACAAAATCAATATGTAGAAATATGTTTCTTTATAGTAATAATAAGCTATCAGAAAGAGAAATTAAGAAAAGAATCTTATTTACTAGTGCATTCAAAAGAATAAAATACCTAGAAATAAATTTAACCAAAGAGATAAAAGAACTGTATTTTGAAAACTATAAGACACTGATAAAAGAAATCAAATATGACATGAGTAAATATTAAAACATACTATGTTCATGGATTGGAAGAATTGTTTTTTTGTTTGTTTATTATGTTATGTTAGTCAACATACAGTACACCATTAGTTTTTTATGTAGTATTGTTAAGATGTCCATATTACCCAAAGTCATCTACAAATTCATTGCAATTCTTATAAAAATATCAGTAGCATTTTTTCCAGAACTAGAATAATCCTAAAATTTGTATGGAACCAAACCAACTCCAAGTAACAAAGACAATCTTGTAAAAGAAGAACAAAGCTGGAGGTATCATGCCCTAGGATTTCAAACTATGCTACAAAGCAATAGTGATCAAAACAGACACATAGATCAATGGAAGAGAATAGCCCAGAAATACACCTTCACGTATAAAGTCAAGTAATCTATGATAATAGAGGTAAGAATATACAATGAGGAAAAGACAGTCTCTTCAATAAATGATGTTGTTAAAACTGGACAGCTACATGCCAAAGAATGAAAATGGTTCACTTTCTTACACCACAAACAAAAATAAACTCAAAATGTATTAATGGATTAAATGAGACCTTAAAACATAAAGCTCTTAGAAGAAAACACAGGTAGTAAGCTCTTGAACATTGGTCTTAGCAGTACTTTTTTTAGATCTGTCTCCTCAGGCAAGGACAACAAGAGCAAAAATAAACAAATGGGACTACCTCCAACTAAAAAGCTGTTGCATAGCAAAGGAAACCATCAACAAAATGAAAAAACAACCTAATGAATGGCAGAAATTATTTGCAAATGAGATATCAGATAAGGAGTTGACATTCAAAATATATAAAGAACTCATACAACTAAATATTTTTAAAAATCCAATTAAAATACAGGCAGAGTACACCTGAATAGATGTTTTCCCAAAGAAGACATACAGATGCCAGTAGGTACATGAAAAGCTGCTCAATATCACTAACCATCAGGGAAATGTAAATCAAAACCACAATAAGATGGAACCTCGCACGTGTCAGAATGGCTATTATCAAAAAGATAAGGAATAACAAGTATTGGTGAGGATGTGGAAAAAGGGGAACCCTTGTGCATTATTGGCAGGAATGTAAATTGATACTGGTACTATGGAAAAGAGTATGGATGTTCCTCAAAAAATTTCAAACAGAACTACCATACAATCCAGCAATTCCACTCTTGGTATTTTTTGAAGAAAATTAAAACACTAATTCAAAGATATATGTACTTTTATGTTCAATGCAGCATTATTTACATAGCCAAGATATGGAAGCCACCTAAATGTCCATCAATAGATGAGTGGATAAAGATATGATAGATAATGATAGATGATAGATAGGTAGATAGATAGATAGATGATAGATAGATACAATGGAATATTATTCAGCCATAAAAAGGAATGAAAAAAAAATAAAAATAAAATAAAAGGGAATGAGATCTTGCCATTTTCAACATGGATGGATCTAGAGGGTATTATGCTATGTGAAATAAGTAAGGCAGAGAAAGACAAATATTGTATGATTTCACTTACATGTGGAATCAACAACAAAACAAATGAACCAACAAAACAAACCATAAACGTACTTATAGATCAAAGAATTAATGATTGCCAGACAAAATAGATCACAGATATTTATTTTAAAAGTTAAGATTGCTGCTTATGCAAGTTGCTCAGGAGTGTGTGTGTGTGTGTGTGTGTGTCTATAGATTTTTTTGAGTTGAATGTGTATGCTGTACAAGAGTATCCAGGAGTGTGGGAAGTGGAAGAAAATTGCTTTATATGGACAATAAACAGCAAAAAGGTGAAACAAAATTAGTGCAAGGACAGGTGGTCCTGGTTTTAGAATAAAAGTGGTTCCACGACTATTGGGTTAAGAATAAACTAGGCCTTTTGTTCAGATTCTCCAGTTTGACCAAATCTGAAACTGTCAGCAGAGTAGATAATTCCTAACATTTTCTCAATGAAAAGAATGTAGTCAGCACTTTATCATAGATACATTGACCAGATTACTATTCAAAACTCTATTAATTTAACATCTACATAAGAAAATTTATACACATTATATTTAACACATGCTTTACCTTGATCTTTATTCTCTGCAATCTTTTGCGTTCAAGCCATCCTCTGACATAGGCTTGCATGATGGTGATCATTCTAACTACTTTTTTGATATTTATGAGTTTGGTCCTTTCCCGGAACACTTGGAAAATTTCTATGTGTGGTCCAATTCTTTTAACTTTATTGTCAAGTTTAACACTTTTACTTAGAATAGGTTTTAGCCTAAAAACAAAACATAAAACTTTCTCATTATAGTTAATAAGAAAAATAATCACTTCTGAAAAGTCTTAAATTCATTTCAATCATAAATGTATTAAAACAGGAAATGTATTATAATTCGTACATAGATTTCATACACATCACCTGGACATGTCAATAGGATTCTCCAAAGAAGTTTGAATATGCTAGAATCAATAAAACATATATAAAATGAACCTTGTGAAGAAAGGAAATCCAAAAGAAAACAAATTTGTCAAAGCTTATCCATAACTATTCAAAAGAGTCGTATATAATATTTAAGGAACAAAATATTTTCATATGACAAAGCAAGTTAGTCAAAATAACTTTCCTATCCCAGAAGCTATTTTAAACTGAAGACTACATCAAAATAATTTGGCACTGATACTCTGCTTACCAATCATCTGAAAAATGATCTTATTTCCAAAGGCTCTCAATCGAAATGCGTGGTAGCGTGTTGTTAAGGTCATGGACTATGGGATCACAGGAGCAAGCAACCACAATGGAAACCATGACAAGCCCTGACATACTGATATGGATGGCCCCTGAAGTGATGATAAATACGTGAGAATACTACAGACTTTCTACTATAGACAGACAGACTGTAATCTTGTGTCTGCTTTTTTCATTTATACACATTGTATTTTTTTATATGGTAGTCAGCTTTCTCTAAGTCATCCAAAGTTCAAAGGCTAGTTTCCTTGCAACTTTTAGCATATAAAAAATCCTTTTTTTCTTCTTAATTGCTTTTGTTTCTGCAGGTTTCACAGCTGAAATTCCAAGGAGATGTCCAGATCTATTCACACACCAGAACTGAGTCTTGCCCTAAAAAGTGATTGTATATAGATCTCTGGATCTTAGGCCCAAGTTTCTTGATTCTCAGAATGAGTACCATGACTCTGTTTCTGCATTTTTTCCCAAGTTTATTCTGACATCTGAAGTAGGCTGGATTTCAAGGAGTCCTGTTCTACTTTGTACAAGGGACATTATTTTTCTTTCCTTGGTGACTGAAATGTTGGAAGTCTGATATTATTTCACCCAGCCATCTAGTCTCTGTTTGGTGGTAGATGGCGGACGACAGGGAATCCCAGCTCAGTCTTTTTCATTTGTCTTTACTGTGAGTCTTGAAGCTTATGATATGTCTTGATTTACATGTTGTTTGAACACCAGTAAAGCTAAAAGTATTTGAGACAATTTTGTTCCCACCGGAATGAAGATCAGCTCCGTATCAAGAGACTTTCAAAACAAGTATTCCTTAGAGAACTTTTTCAACTCCCTGACATTTCTACTCCCAAGTAACCACAACTGAGGAATGAAATTTGCTCAGGCACAGAAAACTGTGTTCCATATTTATTTTTGACCTATAGCTAAAGATGTAGAACTAAGGCTGTTCATTCTCTTTGTGCTTGTGTGTATAAATGAAAAAAAGTCCTTACTCTCTTTGCAAAGGAAAAGTTAGCTTTATACAATGTTCTTATAACTGTAGCTCTTTTATATCTATGGCTGGTTCTTTCTCTCATCCTCTCTCTTGAGAAAACTTTTTTAGATTGAGTCAAAACTATATAATTTTGTGTTCTAGAGAAATATTCTATTTAGGCAAAGCTACCAGAAAAGACAAAGAAAATGAAGCAAAACTTTGTTTGTTTAAATTAAAATTAAATTTTAATTGCTTAGAAGAGAGCTCTGCCTTCTAAGAGGATTTTTGTTTGGTTAATATATCAATTTTTATGAATGGGCCTTGATGTATGAAATAAACTGGTAATGAATATAAAATGTTCATGATTACTTCTGGCTGTCCAGAGTTTCAAGACCTATGGCGAAATCTAACAAATTCCTAGTTCTTGACTTTTTCTTTCTCTCAGAAGAAATAAGAGAACTGTTATAGAAATACCCAAGTGAGCCAAGTTTATACCCTAAGTTCCATATCCTAACAAGAAGAGAGAAATAAATCTTAAAGAGCTATGTATGACTGTAAAGTGATGTGTGATGTAGATTATTGAAGCACGAAAGCTCTACTGGTCTCTTAAGTTGCCTTGAATGTAACAAGAGTCCTTAGTCAAAGTGTGTGAAAAGTGAAAAGTGTGTGTGTGTGAGAGAGAGAGAGAGAGAATTGAAATTAGTTATTTTGGTTAAAACCTATAGTTAATATGAGTGATTAGAACTATATTAAGTAAAAGAATTATGAAGAAATGCAAACATGTTTATAAAATGATGGATGTGTATTGTCTGTTTTTTTATCAACTTAAAAAGAAAAAAGTTTTATCTTAAGCCTTAGACATAGGGACTCTGATCAATAGTACCTCTCTAAATAATTGGAATGCTAAGAATAACAGAAAGGGAAATTTGAGGTTGAAGAATAATTTATAGAAGGCTTGATGTAAAGTGAATTATGTTTATAAATAACGGATTTGAAAAAAGCTAAAAAATATATCAAATTCTGATCAAGTTAAGTCAATTTTGATGAGCTTAATCAGGAAATAGAGAATTGCTCGTGAATCCTTGACTACAAAATGTTATTTAAGTGGTATACAAAAAAAAGTAAGATTAGAACTTGATTTACTTTCTGTTACATTGACAGACTGAGTTTTGAATCCACAGTCTGCTATTAATTTAACAAAGGGAAAATCTTTAGTGCCTTCAATACAACCTTCCTGGACAACAAAAGTTACTTATGTGACAAAATATTCCCTTTATCATAATTATCTTTTTTTCTTTCTAATCTGCTTCTTGCAAAATCTGGTATTCCTAATATTTAATGTTACTGAGGCTGTGTTACATTTTTTGGTACTCTAAAGGCACCTAAGACTTTTGCTCATACTTTGGCTCCTCTAACAATTCTTTCCAATATTTTTTTATCTAAGTTCAACCCCAAACTTAAAAACAAACTATTATGATATGTTTTAACCTATCTTCTGGGTGTCCCAGATGGCTGCAAGACCACACCAAAGATTTTCTTTTTCACTATACAAAAGGAGGGATGCTAAAAATGGTAAAGTATGTTTAACATAGTTATAGAAATGAACCAAAGATGATTTCTGCATATTAGCCCCTATGTTGTTTACTTCTTACATCAGGTTAGCACTTGAAAGCCTGCTGGCTTCAAACTCAAAATTCTTGGACATCCAGTTGTTTTAAATATCTCCTAAAAAAAGTATAGTTTCAGCAATTTAAAGCCTGCCTGCTTTGCATATCACACAAAACTGCAACCAACATCTGCTAGCCATAGATAAGATAAACCTTAGGGCTGTAAAAGACTTCAACCAACTACAGATCAGAACTCTCTGATTCAGAGACTCCCCATCTTGCTGCTGAGTTACCTACCCAGATATGTAAGCCTTCTCTTTGACTTCCCTCTCCTGTAGGAATTTCCCTATCCTCTTTCCCTTCTGGGTGGTAGTTCTATGTCATTATCTCTGGAAGGTTTTCTGCTATGAAGGACATCCCCTCTCATGCAAAGCAGTCCATATGACGCCCAAATATAGCGTGCTATGTGCTAATACCACCTCATAGCCATATCTTTTCCTTGATTAGCCCCAAGATCCTTGAACTCACTATAATTATCCACAGTTTTATTTAACTGAGTACTATATTGAAAGCTGTCCTATTTATCAAAGTCCAAAATATGAAAAGAGGTAACTAAAGCTCTGCCACCTTAAATTAAATATATAGCAACCAAAATGCTATTAATATAAATGTATTAGAAGCACTCTGTGCTAAGTTGCTTGCATTGATGGTCAATTAATTATTCCTTATATCACTATCTTCACATTGTGATTTTACACCTCCACGCATTAAGAGGTAGTATCTATTTACCCACCTATGAATGTGGGTTGGCCTTGTGAATTGCTTTGGCCAAAAGAACCCAATGGAAGTGATGTTCTAGTTTTTAGCATGTACCTGGCAAGCCTTGAACAGTTCCATTCTCTGAACCCTACATCTACAGAAGAACAAACCAGCAAGCCTCTTAAGGATGAGAGACCACATGGAGAACAGACAAGTTGTACCTATTCGAGTGAACCTGAGTGGCATCATCTGAGTCTAGACTAGATTATCAGAATTGCCTCATGAGAAATAATATTTGCTGTTTTAGGCCACTAAGTCTTGTGATATTATTATAATAGATAACTGATACACATATTTATGTTTTTACCCAAAAGCTAATACAGTAACTGTCAAATTGAATTTTATTTTTTTAAAGATTGTATTTATTTATTTAACGCACAGAGAAGGAGGGGGAGAGAGCAAGCACAAGCAGGGGGAGTGGCAGGCAGAGGGAGAAGCAGGCTTCCTGCTGAGCAGGGAGCCCAATGAGGGGCTCTATCCCAAGACCCTAGGATCATGACCTGAGCTGAAGGCAGACGCTTAACTGGCTGAACCACCCAGGTGCCCCTGAAATTGATTTTTAAAGAGATTTACTTCAGAGGTAAATTATCTCCATCAAGTAGTAATACTCATGATGAACATTTTATGGATAAATTTTTTAAAAACTTGAAGTTTATCAATGCCCTCACTGTGAATAATATGTTCGTATTTCAAGGTGATCAATGACTAAATCCGTATGGAATTAATGTGAATGTCCTCAATAAAAGATTCTATTCCTCTCCCCTCTGATATTGTCGGATGTTACATCAAATATATACTAAGTGTACCCCTTTAAGTCAGATCTTCAACAGGTGGCTTCTGCCTTTCTCTCATACTTGCCCAAAGCCCCTAATATAAGTTGTAGCTCATAAATTATGTCTTCTGAAAGAAATATCAAAAGAATGATAGCTCTATAAAAAATGCATTTTTCCTAACAATTTCTAGTAGAAGGAAAAGACTTATGACTATGGGGTTCTCAATTTAAACTGATATCATAAACATGAACCTACTGTGTGGCTCTTTTCATCCATGAACAGACAATTTTATGGGGTAGCCTGCTTAATCTAAGATCAGCAGAATAAGAATTATCTTGTACTGAATAAATGAATTAAATTATGATATTATTTTTTGATTAAAAATATGAAAAAATGCTTTCCTTATGAGGATCCACTTACAAATTTCAATTTATTTGGCTTTACTTGTACAAACTAGAATTAAACATCCTTTAAATGGCATGTGAATGGTTCCAAATAACCCCTTAGAACTTCAGGGGAAAAAATCCTCATGAAAATTTTAATGTAGATCATATGTTAAGAAATCACCAGAAATAGGAACACCCGGATAGCACAATTGGTTAAGCATCTGACACTTGGTTTCGGCTCAGGTCTGATCTCAGGGTCATGAGACTGAGCCCCACTTGGGCTTTGTGCTCAGCACAGGGTCTGCTTGAATTTCTCTCTCCCTCTTCCTCTGCCCCTTCCTGCTGCGCGCTTCTCTCTCTTTCACTGAAATAAATAAATAAATCTTAAAAAAAGAAATCACCAGAAATAATATTACTATAGAAATTAAGAACCCATATTAATTTATCTACAAAACAACACAGCACAGTAGTTCAATATATACATAGCGTCTCTATTATAGAAGTATTTATAAAGTTTTAGTATGAATCAATACTTTTTTCCTACCATGATGTAACTGAAAAATCTAGTTTGTATCTCACTTTCCATACTAAACATCACGTTTAAAAGCAAGTCATCTATCTAGATGTGGTTGTTCCTAATTAGGAGCATGGACTCACTTATTATATGAAAATTATTGCCACCAAGTCCTAAATAATAACCAGCCGGGTCCCTCTTCAACTGCCTAAGAAATTCCCAACAGATAAAATAAACTTCCAGACAAACAAGGAATATTAGGAAAACTTAAGATATTAACAAGAGAAAAAGAAAGCTTATGTCATTATATATAATGTAGGTAAAATCTAGAAGAGGGAAATGGAATGATTACTGAATACCAACTTCAATATAAGAATGATAAAGACAATAAAAATATTTCTGCCACATAAAATCACTTTAAAAAGATGATGACACTAGGGAATCTGTCAATCTTCTTGACAGAAGTCACTAATGCCCTAGTATCATATGATTCTAGTTTTGCTAACCATGCAGTATAGACATTTTTATGCTTTAATCAACATTTCTGATTCCATCTGTGTTATTGAAGCTGGCCCAATAAAATACCAAGTTAACGATACTGAATAAAAAAGTGCTCAACTTATTTTTGTCAAAACCTTAATTAAAAGTGTAATCTGACCACAAAACAAGGCTGAGATGCAAACTTGCAACTCATCTTCCCCTCAATCATGAGCCATTGTACACATACAACCTTACTGTCAGGAAAAGAAAAGCTTCTTTTATCCTATGATAAACAAACACAGGTACAGGCATATTTTGGAGATACTGGCAGGTTCAACTCAAGACCACCACAGTACAGTGAATACCAAAAATTGAATATTTCAATGAAGTGAGTCAAATGAATTTGTTGGTTTCCCAGTGCATATAAAAGTTTTATTTACACTATAGTGTTTTCTATTAAGTATACCATAGCATTATGTCTAAAAAAACCAATGTGCATACCTTAATTTAAAATAATTTATTGCTTAAAAAATGCTAACCATCATCTGAGGTTTCAGTGAGTTGTAATCTTTTTGCTAGTGGAGGGGTTCACCTCGATGTTGACGGCTGCTGACTCATCAGGGTGGTGGCTGCTGAAGGTGAGAGTGGCTGAGGCAATCTATTAATCTATTGACAAGACAGTGATAAAATTTTTCCTATCAATTGACTCTTCCTTTCATGAACAATTTCTCTGTAGCACGTGATGCCATTTGATAGCATTTTTACCCATACTAGGGACTTCTTTCAAAATTGGAGTCAATCTTCTCAAACTCTGCTGCTACTTTATCAACTAAGTTTATGTAATATTCTAAATTCTTTGTTGTCATTTCATCAATCTTCATAATATCTCCACCAGGATTATGTTCCATTTCAAGGAAACCTACTTTCTTTGTTCACCCATAAGAAACAACTTCTCATCTGTTCAAGTTTTATCATGAGATTGCAACAGTTCAGTCACAACTTCAGGCTCTATTTCTAATTTTAGTTTTCTTTCTATTTCCACCACACCTGCAGTTACTTCCTCCACTGAAGACTTGAAGCCCCAAAGTCATCCATGAAGATTGGAATCAACTTCTTCTAAACCCTGTTTATGTCAGTATCTTGACTTCGTCCCATGAATCACAAATGTGGTTAATGGCACCTTGAATAGTGAATCCTTACAGAAGATTTTAATTGACTTTGCCCAGATCCACTGGACAAACCATTTTCTGTGACAGCTACTGCCTTACAACATATAATTTTTAAAAACAACACTTAAAAATCTAAATTACTCCTTGAACCATATGCTTCAGAACAGATGTTATATTAGCAGTCATGAAAACAGCATTAATCTCATTGTCCATCTCCATCAGAGCTCTTGGATGATCAGGTGTACTGTCACGGAAGAGTAGTATTTTGAAGAGAATCTTTATGTCTGAGCAGTAGGTTTCAACAGCAGACTTAAAATATTTAGTGAACCATGCTATAAATAGATGTTCTGTTATCCAAGATTTATTGTTCCATTTATAGAGTACAGGCAGAGTAGATTTAACATAATTCCTAAGGGTCCTAAGATTTTTGGAATGGTAAATGAACATTGTCTTCAACTTAAACTTAACAGTTGCATTCGCCCCTAACAAGAGAGTCAACCTGTCTTTTGAAGTTTTGAAGCCAGACATTGACTTCTCCTCTCTAGCTATGAAAGTCCGAGATGACATCTTTTTCCTGTATAAGGCTATTTCATATACAATGAAAATCTATTATTCATTGCAGCCACCTTCAAGAATTTTCTCAGCTAGACCTTCTGGATAATGCTGCAGCTTCTCCATCAGCACGTGCTACTTTATCTTGCACTCTTCTGTTACGGAGACGGCTTCTTTCCTTAAACCTCATGAACCAACCTCTGCTAGCTTCCAACTTTTCTTCTGTAGCTTCTTCACCTCTCTCAGCCTTCACAGAACTGAAGAGACTTAGGGCTTTTCCCTGGTTGGATTAGGCTTTGGCTTAACGGAATGTTGTGGCTGATCTATCCAGACCACTCCGACGCTCTCCAGATCAGCAATAGGACTGTTTCACTTCCTTATCATTCATGTGTTCACTGGAGTAGCGCTTCTCATTTCCTTCAAGAACATTTCCTTTGCACTCACAACTTGGCTGTTTGGCACAAGAGGCCTACCTCTCAGCTTATCTGGGCTTTTGACATGCCTTTCTCACTAAGCTTAATCATTTCTAGCTTTTGGCTTAAAGTGAGGAATGTGCGACCCTTCCTTTCACTTGAACACTTAGAGGCCATTGCAGGATTATTAATGGGCCCGATTTCAATACTATTGTGACTCAGGGCATAGAGAGGCCTGAGGAGAGGAGACAGATGGGGGAATAGCCAGTTGGTGGAGCAGTCAGAACACACACATTTATGGATTATGCTTGTCGTCCCATATGGATGTGATTTGTGGTGTCCCAAAACAATAAAATAATAACAAAAATCACTGATCACAGAACCATAACAAATATAATAACGATGAAAAAGTTTGAAATGTTGTGAAAATTACCAAAATATGACACAGACACACAAAATGAACAAATGCTGTTGGAAAAATGTCACCACTGGACTTGTTTAACACAGGGTTGCCACAAACCTTCATTTTGAAAAAAAAAAAAAGCTACTATCTGCAAAGTGCAATAAAGTGAAACACAGCAAAACAACGTACGCCTGTAATTCTCTCTAGACTAATTTCTGAAAGAAATGGAAATTTAGAAAAGCTGTATGTATGAAAATATCAATCATAATTTCCTTTACAATGGGAGAATTCCAGAAACAAATATCTAAGTAAACTGTGTTATACGCAATCAATAAATTATGAGGTCATAAAAGTGATGTTTATGAAGATTATGTAATAACCTAAGAAAATGGTTACGATTCCAAAAAATGGTATTAAGAGAATGAAGACATTAAATTATATGCATTATATGACTGCAATATTATTTTTTAAGTGACATATATAAATAAGTCCAGAAAGAAACATGCCAAAATATTATTAGTGAGTGTATTAATGCAGTGGTTCTGAATCAAGGGTGATATCTAAGAAATATTTTTAAGGAACTCCTACTTAGAGCCTGTCCTCATAGATTCTGATTCATCTCCTCCAATAAAACGCAAATCCATGGTTTAACACAAGGTTGAAAAGAAAATCTTAGGTTTAAAGAAAAATGATTATAGGGGCGCCTGGGTGGCTCAGTGGGTTAAGCCTCTGCCTTCGGCTCAGGTCATGATCTCGGGGTCCTGGGATCGAGCCCCGCATCCGGCTCTCTGCTCAGCTGGGAGCCTGCTTCCCCCTCTCTCTCTTCCTGCCTCTCTGCCTACTTGTGATCTCTTTCTCACTGTCAAATAAATAAAATCTTAAAAAAAAAAAATTTTCAATAAAAAAAAATAAAGAAAAATGATTATAGTTGGCCACTGAAAAACATGGGTTTGAACTGTGCAGGTCCACTTATACATGGATTTTTTTATGATACAGTACAGTACTATAAATGTATTTTCCTTATGATTTGCTTAATAACATTTTCTTTTCTCCAGTTGACTTTATCGTAAGAATAGGGAATATAATAGATATACAAAATATGTGTCAGTTGACTTTTACTATCAGTAAGGCTTCTGATCAACACTGAACTATTAGTAGTTAAGTTTTGGGGGAGTCAAAAGTTACATGAAATTTTTTATTGTGTGGAAAGTCAACATGCCTAACCCCCATGTTGTCCAATAGTCAACTGTATTTGTTTCTCGTTTTCTATTTTGTTCAGATTTTCTAAAATAGACTGACGTGCACTGTACAACATAAAAGAAACATATAATAACTAAATCCATTAATGGCAATAGTAGCTGAAATTTTTAATTAAACATTTGATTCAGATATACTTCTTTAATCATCAAAATAATTTTATTGGATAAATGTTAGTATCCTGATTTTATACACTGATGCAAAAGAAATTAGGTTACTTCCAAAGATCATGAAGCTATAATTAGCAGTCAGAATTCAAAGCCCTTCTTGCCTTGTATGTGATAAAATCAAAAGAGAACAAAATCGTCATGACTTCAGAATGGCTGGCCTTGGAAATCCCCAATCAATTAGGATGATTTGGGTGACTGGCTTTAGGTTTTTCTTCTTTTGTGTGTTTCAGCAGTATTGAAAAGATACAGCCATACCACAGATACTGAGATGGGGGAAGTGCATCGTGACTGTCAAATATATGGGGGCCAAGTAAGCTCTGATGAGAAAATCAATAGGAACTATCCTTAGCTTACCATCTAAGTGTAATTTTAAAATTCATCTTCTTTTGCAATGTCTTAACACAATTCTGATACGGAGAGAATTCTCATTTTTACAGATTCTTAGCCACTAAAGAGTCTGTAAAACTATTTGAGAAAATCTTTATGAAGATAAAAATGTGAGTCACTAGAGGCTGGATATAAAGCCAGTTTTCAGCACTGAAGAGACCACCTGCTTGGTCCTCAGGTCACCACTTCCTACTAAAGTTACCCTAAGAAAGCTTGAGAGAAAGACCAGGGCTGGCTGCATAGCTGAATTTGACATTTTCACTTGAAGTTCGACAAATCTATGATCAAAGTATGAAATAAAATAGTTTTCAGTGAGAGAAGAAATCACTAAGCAAGATTACATGTGAGAAAAGATACAATAAGTTAATTAGTAAGTTAATCATGTCTCAATATTAGACACTGAGCTTGGCAAACATTTGAACAGGGAATTTCCTTTCAACTGCTAATGCTTATAGGGTAATATATATTAAACACTAAATCAGTTTTAAAGTTTGGTTCAGATATTGCTACTAATTAGTTTTGGCTGATATTGAAGTATTTTGTATGCTCCATTTATAAAAGCACTGCTTGCCCATCTGTTCATAGGTTGAAAGTGATTAAAGGATACTTATTTTGGCTGTTGTAAAAGCCAAACACTTTCTAAGCTGCAAATATGTGACAAAACCAGTTAAGGTTGCCAAGTTCAGAAATATATTAAAAGAGATTTGTGATGCTTCCCTCCCCCAATTCCTCCTCCAACCTGCATTATTGAAAAGTAAATATCACTGTTTTCCTGATTAGACTAGTGTGCCTCTTTGTCCAAATGCTTTGCAATTTCGTTATAATTTTCACAATTTACCCTGATTTGGATCCTCTGCTACCAAGCTGTGTTGGGGGCTTTCGTTTCCTGTATGTGCAGCCTTGAAGTAGAAACATGTGATGCCCTCGTGCTTTGAATGCCAGATTTGAAAGCAACGTGGGTAACGAGCGAAATAAGTTTGCGACCTACTTTAATCCCCCACATGAGATCTGTTCAGGTTGAAAACAATGCATTAAATTCAGCACGGAGTTTTTTTTCACAAAAGAAAGAAGATTTTTAAGGACAGAGACGCGCTACATTTCTGTGAATAATACAATCTTAATGTTATTTAATACTCCATTCCCAACTCTTCCCAAGGGGTTTAGTACTTCACACTAGCAAAACCTGTACACTTTGAAAATCAGACTGGGGCTCCCAGGACTTTTAAAAATAAGATGCGGTCTCCTGAAGTAGAGGATAATACCACCTTAATTCACGCAAAATGTTTAGTTTCAATATGAACGAAATGGGTTTCCTTCTGTTATTAATATGCTCCTTTCGAATCTTGATCATTCCTCATGATGTCAGCCTGCCTGATCTCCCCAAAAACCGAGTGGCCTTCTATTTTTGGCTGCTCCCAGTTCCACAGCAACCTCTTTAACTAGATCATTTTAAAGGGTGGAGGTTGACATTTTACTGAAAGCCTCTATGGATATTTGCTTTAAACAGTTTACCACCTGAAGTTCTTTAACTAGTATCTATCCAGAAATGCAAGTGATATAATGGACTGGGAAGATTTCCTCTCCCTGCCCCCCTCACACCTGATTTTCCCCTAAAGGAAATCTCCCAGCCTATTATGTCATCTCCATGGAAAGATGGGTTTTGTTATTACTGCTGCTTGGTTTCAATTTATCAACAGCTTTTCCTCAAAACAATTTAGAAATATCTAAATTCCAAATTCATTTCAAAAAACACAATTATTATCTTCCTCACATATAAACATTTTGGAGGAGCACTACTTATTTTGAATTAAAATGACATTGTCATTTTACATAGTAGAATAACAAAAGTAGAAAGGAAATGCTATTTTTTTTCAAACTGAATTGATTCTGATTTTACAGTCAAGGTAATCAGTGGTGCACTTTCAGGGAATTCTCTTTAATACAAACATTTAAAACTCCTTTTTATTAGGCCTACATGTTTTATCTGTTTGGCACTGAAAAAAGTTACCCTGAGGATGCCTGAAATGACTAGGATGTTCATTGCAAAGGTTTAAGAGGAACTGATTTTTCTGTGGCACGGTGACCAGAGTTGTCCATTTTTCATGAGCTTATCTACAAAATAGGGAACATGAGTTTGTCCACTCTTCCTCTCAATTCAGTAATTTGCTTATTCCTCTCAGGGAAGCCCTCAACTCCTCATCCAAACTTCAGTCAGTCATGGAGGAGAGCTGGCTCTACCCACTGCCATCTGTCTCCTTTACCTCTACTCGAAAAGGGAGGCAATGAAGGCTGGTGCATAGTCACAGATTCCTTGCCCCTGGAAGAGAATTCAGGTGACTCTAAAAACATTTTCTGGGATTATTTGCAATATTTCAGTCCCAACCACATGTATGTTTTAGGGACTGTCATGGCCAGGAATTCAGAAACCCTCATGCAGATACACACAGAATGATGGTCAGACAGTGGTAGCTCAAATTCTATGAGAAGAGCAGGAAATGTGGACAGTCTTCAGAGCAACCTGGAGGAGAGAAAGGAGGGACTTTGCAGTCCCCTCTCCCATGCTTCTGCCCCTTATTCTCCCTCAGTGAGTTCTTCCATAGAAAAGTAACTGAAAATCTGATTTTCCTGCTGGAGACATTCATTCATCCTCATTTTACTTGTGGGCAGGATTACTGTGATTTAGAAATGAGGATTTATGCGTGTTTTTCCTCCCAGGATTCTGCTTGTTGCTCCTCAGATGTTTTCATTTTGACTCTATGTAGGAATCACAGCTTCACAGGGCTTCCCCTTTAATCAGGCCCAGCCATTCTTTTTCCCAGGTAATGATTCTATGTAGTCAGCTTCTTCCTCACTCACTGCTGCATCCCTCAGCAGACAATGATGGAATTATGAATATTCCATGCATATGAAACGCAAAGTAAACTCAAGACTTTTCTAGGGTTTCAGCCATCTCTATTCCAGAGAAGAAAGTAGAAGTCCCAATTCAGCCTGTAGCTTAAACTAGCATGATCCAACTCTGTTTTACCAGAGAATCCAGCTATCAGAACTTCATTGCTTTGCATCTTCTTTGGCCTGCCTCTTGGTATGGTGTTTTTCCATCTAGTTGAGTGAGATTGAAAAAAACCAGATGCTGCTGACCTAATGATCTTTGGTGACTCTCACCAATGCTGGATTCTGGACACAGTCAGAGATCTAGGCTGCCAATGGTCCACCACCGGCCTTGCTCCTGCTTGGATGTACAGCTTTCCTGAGCAGAACCCTTACACAGGACAATAAGTAATACAAGGAAGACACCAAAGCTCCACAATTAACAACTAAGAGGAAGTTTCAAAATTCTTGGCAAAAGTCATAAGCAAGGGACCGATAGCTCCTGAAGATTCGGAGTCAAGTAGACATTCTAAAAGCCAGGAAAATAGTCTTAAGCCAGGAAAGCCAGGGTAGGTGGAGGATCAGCAAAAAAGACAAACCAAGCACCATAAAATGATATCAGGGAAAAGAAACTGAGAATTGAGGCAATTATTTGACCTAGACTTAGCTGTCTTTATCCTCTTCTGACAATACTAAGGAACAATCCTGAGGAAGGCAGGCCTGGAATACTGAACGTGCAGCTAAATGATAATACTTGACTTCAAGGTGTGTGAGTTTGGAGATGGTAGCATTTCTCAGGGCATGCAGTTCTCTGGTAGCTGTTTTCCCAGATTTCTTCTCATCAGAAAATTATGGCACTGGAGCATCATCAAGGTGATTCACCATATCTCTCTATTAACTCAATAACCCTAACAGAAAGCACCTATGTCATCCTTGGCATCAGCAGAGCTGGGAGTCAAGGGAAACCCTGGATATAGTCAAATATGCTCCCTAGCTTGCTACTCAAAGTGTGGTCTGAGGGCAGGAGGCATTGGCATCACTTGGCGTTGACTGGAACTGCAGTATCTCAGGCTGTACTGATTCTATGTTGCTCAGGAAGAATGATCATCAAACTGAAAAGGACAGAACAGATACTCACAGGAGAGAACTGAAGCTCAAACCAAGGAAAGATCTCATGAACAAAACTGAAGCTGCTCTTAGTTAAATTTTCTGGGCTCAGGCAAGTAGTTTTCTAGATTCGTCTGTTCATCTGCTGTCTTTGAGAAACTGGACAATGAATGTGATATGAGAATTCTGGAGAATGGTAAATATCTTCACTTTCAGAGAGAAAAGAGCATAAAAATTATAAAGTATGGACAAGTAAGTATGGGCCATATTTTATCAGTTATCAACTGGATGGTATGTAATTAAAGTAGTAAAGGTGCCAAGAGCCATCATGTGCATAAAAACAATGTCAAGCCACTTTGAATTTATTTCTTTTATTTAATTTTAGTGTTATTATAATTCTTGTTTTGTTTTTACTAGATTGATATACCAGGGAATGATTTGTGATATTTCCAAATGTGAGGAAGGCAATTTTCAAGGTTCTCACAAAATCTTTGTAAATCAGGTAGAGAAATATAAGCTGATTGGGTGGTTTGGGATGATAGGATGAATAGTATCATTTTTAGCCAAGATTAGGAAATAAAGGAGAGAAAATTTGGAGAGGGAAATACATAATTATTTCAGCTTTAAGAGATGGCTATGAGATATTCCAGTAAAGATACCAGTAAGCAGTAGAAAATTTGAAATAGAAGCTACAAATGGTTAGAAAGAGAAGAAAATGCATTAGAAGATGGAGAAAAAAAGATTTAAAAAAACGTAATCCATGCATTGAACAATTATTTGTTCATTTATTCACTCAGTGTAAGATGCTCTTCTAGCACTGAGAATACACTAGAGTAAATAAAACATAGAAAATCCCCTGCCTGTATTGGGCTTATATCCTAATGGGAAAGACAAATAGTAATCACAGTAAATAATGTAACTATACAGTATGTTAGAAGGCAATATGTGCTATGATTAAAAAAATAAATAAGTCAGGGAAGGCAGTTAAGAGTGCTAGCAGGGATGGAAGATATAATTTTAAATGTGTATCATGGCAGGTGTGGGATTCTTGAAAAGGTAATATGTGAGCTAATTATCTAGGTAAATGTGACAAGCAGCTAAATCCAATGATGGAATGTGATAGCTTTACTGGCAAAGCTCTGCAATTGGTTAATATATACGGTTGTACAAATAATTTCTCTAAGACCTATGAGAATGGTTAGATACCTTTCCTCCATCACTGAAATTTCCACATTACTTTATAATTATCT
>CM052899.1:65680078-65779421 GCA_028534135.1 Potos flavus | reverse complement strand
CCCCCATGCTCTCTCTCTTTCATTCTCTCTCTCTCAAACAAATAAATAAAATCTTAAAAAAAAACCAGATTCTTAACTACAGAAACACATCAATGGTTACCAGAAGGGAGGTAGGCGGTGGGGGGAATAGGTGATGAGGATTAAGGAGTGTACTTGTCCATGATGAGCACCAGGTGATATATGGTATTGTTGAATCACTATATTGTACACCTGACATTAATATTACACTGTATGTTAACTGTACTGGAATTAAAATAAAAACTTTAAAAAAAATAAGTGACAACTGAACTTTGGTAGTTAAGGCAATCTAAGATTTCTGTATGAGATGGGAAGACGGTAAAGATACTTTAAGTTAAATGCGTATATTAAAATCTATAGGTAACCACTTACAAAAGTAAAAACAAGAATAAAAATGTCAAACTAGTATAAGGAAAACAAGTACAATGCCAAACTAGTACTAGGAAAAATGCAACAAGAAGGAAACATGTCAATTAATTTCCAAAAAAGACAACAAAGGAGTGGGGGAAAAAGGGAAAAATGGAAAGAATAAAGAGCACAAAATAAAAGGGGTAGAACTGCATCTAAATACATTTTTTAAAATGCAACAGTGTGACATTTACAAAGAAGAAATAATGGTGGCCTACAAATATGTGAAAAATTCTCAGCCTTATTTGTCATTAGGAAAAAGCAAATTAAAATCACAAAGGAATATTTCATGCCCACCAAATTGGCAAAGGTTAAAATTTTGACATATTAAGTGTTGCCAATTATATGAAGCAATGGGGACTCTCATAAGCTGCTTCTGAGAGCAGAACAGTGTTTGCTAGTGTCTGGTAGAACTAAACATATGCCCACTGGCCAGCACAGCCATTCAATGAGGGGTGATCGATTATGCACCTAGTCAATAATCAGTTATTGAGCTCCCACTGCCGAAGCCCTGCCCACCTGCTTCAAGGGCTGAAGGAATCAATATCCCAGCATCTATATAACCCATTCTTGATGCAGCAAGATGCAGGTTCATATTGATGCTGGGAATTCTTGCCCTAGAGAAACTCTTGCCCCCATATTTCAGAAGACATGGGAAAGAACATAGCAGAGTTTTTCATAATAGGAAATTACTACAAGGAGGGGGGCAATTATCTCTCAGCAACAGAAAGAATAATCAAATTGTAGTGTAATCATTCAATGGGATGTTGTACATCAATGAAAATGAATGAAATACAGGGGCACACATTGACATTTATGAAGATTGATGGATCTTGAAAATACAGTGTTGAGAAAAAGGATAGACAAGACATTCCATATACACAGGGTAAAAACAAGCAAAAGTAAACAGAAAGCTAATTAGAGATATGTGTATATGTACTAAAATTCTAAACAAATGAGGAAATGATGAGCATATAGTTGAGGAGATTGGTTTCTCCAGGATATGAAGACAAAGAAAAGACATATAGTTCTATTAAGTTCTGTAAGTGTTTGCTTTAGTATTATTCTTTAAGATACATAGATATAGATAGATAAGTATAATGTACTGTTGTGTATAATTGGCATATAAAACAATAGACAATTTTAAAATAATATGGTAGAAAAATTCCTTGAGCTTATGATGAGCATCTTTCCCCTTGAGAAAGAGAAGAATGAAAAGACCTTGGGAACCCATAGTTTTTTCATACCACTTCCTGGAACATGATATGGTTCCAAATATCTCCTGTGGTTTGTGTGTATTCTTGGAAACTCTAAAATTTAAGAATGCTGAGGAACAGAATCGCTGCTGCGAGGTAGGAGTTATTCCATTCTGAAGCCTTAAACTGTATGAATCTGTAAATACATGGGACTGATTTTTTTTGGTAAGCTAGAATTAAAAGGACAAATTGAGAAAATGAGTTTCCATTTTACCATCTGGGGGGGATTCTAGTATGCTTGTGTTCGTACTGATGTTGAAGTTGATGCTGAAATAGCTAGAAGGTGCTTATTTGATTTTGAATATGTTTCCCCCTTAGGATTTAAACTAACCTCCCAGGTAGTTGATTTATTACTAAGCAAATCAGCTACAAACTGAATGGTGTTTTAAATTTTTGCATTCAATCCTTTTCCTTTGTGTATTTGTTTGGGATTTATTGGAATGTGAAACCACTGTAAACGTGAGTTTGGTCATCATCATGAGATTTAGGTACTGTGTGGTAGATCTGGAACTGTATCACAGAACTAATAAATTCTTATAACCAATAATTAAAACCTATTATGTGTTTTATGTACATTTTCTTCAATCTTCACCAAGACTCTGCAAAATAGGTATTTTAATTCCCTTTTGCTAAGTAAATTGAGAATTTAATATCTTCACCTTGATTACACAAGTAGGAAATGGCTTGGATTCAGACTCAATATACTACTCCTTTCAAAAGATGAAAGTAGTGACACAAGTAGATTTTTAATCACTGCAAACAGAATATAGTGAACAAAGATAGCACTGGAGTTTGTTAGGTTTTTAACTGATTGACACTCAGCAATTTTGTTTTCTACTTTTCTTTTAGAAAATATCCCATGATTTTGTAGGGAGTCAATAGGACTTATTCACGATGGGAATTTTTTTTAAGATTTTATTTATTTATTTTAGAGAGAGGGAGAACTAGAGAAAGAGAGAGAGAGCACACACAGAGGGAGAGGGAGAGAGAGAAACAGACTCCCCGTTGAGCAAAGAGCCCGATGGGGCTGGATCCCAGGACCTTGAGATCATGACCTGAGCCAAAAGCAGATGCTTAACTGACTGAGCCACCCAGGCACCCCCATAATGGAATTTAGAACTGCCAATCAAATGCATTGAGGTCAAAGGTCCCAGCCCCGTAACTACAACTTGATTACCACTCCTTATTTGGAAGACTTTTATAGGGAATTATATAAAACAGTTCTTCTCAAACTTTAATGTGCTCATAAATCACAAAGATCTAATTCCTAGAGACTCAGGATACACTTGGATGGCTATATCAGCTTATTGAAACTGCCCACATTAATTCATTTGGGTGAAAGTTCTAATTATCAAAATATCTGGCATATTTTCCCCGACCAATTTTGACATTCAGTGTAGTTCTATTTCATTATTTGAGAACGTGTTTCTAAAGCTCTGATTGGTTATAATTTCACTCCTTAACATTCACAAGAAAATACACCCCTGTCCCACCACGTGACTTTAAATTTAACACAGCATAGCTCCACTTTAAGTATTTGTTGAGAAAAAAAAATTACTCTGTATACACTTGTCACTATTTACCAAAGCTCACTTAGAAGGCAGAATATCATGGAGAATGCTCTAAAGCAGTGTTTCTAAAACTTTAATATGCTTATAAATCACTGCTGATTCTGATTCAACAAATCTGGGGTGGAGTCCTGAGATTCTACATTTGTAACAAGTTCCTAGATGATGACAATGCTATTGAGTGATGGAGTGGGAAGGACCTAAGTGATATCCTCCCACTCCTCAAAATATACTAAATCTACCTCTGATTTGAACTAGCCCTGCAGAGAACTGGATACTATGTTACCTAGTAACCTAGGCTACCTGGAGGGTCTTCTAATGAGTGTTGGAGGAGGTTAGAAAAAAAGAAAAAGAGAAACCAACAAGAGAACTGCCTTACAAAATGAGAATGATTCCAGAAAGGAGGAGTGAGGGAAAAGTGCATTTCAGAACAAAAAATCAACAATTGTACAACTCCTTTTGGTCAACACGGAAAATATAATAATAATTACAGTAAGATTGATGCAAGTCATTTTTTTTCTTTTCCCTCTCCCTAATAATACCATGGCTATGTTATTCCCTGCCTTGGAAACTTGGATCTCTTTTGTGTTCCTTTTGGAGAAAATTTCGAACAAGCTGTTATTCATTTATTTTGCAAATATTTTCTGAACATCTGCCTTATGACAGGTACTGCTCCAGGCACTGGGGCTGTATCAGTGATGTTAAAATTCCTCAGCCTTGTGGAGCCTACATTTTAGAAAAGAAGGCCAGGAGTAATCCAATAAAGAGATACACATTATACAAAAAAAAAAAAAAAGAGAGAGAGAGAGAGAGAGATACACAATATACTGTAAGGTCAGAGTACCTTGTAGGATGAAAATAAAGTAGTGATGCTTTTTTTAGGCGGGGGTCAGCAAAGGACTCTCACAGGAGGTTGCATCTATCAGCAAGATATAATCACATCTGCCTAATTCTGACATTAGGAATCATACAAACATGGGCATTCCAAAATTAATTCCAGGATATCCTGCACCAAGAATCAAAAACAATGAATATATGATCATGATATTTTCATGTGTAGATGTTTTCATATAAGTGTGTATATGTGTGCCCTTGTCTCTTTATATTCCCTATCTACCTTCTACTACGGCTACAGGTCTATGATTCCTTATCTGAGACTCAGAAATCCAAAAAGCTTTAAAAACCAGCAAATTTTTCAGAACTCATAAGGAGGAAAACTTAACTCACCTGACATTTGGTAGCAAAACCTGACCTGAACCAGCTTAAAAAGGCCTAGATAGTGGCCTCTCTCTTTCACTTAATGAGAACATTCATATGCTTTACTGCAAAATATTAATATGTTTTCATTACAGATTTCACTGCAGATCCACTTATCTTCTTACCTTTCTAAAGCTTGAAATTTTCTAAATTGCTAAGTATATCTGGTCCGAAGAGTTTTGAATAAAGGATTATAGATCTGTGCAATTACTACAAGGTCCAACAATTAACTACTGTTTCTGCATGTGCTACGAAATTTTACCTTTGAGTAGCCCTGTATTTGTTATTCCAAATCATTCCATCTCATTAGCTGAAGCCTGAAGAGAAAACTTTGCACCTAATCCACCTGTTGTTCAATGAATACACTTGACTTTTAAACCTTTTTTTCACCAACCATTTAAAAAAGTAAATTACAGCAAATCTGACTCAATGCAATACTAGCCACAGCAATATCCAAGCCTGAATACCAGCGCTTTGTATGTCTAGTCCTACTTTCTACATCTACTTACTATCACTACTGAAGTTTTCATTCATATTCAACATCCATGTCTGGTGCATTTTGTTTGATGAAAACAAGCTAATTAGTGTTGAACCTTCCCTAGTTCATAAATTTATTCCTAAGAACATTAAAAGGAAGTCAAGTGAGACATGTTCAGTAACAGATGTTTGCCTTTTTTGGCTGCCTTTTTATAGTTTGTTCTCTTTCATTACTTTTTAAGAAATTTAGTTAATGTTCCTTTTACAAGAGAACAAGTGTACCTAGCTTCCCAGCAGAGGGAGGTGCAGGGGGATTCCCCAGGGCAGGCACAGTCTGTTCATTCCCATAACCTAATATCTGCCTAAATGCTCTCTGCATTCAACTTTCATTCTTTCATCCAGGTTTTGGTAACAATCACACTCCAGCTTAAAAAACTATGCATACATTGACTGGAAATTGTAGAACTAGAACTGCTGTGAGCACTATTACCAACATACAGGGGTCTCTTACCAACATACATGGGTCTCTCTCAAATACCTTTCCCCATGAGGATATCTCAGAATAAAGAATAAGATTGAGAATTTGGTTGAATCTTTTGGCTTCCACAATAAAGAGAGATTGTGAAATGGCTTCCAAAAGTAAAAATCCAACGGTCTTTTATAATAAATGAGAACTATAGATTAAGGTTTTTCTCTATAAAAGTACATTGATCCAAAAATACAAATTTAAAATTATCCCATTTATTTATCCAACCCTCCACTTTTGAACATTATTCAGTCTGGGTTAGACTGTGACATGGTTTAAGCAGTAGTACACTAGAAATCTAAGTAACACTGCAATCCAAATCTTGCACTCACCAAGAGTGCTTTCTTTTAAAACTTTGCAAAAATAGTTAAATATAAGTCTTTACCAATTTATTGTGACTAATCCTCTTGACCTATTCATTGCTAAAGGAATTTTTCATGGAGCACCTCCTTTATTTTCCCCAATAAGTATCGTAACTAGGACAACAGTAGGAATTTTTATCTAGAAGGAAAGATTTGATAAAATAAAATAAATGATGGCTATAAAAATATACTTCGAGCCAAGATAATACTGCTGAAAAGCACCATAACTATCGAAATATGGGCTTTTAACTGCAACTATGTAAATTTAAAATGTCTCTATATAGAGAGAGAAATTTATATATATAGAACTATATAGAAATTTATACACAGAGAAAAATTTAAATATCCACTTCATTCAAAGTATCCAAGTAAATACCCACTTCATTCTATCACAAAGATTAAGAACTTTAGAAATTAATGATTACCAGGGGCCAAGAGGAAGAAAGAATAGGGAGACTGCCAATGGGTATGGGGTTTCTTTTAGGGGCTGGTGAAAATGTTCTGAAATAGGTAGTGGTGATGGTTGCACAACTTTGCGAATATACTAAAAACCACTGAATCATATACATTGAAATAGTGAATCCTATGAGTTATATCTCAATAAAGCTTTTATTTAAAAAAAGATTAAAAACTTTAATATTTCATAGGAAAAGGAATATGCATCCCAAAAGTAAAATTTGAAGGTTGAAGATAACATACATTAGGCATTACTACTCCTTATAGTTAGACCAAAATGAATAAACAAAAAAGTACACAGTTAAGAGTAAACTACTGGAATGCTACTCAAAATGTTAAAAAATCATACTCAGTCCCTAATTTAAGCCTACTGCAAGATTTTCAAAAAGTAACTTTATTTCTATCCAAAATGACAAAAAAGAATTAGGAAATTATTTAAACAAATAGAAAATTTAAATTTAGTAGTTTTGATGATCTGTGTTAATTCCTACAAATATCAGAAAATTAAATCAGATGACCTTTTTTTTAATCAAATGCAGCCCACCAGGGAGAAAACCGTAAGCATGAAAATAATTAAAACACCTCCCCAGTGTTTTGCAGAAGGGAAGGAGAAGCTCAGAGAGAAGAAATTGAAATGGGGGAAAAAGAAATGAGTAAATATGCTTTACATATTAAAACTTAACTATTTTTTCATTATGTAATAAAACCCTTCAAGTGAATGTCCACAATCTTCTGACAGTACAATTTGGTAAAGAATTACAAAAAGAGAGGCCCTGGGTGGCTTCAGTCGGTTAAGCGTCTGCCTCAGGCTCAGGTCATGATCCCAGGGTCCTGGGATCAAGCTCCACAGGCTCCCTGCTCGGTGATGGAAAGCATGCTTCTCCCCCTGCCTGCTGCTTCCCCTGCTTGAGCTCTCTTTCTCTCTGTGTCACGTAAATAAATAAAATCTTAAAAAAAAAAAAAAAGAATTACAAAAAGATATCTAAATTTCCAAGTTAAAAGAAGAATATCTCCTTAGATTCTTTACTAAAATGGCTCAAGAAAATTCTTCAGAGAAAAGTAATTAGAAAGTTCGCGTTAAAATGTAGTCAATTCATTTTATGGTCAAAATTAAGCTTATGTGGATTAAAAGCAATACCACCTCAAAAATTCGGCAGCAGAGTAGGAGGATCCTAGGCTCATCTCATTCCATGAACACAACTCGATAGCTATCAAATCATCCTAAATACCCCAGAAATCAGCCTGAAGACTAGACAGAACAAACTACACAACTAAACGGAAAGAAGAGGCCACGTTGAAGAAGATAGGAAAGACAGAGATGTGATTTAAGGGAGAAACAGATCATGGCTACTGCAAAGGGGAGGGAGCCCGTGTTCACGAAGAAGGGTGATAGAGAGAGGAGCACACAAGGGAACACACAAGGAGATTGTTTCCCCTAATCTACTGGCTTGAAACATGAGAGGGGCTGAATTTTATGGATTCTTGCAACCAGTGGGGCTTAAAGCCTAGAGTTTTAAAGGTCAGCCAACTTGGCTGCAAAAGAGTCAAGAGGCCACTGTGCTGCTCCTGGAGAGAATGCAGGCAAACAACCTGGGGGCAGGTAGCATGGAAACAGCTATTTGAAAAACATCTGGGGTACACAGGGGATAGTTAGTCGCTATTCTAGGAGCACTTCCCTGAGAGGCAGCATTCAAGAAGATGCCTCTCTGGGAACAAAAGAGCTGGTCAGTGCCATTTCTCTCCCCTGCTCCTTAGCATAAACACAGAGCCACCTGAGGGAAGCAGCTCAGCACAGACATTAGCTGCCAACCATGCTTACACCAAGGGTCACCCCCCCCCCCCCAGCACTCAAGCAGGACTGCCCTTCTCAGTCAAGCTTGCCTCAGTCCCAGCAAGGTGGGCACTTCCCCCAGAAGACCAGTGCAGGCCCCTGTCCACACCACATCTCCTGACTGGAGAGTTCTGCAGGGCCTCAGTTCTGGTGGAGTTGGTGTCAGGTCTCACTTCACAAGCAGACCAGAGCACACCTAGTTAAAACTGCCACATTCAGAGGAGGGACCAAACACTGCCTATTGCAGGCAAGGAGAGCCTCCACAGACAACTGGCTTGAAGGATAGAGCAGCCAAAAACCAACAGCAGAGTGCACGCAGTGCACACTGGAAACACTCCTTGAAGCACCAGGTGCTGGGCACTATATGATCTCTTTTTCATAAGGCCAGTACTTTTAAGAGCAGGAGACCTAACTGGCTTTTTTAACACAGAAAAGGCACAGACTTAGACAAAATGCGAAGACAGAGGAATTTATCGCAAATGAAAGAACAAGGTAAGGCCACAGCCAGGGATCTAAGTGAAACAGATATAAGTAACATGCCTGATGAAGAATTTAAAGAACAATCATAAGGAGGCTCACTGAGCTTGAGAAAAGAAGACATCAATGAAACCCTTACCACAGAAATAAAAGAGTGAAAAAGAACCAGAGATGAGGAATACAATAAATGAGTTTGGAAATGGCTTGATGCAATTAACTGGCTAGAAGAAACGGAGAAATGAATTAGTGACCTAGAAGCCGAATAATGGAAAATAGTGAAGCTGAACAAAAGAGAGAAAGAATTGTGCGACATGAGAACAGATTTAGGATTTAGGATTTAGGATTCAGTGACATCATCAAATAATAACACTCGTTTTATAGGAGTCCCAGCAGAAGAAGTGAGAGAAAGGGGGCAGAAAATTTGTTTTAAAAAATAATAGCAGAGAACACCCCCAATCTGGGAAAGGGAACAGAAATTTAGCTCCAGGAGGCAAAAAGAACTCCCATCAAAATCAATAAAAGCAGGCCAACACCAAGACATATCGTAATTAAATTTGCAAAATATAGTGATGAAAAAATCTTAAAAGCAGCAAGACAAAAGAAATTCTTAACTTACAAGGGAAAACCTATAAGGCTAGCAGGAGATTTTTCAACAAAAGCTTGGCAAGCCAGAAGGGAGTGGCATGATATAGTCAAAGTGTTGAATAGGAAAAACTTGTAGCCAAGAATACTCTATCCAACAGCAAGGCCTCTCTATTCATTCAGAATAGAAGGAGAGAGAATTGCCAAGATAAACAAAAACTAAAGGTATTCGTGACCACTAAACCAACCTTGTAAGAAATATTAAGGGGGACTCTTTGAGGGCAAAGGAGAAACCAAAAGTGACAAAGACAAGAAAGGATCAGAGAAAATCTCCAAAAACAATAGCAAGTAATAAAATGACAATAAATACATTATCTATTAATAATTACTCTGAATATAAATAGACAAAATGCTCCAATCAAAAGACATGGGGTGTCAGAACGGATAGGAAAGCAAGACCTATCTATATAATGCTCCCTACAAGAAACTCATTTTAGACCTAAAGTCACCTGCAGATTGAAAGTGAGGGGGTGGAGAAACATTTATTACACAAATAGATGTCAAAAGAAAGTCAGAGTAGCAATACTTATACTGGACAAACTAGACTTTTTTGTTCTTGTAATGTTTTTGTCCTGCATTGGTATCAGAGTAGTACTGGCCTCAGAGAATGATTTTGAATGTGTTCCCTCTATTCCATTATTTGTAAGATTTTGATAAAGATTTTGATGAAGATAATGATATCATTAATTACTTTTTTAAATGTCTGGTAGAATTCACCAATGAAACTATGTAGTCTTGGGCTTTTCTGTGCTGGGAGATTTTTAATTCCTAACTCAACTTTCATTCTTGTTATTTGTCTAAGAAGACTTCCTATTTCTTCAATTCAAGATTCATGATTCAATCATGGAAACTTGTGCATTTTTAGGAATTATCTGGATTTTTTCCCTACATTTTCTGATTTGTTAGTATATAATTATTTATAGTAATCTGTTATCACACTATGTATTTCTGTGGTTATCTGTTATATTGTTTTCCATTTTTCATTTTGGCTTTTGAGTCTTTGCTTTTTTCTTAGTTAATGTAGTTAAAGCACTGCATTTCTGTTTATTTGGAAAAACTGGTCATTATTTTCAATGTTATATTACTGTTTATGCTGGTCTCTTATCTATTTCTGAGTTTTCTTTGTTATTTCCTTCCTCTGCTAAATTTCAGCTAAGTTTCTTTTTTCTAGTTCCATGTGGTGTAATGTTTATTTGAACTTTTATTCTTAATACAAGCATTTATAGCATAAATTTCTCTCTAGCATCTACTTTGCTGCATCCTATAGGTTTTGGAATATTGTATTTTCTTTTTCTTTTGTTTGGAGACATATTTTGATTTGCCATTTGATTTTTTATTTGGCCCATTAGTTGTGCAGTAGTGTGTTATTCAATATTTACATATTAAATATTTAACATTTACGTTGTAGATTTTCTAGTTTTGTTTTATTGTTGATCTTTAGTTTTGGACCATTGCGGTTGGAAAATATACTTGATATGATTTCAGTCTTCTTAAACTTGTAATATTTGTTATGTCTCTTTTTATGTGATTTAACCAGCGGATTTTCCTGTGTGTACTTGGAGAAATGTGTATTCTATTTTTCTTGGATGGAATCCTTTATATATATATTTTAGAACCATATATTCTGAAGTATGATTCAAGTAAAATATGTTCTAGTCAAAAGAAAATAATGACTTTAACTGAGGGTACTCATTTAAAACAAAGCATATCGAGGAGAGCTGGGGGAGAAGGGGTGAAATAGGCGATAGGAATTAAGAGTACACTTATGATGAGCACTGAGTAATGATGTGGAGAATTGCTTAATCAACATGTTATACACCTGAAACTAATATAATACTGTATGCTAACTATATTGAAATTAAAATTTGAAAACTTAATAAAAAAATAAAAATAAAAAAATTAGGCTTATGTGAAGAATGATGTTATATTTGAAATATTTGAAATTTCTTTTTCATTTCTAAAAAATGTTTCTATAAAACTAATGAATTTTGTCTATGAGACAAAATTTTAAGTATGTTAAAAATACGTCCAGCAAGTTGTTCTCTTCTCTCTTATGTAGAGTGTATTCCCCTAGAGAAGGGGGGATGGGCGGCATGGAGGGGAATGAAGCCAAATGCCCAAAGGACTGACTCACAGTGTTCTCTGAAACACAAAACAGTTTATAATGCAACTAATTATTAAACTGAATTCTATTTGCTTGTAATCCCTTACTTCCAAGTGTCAAGGGTAGGCAAATTCTTTGTAATCAGGGTTAGGAAGATAAAGTGACTGACAGTCTTCTGACAAGGCACTTGATGATAATAGGGACTTGCTTATCCCTTCGTTTTCATTTCTTACCACTTGCCCCTTTGAACACTGTGCTTTTGCCACAATGAATTTCTTTCAATTCCTGAAATGCACCCTGCTCTCCCACCTCAGAAACCACAACTGCTCTTTCCCCTCTATCCTGCTACCCTGAGCCCTATCACCATCACCACATGGACGCATGTGCACACTCTTGGCATTCCCTCACTTGTCACTTCATCCTCATTCTAGAGTATCACCAAATGGCATATGTCCCCTCAGGGAAGGCACTGCAACATAATTAATAACCGCTCACTGAGGAGAAGGCTGCCTACTAACAACTAATAAATAAAAGTTACTTCATTTATACAAATTTCTGTCAGTATTTGTTTTTATCCTAGCTATTTTTAAGAGCACTACTGATAAATACATTAATTTTTCCTTCTCAGAATTTTGATAAATACCAAGGCTGTTTTCCACAACTATAGTCCTCCAGGTTGTAGGTTTCAAGATTGCTTCATATTATTATAAAGTTAGCAAACATTTTTTTTTCTTTTAAGGATTTTATTTATTTGAGAGAAAGAGAGAGCTCCTGTGTGTGCGCACATGCAGGAGAGGGGGTGGGGGGGGCAGAGGAAGAAAATCTCAAGCAGATTCCTCGCCAAGCCAGAAGCCGACAAGGGCTGATCCCAGGACCCATGAGATCATGACCTGACCTGAAATCAAGAGTCAGACATTTAACGGACTGAGCAACCCAAGCCCCCTAAGCTAGTAAACCTTCTAAAGAAGTATAAAATGAAATCGTTGCAAGAAATTTGGAGATGGTCTTTACCGTATTATTGCTATATAATATTACATTTTTATGTTACACAAGGGATTACATTTTCAGGTGTTCACTTATCTTGAATAAATATTATCTTTCAAGACAATTAAGGCTATAAATATCTCAGTACTTCAGAGATCATAAAAAGTAGCATTAGTAACCTTTTCTTCAAGATGCAGTTTCTTTAACTTCATTTAAAGATGTTTTAGGGAGCCATATGCTATTGCTTAAAGTACCTATAAATTCTAATAACATAATTCTAATACAATAAGACTGCAGTTACAGAAATGAAACATTAAAACTAAAGACATATAACATTATTAAATTATTATTTAATTAGAACTGAAAACATGTAAGGATTCAAAATACTTTTTTTTCCATGTTTATTGTTAAGTTAATTTTTTTTTTTAAGGATTCAAAATACTTTAAAAAGAGAACAAAACTGCCAGGCTTAAAAGGGATGGTATTTTTTTAGCCTAAAGAGAGTATATCCACAGTCACTTTCTTATTTGAGTGAATCAAAATTTTGAGAAGAGTAGCTATGCTGTAGAGAGTGTTTTGAAAACAGAATGTACAAAATTTTTCTCTCCTACAAAATCAAAGACAGGGTTTTCTATGCCCTCTCTCCACTCCTCTTTTACCAAGGCAGGCTTCTACACTCACAATTTCCTAATTATTTTTTGGACTGATTGACTAAACTTCAGATCAAGATTACATATCACTTCACACCCATTAGTATGGCTGCTTTCAAGAAAGTGTATAATATAATAGGTGCTGATGCAGATATGGAGACGTTGGAATATTTGTGCATCTATACTGGGAATAGAAAATGGTACAGGCATTGTGGAAAACAATATGGATAATTCCTTAAAATATTTACCATAGGAAGATAATATGGTCCAGCAATTCCACTTCTGGATATATACCAAAGAGAAGTGAAAGCAGGGACTCAAACAATATTTGTAAACCCATATTTATAGTAGCATTATTCAAAATTTCCAAAAAGGTAGAAGCAATTCAAGTGTCCATCAACAAATGAATGGATAAACAAAATATGGTACAAGTATTCCCTGCTTTTTGGAAATTTGCATTCCGCCACTTCCCTTTTAGAAAATATCTACATTAGTACCTGTTTTTGCTAACCTAAAGTAATCCAAAAAGGATTTTTGCTTTTATGAAAAAAGGCGAAAAGTGAAAATAGCATTCAGCATTTGTTTTGCAGCAAGCCATTATAAAGGCAGGAAGACCCAAGCAAGTGAGAGTGGCCTTGCCAAGCTCCCTTGGGAACTATACTCAGCAAGCTTCTCAGCATCAAGCCACCATAGCTTTGAACTCTGTCTTGTGAGCATCTGTGCTTTATCTTGAACTATGTTGTTCATCCATTAGCAAGATATGTCTTAAGATATCAGAAAAGCCTAGGAGAAGTTCTTTTTTGGATCTGGGAACACTCAAAAAATTTTCCATATAAATCAATCATAATTATTTATTCAATTTATGTAATTTCAGCTTGCAAAAAAAAGTTTCATAGGAATGCTCTACTTTTAGATAGAAGGGAACCTGTATATAAATACAATAGAATATTACTCAGTCTTTTTAAAAAGGAAGGAAACTATGACACATGCTATCACATGAATGAACCTTGAAGACATTATGCTAAGTGAGATAAGCCAGTCACAAAAAGACAAATCAAAATCCTAAGACACAGAAAGTAGAATGTTTGTTGCCAGGAGATGAGGGGAGGGAAGAACAGGGAATTAGTGTTTGACGGGTAGAGAGTTTCAGTTCGGAAAGATGAAAAAGTTCTGGAGACGAATGGCAGTGATGGTCACAAAGTAGTGGGAGTGTACTCAATGCCATCAAACAATACACTTAAAAATGGTTAAAATGGTAAATTTTATGTATGTACATTTTACCACAATAAAAAATTGGGGGAAAAAAGATTACTTAGAACTTGATGTCTGACTCCTTCTAAGATGGTGATTGTTTTAAAGGATAAACAAAAGAGCAATTCTTACTAAAAAAATTTTAAAAGATAAAAAAAGCCATTTAGACTTTCAGTGGTGGAAACTGATAATGCAATAAGCTTCAGGAAAGAAATTTGAAGGTTTGAATCTTACTCCCTCTTATCCATTCACACCGCCCCCCCATACAGTTGGTTTGCAAGGATAAGATACAAGCCTCTAACTGGACTAATGCAAAAGGCCTATTCATGCCCACCCAGTCTCCACTCCAGTCCATTCCAAACTGTTTAGACAAGTGCACATACCCAAAGCATTATCTTTTATGTCAAAGCCATAGTTAATAGTCTTATGTGTTCCTCATTTCCCACTCAGCAATGAATAAATACTCCCAGTTTCACTTTCAGAGCTCTTCACGATCAAGTCTACTCTTGCTAGATATACTCCCCAAAGAAATATATTTAAATGTAGTTTGTCATACTGTTAGGGACAGTCTTTATGGTGTTAGTATAAAACAGGGTGGAGCTGAAACATTTAGAAGCAGCAGTTCATTTTTTTTACCTTTACTGGAAAATAATAAAAACAGCCTTCCATGTGTATTGTTTTGTTAAAGACGTCGTGTTATTTTCCTTAATGATATTCATATAATGTCCTTGTCTAAAACAGTGTTTAGCTTTAGTAAATTCACTCACAAATTTAGCAACATCAGTTAAATCTGACATGATTCAAAAGTTTTGGTTTATAGGAAAAAATATAAAAACTCAACCTTTGTTTTTTTCAATTGTGGATAAAAAACAGTTCAATAAAGAGGAAAAATAATTTCTCAGTATATTTCAGTTGACTAATGGTGTTCTAGACTGAATTATGTCACCTCAAAATGCATACGTTGAAGCCCTAACCCCCAATTTACTGTATTTGGAGATAGGGTCTTTAAAGAAGTCGTTGGGTTAAATGAGGTTATAAGGGGAGGACCCTCATCCAATACGACAGTGTTCTCATAAGAAGAGACAGACAACAGGGACACATACAGGAAAGACCAGGTAAGGACACAGCAAGGAGGCAGCTGTCTGCAAGCCAACAAGAGAAAGGCCCCAAGAGAAATCAGCCCAGCTGGCACCGTGATCTTGGACTTCCAACCTTCAGGACGTTGAGAAATACATTTCTGTTGTTGAAGCCACTTGGTCTGTGGTATTTTGTTATGGCTGCTCAAGCACACTAGTACAAATGGCAAGTCAAGAAGAAAAATAAGTAGTGATATGAAGAGAGAGAAAAAGTCAGAGAAAGGATGAGACAGGCACATTCACACCCAGAACAGACACATAGAAGATGTAAGAAACCCAGATAGATAGACAGGTATAGGCACATGAGTTTCCTCTACTATTTACACTTGCCCTGATGAATACTAAACCCGGATTTCATTTTCAAGTCCCAGAGTCCCATGTTTCAGCTTAGAGAGCCCTCATTCAGAAAACCATCGATGTGTGGTCGTGAAATCGACCTTGGATTTTTTTAGTCCTCTAATTGTCACACACTCCTAAAAGATGTCTTCATGCTCCATTGGCCTCCATTCTATTTACTTGACAGTCTAGGTACTATTACAAAAATAGTTACTATCACATTTTGAGCAAACCATTGTGATGATCACTTTGGCTATTAGTACTCTTGAAATAAATGTAATACACATATTTAGGAGTTTTAGGAGTTACAGTGGTCTGCATGATGCAAGAGTTACCCAAGACATGATAACCGAATGAAAAGCACTTCTTCAGGAAAAAAAGATGAATTTAAATGGAGAATCATTTTAGGACTGAAATAAGTCCATAGGAAAATCTCACATATCAAAATTAACCCAGTAACCTGCCAGAAAAAAAAAAATGGTAATTCAACTCTATGTCCAGTTTCACAAATACTCACAGGACAGTAATCCCGAAACACTGATGATGACCCATACAAACTAGGCCAGCTGGAGGGAGGGGTCAAACGGGAAGACTTTGTTGGCCCAATTCCTTTCCAATCGGAGAATGTTTTGTCTGTTAGAAATATCAATGTAGGTTAAAACAATATTTATCCAAGAAAAGTACACACTGATCCTACTGCTTAGTGTTACACAGAGGAAAGCCAATCATCTTTATGGTCCCACTATTCCCTATTAAAATCGCATCTTGTTATCTAATCAGGGAGAAGGAGAAGCCATCCCACTGCACAGAGAGGCCTCGGTTAATTGGCTCCCTCATACAGTTAAGCTCTCGTGTTTTTATTGCGAGCAGTGTGCCCATCAGAAAACTAACAGGTTCATTCTTTTGACTCTCTTCTCTTCAAGAACATTGACTTCTTTTTTTAAAGGAGGCTTAAAGCAAAATCGTATTTGTGATTAGGACTTAAACAAAAATCAAAGGAAAGCTCCTCTCCCTGTTATATCAGTACTTTAAAAGGAAATTCAGAATTATGATGAAGGCATACATTTTGAAATTGCAAAGTAAGTGAAGTGAAATTATTAAAAGCGCTTAAGTAAATAGGTTGAAAGAGCAAAAGGTCAGCTAAAATATACCCACGTATTTCTTCGGTCTCATGGCAGTTGTTACATGGGATTTCCTCAGAGAACTTTTTTTTTTTAAAGATGAGAAGATTTAAGATTTATTTATTTCTCAGAAACATTAATCATTTAAAAGAAGAAAAAATATAGTTCAATCCTGCCATCCAAAATGAATCAAAATAGTTTCCAATTTTCTTTCTAATACTTATTTATTCACATACATTCTTTCCTGAAACTTTCAATATAATAGAGTCATCAGTGGACTGGCTAATTTCATATAAATTTAGGGAAAACTCAGAAGTAATAAATTTTCTCATTTCATTGCTTCGATTTATTTACAGGATCATAAGTGTCCTATAGGAAGGCAGAGTAGGAACATAAAAGAATAAAAAATGTAATATTAACTCAGAAACATCCTAATCAATAACATGCACACATCCTACACCATTCTTTTATATGTATATAATTTCTCCCATTTCAGTCAAAAAGAATCTTTGTCCTCTATCAAAAAGACAAAGTCTCTAGAAGAAGCAACATAATAAATCATATATTTTAATCACAACTCAATATGAATAAATAAAATTCTTTAGTGGAAGCGAAAGCCAATAATGGAAAGATAATAAAGAACCTGAATGTATTAGTATCTGGAAAAGAGGCTAGCAAAGGAAAGGCCATACACATTACACTTTAACGGGGGACTTTTATAAGCCCAGGGGGATATAAAAGGATAGCATAGGGTTATTAGAGATCTATCAGCCCTCACATTTCTTATGAAGCTTTCTTGAGTAATTTGAAGCAGTCCTCAACTCACTAGCATTATCTTTGGCCCACCTGCTTCCCTTAATGAACTTCTACAATAAGTGTTCTCACATTTTAGATAATTGGGCATCTCTTCCCAATCTCCTTTTTAAATTTATAAGCCCGTCTAGGACAAAGACATTATCTTGATTGGAATTGCTCTGTGCTTCTGGTTCGTCAGCAATGCAATTAAGGTAGCCATGTAAACACCAGTGAACAAGAATTAGCCTCCAGACGTGAGATCTCACAGGCAAAAGGAGTCTTCCTGATCACAGAACAGCCCAAACCCAAAATGAAACTAAATGCTATACAAATTATTTTTCCAAGACAGTCCAGAGCAATTCAGATATTTTATCTGGTTTACCCACAAAACAGACTCATGCAGTTGAGAAGGTCGTGCATTATTTTCTCTAGTGTATAGGTATCACACTAGAAAATGTAGCTATAACTTTTCCACTTCAAGAAGCAGTAAACCCTCCACTAAAATCCTCAAGGCAATCATTCACACGCTGATGTATGCTAATGATTCCACCTCAGAAGCCTGGCACAGGTGACATGCAACAAATTCCAGCTTATTCCGCAAAGTCAGTCAAAAGTTATAAACTGATAGTTTCAAGACCACGGTCATATATCAGACTAAATGTTCACAAACCCTCACAGAGCCAACAGTCTTCACAGATAGTGCCACAGAGGACAGATTTTGAATGCTGAGGTGCAGGTAAGCAAGAGTATATTGACAGGTAGAAAAATAAGAAATCTTTTCGGTAATCCCAGTTTAACAGCCAGCAGGATAGAAGAAAATATTCTGATATTAAACAAACCTGGAGAAAATGTAATATCAGAATTTGGAAAGAAACCAAAAAGCTTCCATCAGATTAACAAGGAGTCAGTAACTGAACCATAGCTGACTTGGAACCTAAAGATTTTGTCAAATAACTGCCCATATTGATGTCTTCCTGCCTTTGTATTTCCTCAATATTTATTTAGACTCTCTGTGAATAATACTAAATATTTAGTTCAAGTTATTTTATTGTCTCCTGCATATCTTATTTTCCTTTCTAAACTTAAAAGTCTTTCACTTGCTTCGTATTTCCGTTAAACTGAATATAATGCTGTGCCCCAAACATAAATTTAATATATGCTCCTGGACTTCTTTGGCATTGACTGAAAGGCCAATCAGCAAAACTGTTAAGAGTGAAAGGCCCCATACAATGTAACTGATATAAATATCTGAAGGAATGGAAAAAAACTTTAAAACAGGTTTTTAAAATTCTATTTTTTTCAGCACCAAATATTTTCCACCAGATTATCTTCCCTCACTTTCTAGCATCATCGTGATGTTTATAATGGTAATAGTTTTTAAATACATTTCAGTTGGGGGTGGTTTTCTATTTTATTTCCCATTTTTATTTAAATTTATATAGTTAACAATGAGCCAATTATTTGCACAGGTGAGAGAAAGTTCTAAAATCTAATAAGCATAGTTATTTTAGAAACTAAAATCACTCAAATGACTTACAGAAAACTGATGAGATCCTATACTCCAGTGATATTGCCAAGAGAAAGAAAAAAGAAAGAGGAAAGAAGGAAGGGAAAATCCCTAACTAGCTAAAACATTTACCACTTCTGTAATCTCTTTAGTGACAAACATTTCTTTCGGGTGGCAAATGGATAGATTTGTCCAAGTCACCTGAATATCAGCAAAAGACCCAAAGACAGTAGAAGTCCAAACTTTTCAAATACACTGTTTCAGTCAACCATGAAAGAAATAAGACATAGTTTATAATAATATGTAATGTAATAAGAGAAATAGTTCATAAGAAATAGTCTAGGCAGCTGCCTCCAACAGAGCTGAAGTCCAAATGAAAGTGCAAAGTATCGGGGAGCCTGGGTGGCTCAGTGGGTTAAAGCCTCTGCCTTCGACCCAGGTCATGATCTCAGGGTCCTGAGATCGAGCCCCGCATCGGGCTCTCTGCTCAGCAAGGAGCCTGCTTCCTCCTCTCTCTCTGCCTGCCTCTCTGCCTACATGTGATCTTTCTCTCTCTCTCTGTCAAATAAATAAATAAAATCTTAAAAAAAAAAAAAAAAAAAGAAAGAAAGTGCAAAGTATCTTTGAAAGGACATGACAGAGCCCAAGACACTAGTGGGTTCGAGTGGTCCCATGTCCCTAGAGCCTTTTTTATGCCAAACTTGTTCTGTTTCCCTTTTATCAATTCCCTTGTATCAATTAATTCTTTGAGTTAATTGCACATGCAGTTTTAATCTGTGGGTAATTACAAACAATTAATAGTTAGGAGACAGAATTAGCAGTTCTTAGTTTGATTATCTATATAATTAAAAGGGGTGGTAAACTAGAGTTGACAAATAGCATCTTAATCACTTGAATAATCAAATCCCAGAAGCTTGCTTGGGCAGCTGAATTCCATCTGTTATATTAGTTCAAATTTTAGAATCAATGACTGAAATGTCCATTTAAATCAATCATATTGTTAATTTATAGCCAAAAATGAACAATATGTATTCTCAAATTGCTTAAATTATTTACCTTCTTTCATTTGCTTAAAGGAGCTGTTTCCAAAGGATTCAATAAAAATAAAGACTCAACAGACTAACTTAACATATATCTGCTGAATACTGGTTAATATTCATGGCTCCCAAATCTTGTATTATAAAACATTTAAGAAATATGGGTAAACTCTTTTTGTAGTAGATTCTAATTAACCCTTTTATTTAAGCGTGTGCTGAAAGACAGCAAGGAAGATATACCTATAATCACTTTTTGGCTTCTGATGGGATCAGTTGTTTATAGATGCAAAGCAAATACTAAGAAGCAGGATAAACTCAAAGTGAGTCAGAAAAATATATGAGAACTTCATTTTTATTAGGATATAATATATAGACTAGTGGTATCACTGCTGCCTATGTTTCTGAATTGCCAAGTATTTGGACAAGTTTGGCAAATACTTTCGTGCTACAAGTGGATTTTAAAAATGTTCAAAAAGAATTATTTCTGGTTCAATATGTCTTTGTGACTTTTGGCTGTGAAGCAGCCCCTTTTTTAGTCCTGCTAAAACACTGTAACAATAAAGGAAAAGAAAAAAATCTCAAGGTCACAAAAAATTAAGTCTAACCATTTACCAATTTGCAGATGAGAAAAAAATTTTTCTTTAATTGAGATGACAGATGTGAATTGTGGAAAGCAATTAGTGACCTTTACATAATGATAAAATTCCTAACCCATTTGAAAGATGTTAGAAAAAGGCTCAATATCATCCAAGAAAAAGATAGATAAAAAAAGGACAAAACCCATTTCTCTCTAATGTGGGTGTTGCTTTTGGAGAACACTTCCCCTTCCATTTCCTCAAGTACCAGGATCCACTTGGACACCCCAACTCTCAGGAAACAACTAGGAGAGGGAACAATCCTGACTCTAGCACCAGGATTTGACACAGTCCTATTGTAAAGGAAGAGCTCTGCGCAGAGGGTGGGACTGAAAGGACTTGATAGCAATGCATAATGGGGATTGTAATTTTCACGCACTGAACAGCTAAAAAAAATAAAGAATGAAGGTGTGGAATTGGAAAGGCCCCACCTCGGGAGAGCCAGACTGTTCCAGATGGACTTCTCCAGGTCACTGAGAATTAGGCAATAAAGTGGGCATTGATACCTGCTCATCAACTATGAACTAGGAAAGGTAACTGACACATCCAAGTGAACATGGAGCAGAGTAGAGAAAAATCCATATGTTCTCTCTGTTTGTAATCACTCACTGTGCATTGAGCTATTTCTCTTCATTCAGGGCAGACTAAACATACTGGGGCCTACAATGATCATGGCAATGGCAGTTAACATTTACTGAGAACCAAGACTGCTAAATACTTTACATGCATTACCTGACCTAATCTGCAAAATAACCCTAGTTTAACAGAGGAGAAAGCAAATTAAGTCACTTGCCCAAGTTCAGACAGCTAGTAAGCAGTTGTGTAAACCCAGATCATTCTGAACTTGAAGCCCAAGTGACACAGACACAAGGGGAAATGTCCCAGTGGAAGGCTGAACGATGGCCCCAAAGATACTCACATCCCTCCCAATTCCTGAAACCTATAAATGTCAGTTTACATGGCAAGAAGGATTTTGTAGATATGATTAAATTAAGAATCCTGAGGGGTGCCTGGGTGACTCAGTCAGCTAAGTATCAGACTCTTGATTTCAGCTCAGGTCATGATCTCGGGGTCATGAGATCAAGCCCCGCATTGCACTCCTCATTGGGTGTGGAGCCCACTTAGGATTCTTTCTTCTTCTCCCTCTGTCCCTCCTCACCCCCCATCCCCCCGACCCCCAGTTGCGTGCACACACTCTCACTCTCTCTTTCTCGAAAGAAAGAAAGAAAGAAAGAAAGAAAGAAAGAAAGAAAGAAAGAAAATAAGAAAGAAAATAGTTTATCCTTTTTTATTTATCTTTTTCTTTATAAAAAGAAAGAAAATAAGAAAATAGAGAAAGAAAGAAAGAAAGAAAGAAAGAAAGAAAGAAAGAAAGAAAAGAGAAGAGAAGAGAAGAGAAGAGAAGAGAAGAGAAAAAAGAAAAGAAAAGAGAAGAAAAAGAAAGAATCCTGAGAGGGTAAGACTATCTGGGATATCCTGATGACCCTTATGTGCACTCACAAGGGTCCTCACTTGCCTACAGAAGAGAAGGAAATGTGATGACAGAAGCAAGAGATTTAAGTGATTTGGGAAACAGGTCATGAGCTAAGGACTACGAATAGCCTTTAGAAGCAGAAAAGGCACAGAAACTTTCTTCCCTGGAGTCTCAAAAAAAAAAAAAAAAAAAAAAAAATCAGTCCTGGGGAACATCTCCTCTTAGTCCAGTGAAATTGATTTCAGGTTTTGGCCTCTAGATCTGTAAGAGAATGCCTTTGTGTTGTTTTAAGCTACCAAGTGTAGGGTAAATTGTTAGAGCAGCCCTGGGAAATTAATACAGTCTACAATTCTGAAAATCTAGTAGAAGAGTTTAAGTCAAAAATATTCTACTAGACCCAGATGAAAAATTTAGAATAGTACTGGTATTCCATTGTACTGTAACAAGCTAAACTCTTTAAAACAGAAGCCAAAAGCAATACAGGGAGAAAACAGACTAAGACTTTAAATAATAATAATATTTGTAAGATAAATAAAAATGGAAAAGAGACATTTTTAAAAGGCAAGAAATACAAGGAAACCTAAAATGTAATGACAGAATTAAAATGTACTTCACACTTAGTAGGAGTGTAAGATCAGTGCAGAATATCAAATGACTGGATTTAGCATAGTGTTCCTAGAATACAGAAGTTTCTAAAGATGAAAATTATGAGAGAAAAGATTATAGCTTAAAGCGGACAAAAAATAAATATCCATCAAAGAAACCATATACATTACTGAAGATGAAACCAGAACAATCAGAAATAGAGAAAACATACACTACTGAATAATAATTTCCTGAGCTGAAAAGATAGGAATCTTCTGAGTGTTGGGGCTTATTGTGTATTAGGAGAAAGTAATTAAAAGAGATTTGTATGCAAGTACATTCTGCAAAATTGCAGGAATAAAGAAAATTTAAACTACTAGAAAAATTCATACACATTTACAAAGAAAAAAACATCTCAAAGGGTAAAAAACACAGGTTGTGATCTAATGTCTTCTGTGGAACAACAAAAGAACCAATAAATAATAGAACACCACAAACAGAATTTTCAGGAAAAAGAATGGTTTTGAAACAGAAATTTTATAACCAAATTGTCTTCAATTTATAAAAGCCAGGGAAAGAATCGTTCTCAAATATACGAATGCCCTAGAAGTCTGCTGAGAAAAGTCATGTTTTTGTTTAAATAAAAAACATCTGTCTGAAGGCCAAGATATGAATCAAAATTAAGGTTAAAAGAGTTTAGGAATCATGGGCTAAGAGTACCAGCAGTTCTCCCCGTAATCAGTGCAGCCATTTCTAGTGGAACCACATGTAGTCATGTGGATTCACAGCTCAGACTTAAGAGTTTGGTCCCACCAGTCCTAGTTTCTTTTCTGTTTTATTCTTCTTCCCTATGAATGAAACAGTTTCCTAAGGTATAAACATGAACTCACTCACAGTTCAAATGAAATGTTCTTTCAATGGAATCTTGTTCTAGGGTTATCAAAAACAGTAACCAATGACCAACATTGGTTGGTCAGCACTTACGATGGCTGAAGATCTGGAATATGTACCCAGAGACCCAGTAAACAAGACAAGAGTAACAAAGAACAATATAATCGCTATTTTCATTTTCACAGTACTTAAATGATGACTTTCCTCCTTCTTAAAACTCCAAATAGAATCACCTAAGTCATGACAACACCCCTCAGGAAGTGCCTCTTTCTATCCTGAGAACAACCTCTGAATATTCCTATGGCATTCTGTTGTTTAAGGGGAAAAATATACCTCGAAAATAGATTGTAAGAAATACACACCAGAATTTCAGAGAGTATCTCTTGGTGGTAGAATAATAAAGGATTATCTTTTTCGTGTGATAGTTCTGTATTTTCCACGTTTTCTGCAATTAATTATAACTAATTGCAACTTTAGAGAGAACACATTTAAAATAAAGCTATATAATTTTAGGTAAAAATAGGCAAAAATTATGTAAAAAAGAAAAAAAAACTATGAACAAAAGCAAAGTCTAGAGAAATCAGCACAGAACTTTAGAGACATTTACCTCTAAGGAGGCATTTTACTTCTTTTTTCCTAATAAGGATATTTTGTACTTGTAAAGACGAAAATACAATTTGTTTAAATCTTCTAACAAGCATACATACAAAAATAAAGGCTTCCTTTAAATTTGTCCTCAATGACCACAACGTTTGGGGGTGGGGAGGAGATACAATATCTTTAAACAGTCAAAACACATAATCCCTTCCCAGGAAGTAAGAGAAGTAGTCTACTGTGTTGTAGTAGCTTTGGGAAAGTCTGGTCTTAGGCTGAGAAAATACTTTTTGTTTGTTTGTTTTTGTTTTGTTTTGTTTTGTTTTAATTTTTATTGTGTTATGTTAGTCACCATAAAATACATCATTAGCTTTTGATGCAACATTCCAAGATTCATTGTTTATGTACCACACCCAGTGCTCCATGCAATATGTGCCCTCCTTAATACCCACCACCAGGCTCACACATCCCACCACCCCCCTGCCCTCCAAAACCCTCGGTTTGTTTCTTGGAGTCCACAGTCTCTCATGGTTCATCTCCCCCTCCGATTCCCCCCCTTCACTTTTCCTTTCCTTCTCCTAATGTTCTCCATGTAATTCCTTATGTTCCACAAGTGGAACCATATGATAATTGACTTTCTCTGCTTGACTTATTTCACTCAAAATAATCTCCTCCAGTCGCATCCATGTTGATGCAAAAGTTGAGAAAACACTCTTGATTAACTAAAGCAGAAGCCCGGGCACTAGGTGTGTCACAGATTTACTTCTGCAATACGAGGGCAGCTCTCTGAACACATGATCTGAAATGCCTCTTGAAGACAGCTCACCTGTCATTTTTGCCAAGAAGCACTATGACAAATACAGCGCATGCTGGCCACTGACCGCAAACTCCAGGTGGGCAGAAGTTAGGTCCTGTGCGCTGTTTTATCCTCCACACAACCACAGTGCCTAGTATACAATACGCATGACTTATTTTGAACAAATGAATGTTAAAATAGAGGATGATGCTTATTTTCCAGATGGCAAGGATGTCATAGGCTTCTAGGCAAAAAAAAAAAAAAAAAAAGACAAGAATTCCAGGAGAAAAGTGGATATTGGGTGGTAATTCGGTGGGAGTGTTCTTAGTGGCCCCTGCCCCGCCCCTGCAAAAAGTGCAACAAATAACTAGCCATATGTTTGTCTCATATAATCCTAAATTTTTTAAATTAATTCTTCCAAGTTTACTATGCACTGATGTTTGGACAATATGGGATCTTACTGATTTTAGTCAAGTGTTTGGTGCCAAACATACAAGAGTTAGACATGAGGGGGTATGCACACCAAAACTATTTGGCTCCATCTGCCCAGTTCGGTCTCTGTACCACATGGAAACAATCTGACATAGTCAAATCTTACATTGTAACAGTTTAAATGCCAAACGAACAAAAAAGAACGAGGTTGGTAGCTAAAAGGTGAAGTAACTCCTTTACTTGTCTCTGAAGCAAGTTGGTAATCCCAATGTTAGAAAAACTGGAACCTAAAATACCTGTTAAATCGAGGGGATGACTCCCCATGATGCCTTCACATATATACATCAGTCAAAAAATATCCACATCCCACTCCCTTCCAGGTAAAGGAGGTTGACCTGAATATTTAGTTTTCTAGAAATTCTGTGATGGAAGATATAGTTGTTTTGTAATATAAAAGGATGATTAAGTTTTAAAAAACAAAATTACAAAAATATTCGGTCACGAATCTTTGTTTTTTTATTTATTCACAGGTTATGCATGAGCTAGAATAATTGTGCAAATTCTGGAATGAGCTGGGCTTTTTAGAAAACAAAAACAAGAATCTAATCCCCTAAGAAAGATTGTTAATTTTTAGTTATTTCCATCTGTTTTTGATGATTGGCTTGTCAGAAAATTGAAGTTCATTAATGTATCATTATCTTTACTAAAATTCATTAAAACAATACAGTCAAGGCAGGAGAAAATATTCTGGTGGCAAAAACAAAAGGATAATTACAGAACAGCATTTAGCTCTGTTTATGTCAGTATTTTCATTCTAAATGTTTCACTCTATTCTTTTCTATTCTCCTAGTCACAGCTATGAGAGAGTTGGTCACCTTGAGAGGTACAGACCATGTGTGACTGCTGGAAAGTTAACTAAGTTATAGGCAAAGTATTATAGAAAATTAAGTACAAAGAGATTCACAAAGCATAAGTCAATAAAGATATAGCAAATATCACACATAAATATAACAAATATTAGTTAAATAAGCTAACAAAATGAACTTTCTATTGGTATGATTAAAAAGTACAATTAATCAGGCTTAAGAATTAGCCATTTCCACTCATCCTTTTCAGTCTTTTCAATCATCATCAGAAAGGAGGCAAAGATAAACATAAATCAACATTCCTACTTGTTAGAAATATAAGTAATAGTCTAAGTTCTGGGTGAATGATGAAGATTCTGGATTTTAAAGTGTTAAATATTATCTATAAAGCTCAGTAGCCATGTGGACCCTGTTTCCATTATCACTAATAAATGAAAATTGACTGTACTAATAAAATATTTCACAGATGCTCTGTCTTCTTACTCCTACACAGCAACAGATCAAATTCAACAAAATTCGGTTCTTTTGAGAAACATAATATGTATCATTTTAGCAGCAACTTTAAGAATAAATGAGAACAAAATAAGGTGTATTTCTTAATTTACCTAACTGGTTTTATTAATGACTATATCAATATATGAATCCATCCTCTAGTTAAAGTGTTATACTTGCCTTAACCTAAAAAAGTATTGAAGTCCACTCATTTGCCTATGCCATGGTCTCCATTTGTGATGGCTAATTTTGTGTCAACTTGTCTAAAACACAGTGGCCAGATATTTGGTCAAATATATCTGGATATTGCTCTAAAGGTATTTTAGATGAGATTAATATTGATATCTCCTTTGAATAAATCAGCTTGCTCTCAATAACATGGGTGGGCCTTATCCAATCAGTTGAAGAGCTTAAGAAAAAGACTGACCTCCCCGCCCAAAAAGAGAATTCTGGCATCAGACTACCTCCAGACTCAAATTTTGGACTTGTTAACTGCTACAATTGCATAAGCTAATTCCTTAAAATAAATCTCTCCATATATAGAGTCAAAAGGAGAAAGAGATTTAAGGGATCACATATGAAGAATGAGAGAGAGGGTATCTATCATGTATCTACCTTTCTATCTAACTATACCTCTATTTATCAAAACCTCTATATAAATATATAGATAAATAAGTCGATGTAGATAAAGATCTAAGTATATTTATATGAAAAGATAGAGAAAGTTTGGGGGGAGCCTACTGGTTCTGTTTCTCTGGAGAACCCTGACTACTATACCCCAATAAGCATCCTAACCAGTTTCCACCATCCCAAAGTATATTCAATTTTCAAGGCCAAATTTTCAAGGCCCATCATCTTTTCTCTCCACTCAAAAAAGCATATTGGAATTCAAAGGAATGTGACTGGCATGATTACAAAGATAACCCTCAATCCATTCTAATTACTGAAAATTTAAATAATTTTAAAAGTTTTGTCTTTTCAGCATTAAGAAAAATATGCCTTGCAACTACCTCACTGATATAACAATGTGAATGGTCACGGAGCCTGAGACCACTCATCTCCACCACAGAACAGAACACAACTCATTGCTTTTTCTCCTTATGGGTTACCTTTTTCTGTGTGTTTGTTTTTTTTTTTTAGAATTTATTTATTTATTTGACAGAGAGAAATCATAAGTAGGCAGAGAGGCAGGCAGAGGGGGGGGGGGGAAGCAGGCTCCCTGCTGAGCAGAGAGCCCGATGTGGGGCTCGATCCCAGGACTCTGAGACCATGACCTGAGCTGAAGGCAGAGGCTTTAACCCACTGAGCCACCCAGGCGCCCCACCTTTTTTTGTTTTAATTCAGCTACAAGTCCATAAATTCTTCATAGGACATGGCTAATATCTAAAAGTTATTTGTAATCCTATACACCACATGCACAGCATTTTGTATGGTCAGTTTTCAAAAAGTTAAAAAAAATTTTAATCAACATCACTTTGCCTTCAAAATTCAGATGATACCTTCACTTCCATTATGGTTACTTATACCAAAATGTCTTTATATCTATAAAAGATAGAAGCAAAAATTATATAACAACTCCCATCTCCACTTGAATGAAGCCTCTATCAGAATTTGAACAATTACTAGATATTAATTGAAATTAAGTTATTATTAACTTTTAGATACAGTAATGATATTTTGGTTATGCTTTAAAAAATTCTTTATATTTTATAATAAAACTGAAAAATATTTAATGGAAGGATATCAAGGAATTTGCTTTAAATAGCCCAAGTTGGGAAGGGAACTGAGTGAGTGCATGGATGAAATAATACTGGCCATGAATTTATTATTTTTATTTTATTATTATTATTTTATTATTTATTATTGAAGCTGGGCGATGTGTACTTGTGGGTTTATTATCCTACTCTCTATTTTTGTATATATTTGGATTTTCCATAATAAAATGCTTTTTTATCTGTTTATTCCAAAATGCATAAACTTTTCCAATGCCAAGAAAAGTTTGAATTAAATAGCTAATCATCAGGAAAAAAGAGCAGACCACAGAGCAAAACATGAATAACAATACTTTTCTATCTGGCAAGATCTAGTTTGAAAAAAGAAGAATAGAACTGCACAATAAGGTGCAAGAAAGCTCAGCTAAGCAAAATCCCCACCAAGTCCTCACATGGTGGCTTTGTTGAAAATATTGTAAAATCCTAAGCTGGAACCTTCCTCAAGGAGAGCAGAGCATGAGAAATTTGTTTATTGTCTGTCTTCTCTGATAGATTATAAGTATTACAAGGTCAATAACTTTTGTCATGCTCACCAGTGTCTATCCAGCAACAACCAAAGCACATACAGTAGGTGCTCAATAGATACCCATTAATTATTCCTGTATATAAAATATGTTCTCCCCTGGCTACTACCACAAGACCATAAACTATTAATTATAGATATTAAACTATTAGAATAAAAATTCATTTCAAAGATTCAAGTTTTAATTATATATGCACCTTTCTAAAAATTATTTATCAGTAACTTACATCTATTTCACATGTTAAGGTGAACTTCTACATACACCATCTCATTTTAGCTTCATCCAAAGAGAGAGAGATAAAACAGGGATTACCTCCCCCATTTTAGAAAAGAAAAAACTGAAGCTCAGAATATATTGATCTGCTGAGATTCTAATCCTGGTTTTTTACTCATGATCCTTCACTCTTTCAACTGGAGAACCATCTGTATGTTCTTTAAGGATATCTCTAATTAATCAAGCATTTTCACTCAGCATTATTAATTCTAGGAGAGAAAACATCCTGAAGTTGAGCCCAGAGTTAAAGGATAAGAGACAGAAAATCAAACCTATTATGTGGGCTTTTAGATACGATATTAAGGAATATCATTTCAAATATTAAAAGATATGTAGAGTCTACCTTTCACTGTATAAATAGAAAGCCAAACAAACAAAAAAAAAAATCTTTTCCACTCTAGCAATGAGAACAAGACAGTCTATAAAACAATAATTTTTGAGCCACTAAGAGAGCTGAGGTCACAAGGCAACCTAATGAACAGGTTGACAAACTCTTCCAAGAAGAGACAGAATACAATTCACCCTGGACAGACCATGAGAAGAAGAGATGACCATCACAGAAGCATGCAAGTAAAAAACAGCTGAAAATTTTTATAAACCTTTAAAGGCCAAATGCAGAGTCACTTACTAGTACAGAATTCTTAGAAGCCCAAATGGGGCATCTGCATCCACACTTCTACTCTTTTCTAAAGGCTTCCAGTGAGTTTGATGGTAAGGCAAGAGATCTGAGAGAGCTCTGTGACGTAGGTATGTGGGTCTAATCTTAGTTCACAGGTGGAGCAGAAGAACCTAGAGAAGCCTGTCTCCAAAAGAGACACTGCATGAGGACAACGTGGTGGTTGGCTGCTGCAGGAGGAAAGACAGGAAACTCAACTAAGTTTATGAAGCCATTAAAACTCTGATACCAAAGCCAGACAAGGATGTTATAAGAAATAAAAATAGGGGCGCCTGGGTGGCTCAGTTGGTTAAGCGACTGCCTTCAGCTCAGGTCACGATCCCAGCGTCCTGGGATCGAGCCCCACATCAGGCTCCCTGCTCAGCGGGGAGCCTGCTTTTCCCTCTCCCACTCCCCCTGCTTGTGTTCCCTCTCTCGCTGTCTCTCTCTCTGTCGAATAAATAAAATCTTTAAAAATAAATAAATAAAAATAGTCCAATGTCCTTGAGAAATATAGATGCAAAAAACCTTAATAAAATATTAGCAAATCAAAGCCATCAATATATGAAAAGCATAATATATCATGGTCAATTAAGTATAGCCCAAGAATATAAAGTTGGTTTTATATATGAAAATTAATAGTGTAAGTCATTCACTACAGTAAAATACAGAGAAAAATCAATAATCGTTAAAGTACATATACAAAAAACATTTTACAAAATTCAACACACATTTATGATTTAAAAAATTTCTTTTACCACAAATTAGGAAAAAGGGAAATTTCCTCACCCTGATAAAGGGAACCTACAAGGAAATATAGCTAATGTCATACATGATGATGAGATATTGATGCCATCTGCCTAAGATCTGAAACAAGATAGGATGTCTGTAATCGCTGCTTCTACTTAACATTGTGCTAGAGTTTCTAACTAGTGCAATAAAGCAAAACAGTGATAAAAGTCATACAATTTGGAAAGAAAAAAGTAAAGCTATCTTTATTCCTAATGACATGACTGTGTATGTAGAAAATTCTAGTGAATTGAAAAGAAAACTAGTAGAACTAGTAAGTGAATTTAGCAATGTCGCAGTGTACAAAATCAATTAAAAATCATTTGTATTCTGTATAGTAGCTTGAACAATTATAAAAATCAGTTAAGAATAAATTTAACAAATAGCATGTAAAACCTTACATAAATATAAAATATACATTTTACAAATATAAAATATTGCTGAGAGAGTAAAGATTTACATAAATGAAGAGATACATTATGCTGATGGATTAAAGACTTAATTAACTAATTGAAGACTTAACATTAAGATTGTTGTTTTATATCCCTCAAGTGATACACAGAATCAAATCAAAGCCAATTACAATCACAGCCAGCACTTTTTCTGGAAATTGACAAGATAACTTTAAAAATTTGTTTGAAAAAGCAAAGTAATAAGAATAGTTAAAACAATCTTGAAAAGAAACAAAATTGGGACGCCTGGGTGGCTCAGTTGGTTAAGCAACTGCCTTCAGCTCAGGCCACGATCCCAGAGTCCCGGGATCGAGTTCCGCCTAGGGCTCCCAGCTCCATGGGGAGTCTGCTTCTCCCTCTGACCTTCTCCCCTCTCATGTTCTCTTTCAGTCTCTCTCTCTCTCAAATAAATAAAAATTTAAAAAAAAGAAAGAAAAGAAACAAAATTGAAGGATGTGCACCACATAATTTCAAGACTTAGTATAAAGCTACAGTAATAAGATAATGTGGTATTGACAAAAGGATATATAAATAGACCAATGAAACAGGTTAGAGAAATAAACACACAAAAATACAGAGATTTTTGACAAAGGTACTAAAGCAATTCAATGGAAAAAGAAAAATATCTTCAACAAATGGTACTACCTTGAGCCATATAAAAAAAACTAATTTTGAAATGGATCATAGGTTGAAACATAAAAGCTAAAACAACAAAGCTACCAGGAAAAAAGTATAGAAGATCTCCACAACATTGGGACCAGCAATGATTTTTCAAAGAAGACACAAAGCACAAGTCAGAAAGAGAAAATTAAAAATTGGACTTCATCAAAAATAAAACCTACTCATAAGAAAAGACAAAAAGAAAACGAAAAAAAAGGCAAGTTATACACTATGAGTAAATATTCACAACACCTGACAAGGACCTAATTCCCGAATATATAGACTCTTACAACTCAGTAACAAAAAAACAAGTGACTCTATTTTAAAAATGGGCAAAAGACACAGACACATCACAAAAGATATACAAATGGCAAATACGCATGTGAGAAACTGCTTAGCATCATTAGTCATTAGGCAGAGGAATGCAAATTGAAACCTCAAAGAGCTACCCCCACTGAAATGGCTTAAATGAAAGAGACTGACAACAAATGTTGGAGAATGGGGGGCAACCAGAACACTAATACACAGCTGATGAGAATGTAAAATGGTTATCACCACTTTGTAAAACCCATTTTCCTTCTTACACACACATCTATTCTGTAACCCAGCAATTCTGCATCCAGATATTAATCCAAGAAAAATGAAAACATAGGCCCACACAAATACTTGCACCAAATGTTATGGAAGCTTTATTCATAATAGCTAAAAACTGGAAACAATTCAGACGTCCATAAACAGGAGAATGGATAGCTACACTGTGGCGCCTGGGTGGCTTAGGCAGTTAAGTGGCCAATTCTTGATTTCAGCTCAGTGTTGTGAGATGAGCCCAGCTACAGACTGCGCTGGGCGTGGAGCCTGCTTAAGATTTTCTCTCCCTTCTCTCTCTGATCCGCCCCCCTCTAAAAAAAAAAAAAGAATGAACTGATACATGCAACAACATGGATTCATTTCAAAAACATGCTAAATAAAAAACATCAGACAAGAAAACATACATGTTATATGATTCCATTTATATGAAATTCCCAAATTGGCAAAACTAAACTATGACAACAGAGATCAGGTCAATACTTACTTCTAGAGGCAGAGAGTAGAGTAGGGGTGGATTGATTGGGAACAGTCAGACAGAAACTTTGGGGAGTGATAGAAATGCTGTGTCTTGATATCCATTCCTTAAAACTTAAGGAATGGTATCTTTGAGATATGAGCATTTCACTAAATGTGAGTTATATTTCAATAAAAAATAAAGATAAATTAAACATTCTATGTGCCTTCTATTAGCATCTTCACATAAGCAATTTACATTACTCGTGTTATGGTGCCAAACCAAATTTAAGTTATAATCCTAAAAGGTTAAAAGCTCCTCCCAAACACTTTTTGGACTCTAAAGTTCATCTTCAGAATAAATCAGTCACAAAACAAATCATTTCAAAATCTAAATAGCTGAGTAGTTTTTCTGGGAATAAGTTCTTGTTCTTTTGCTAGCAAATGCACCAAATTTTAAAAATCATTTTTTAAGTACTGCATCAAGGTGGTTTTCTGTTAAGGAGAATCAGCATTCTTGTGTGTATTTTAGATTAGCATAGAAGACTTTCTTAACTTCAGAATTCCTGCAATATTATACAATTCAAGTTATTAATATTCCATTCTAAAAGTAGTAATCAAAGTTCAGCACTTCACAGTTTATACTTAACTTCTACATAGTCTTGTCTGATTCTCATATTTGCCATGAACAGTAGATAAAAGAGTAATTTTCTTCCTCATTATAAATAAGACAAAACATTGGTTTTCTCTTTTTTTTTAAGATTTTATTTATTTACTTGACAGAGAGAGATCACAAGTAGGCAGAAAGGCAGGCAGAAAGAGAAGGGGAAGCAGGCTCCCCGCTGAGCAGAGAGCCCAATGTGGGGCTCGATTCCAGGACCCTGAGATCATGACCTGAGCCGAAGGCAGAGACTTTAACTCACTGAGCCACCCAGGCGCCCCTGGTTTTCTCTTCTTTCACTGTTCTTCCTGATCTTGCTTGAAATTTTTGTTTATTTAACTATTTTCCTCTTTGATTCCTTAACTTCTAACCATATTTTCTAACTCTAGCATCTCCCTTTTAGGCTTTGTGCTTAATTGAGATCCCCACTTTTCCTAAATAAATTATTCTTTTTATCAAAATATTTTTTTTTTCATTTTGAGGCCACTCTTTCAAAGCAAAGGCAATTTTAATGATGCCAAAAATACATTAAAGGATTTTTAGCAACTAGATATCTTTGATGTATCCTTCAGAAAATATTTGTTCTCATTTTCATTGATAATTAAAAACCTAACTCTAACAAAACAATAGAAAAACAGGAAATTAAAGAGTAATGAGTGAATGAATATAATTTTATTTAGCCATTTTACTTATTATTTTTCTCTACATCAATTTACTAATTCTAATGAAAATTGTTTTAAAGACCTGTGGTATTAGAATCACATATAATCCTATCTATTTTTAACTGCATATTATTTCAGAAACACTAAAAATTGGAAAATATAAATACCGTTTTAAAAATTAATGCTCTACAGATTAATTGTGGAAAACCACTTCCATTCACATACAATTAAAAGAAAATGATTAGGGGATAATTAAGATCATGAAAAACATAAGAATTCTTTTTAAAAGTCTACGTGTTTTCCCAATTTTGTAAGTGGGAGATAAATGGTCTCATTTTTTAAACCACAATAAGAGAAAATGCACCAGTCATTTAAATATTTTTCAATACATTTCTGAACCAAATTTTGCCCCACAGAGGAATTTAAGACAAAAATTAGAAACCCAGGAAAAGACTTTATAACATTCAATTATACTCATTTTCATGCATTAGTCTTCCATTTTTTAAGTCAGATAAGCTTGCAAAATTTTCTATAGCACACATGGTCATGAATTATTAAATCTAATTTTTAAAACTTTTGCCAGAGAAACTACCTTAGTTGTAAAAAAGAGATTGTAAATCTGATTGGAAAACCAACTGCAAAAATAGGCAAATTAAGGAATAAGATCTTGCTTTTTGTATTTCAGAAAATGATTCCAAAGTCACTGTAAGTAAATTAACCAATTTTAAAACCAATTCAACAATATTAAAATTTTGGCTATCAAGGACAAATTATTCTCAGTGTGTATATTCAGGAAGAAATACTCCAAACAGTGAGAAGAAAGAAAGAGAAAATTAAAAAGCAAGCAAACAAAAACTACCTTCAGAAAATGCTCTCACAGAGGTTTGCTTTATAGGACTGATGGTACAAGTAATTAGTATGACAATTAATAAATGGCACTTTGAAGAACTGCTAAACCCCAGTAAACCTTTAAGTTAAACCACCTTGGCTTTTATTTGTTTTTAAGCAACAGAATTATAGTTTGCCATCATAGTTTCACTACCTCATCTTTAAAAGATTCACATGTATGAAATGCTTGGAAGAAACATCCCTTATATACACTGTATTTCCCAGTGGACATAGCTTAGCAAAAACTGATAAAAATGAAGGGTCATAAAATAGAAAATCCATTTTCATACTCATTGGTGTGTAATTGAATAGATTCTTTGAATAGTTGCTATAAATTAATTCCAACTTAAAAGCAATGAAATATTTTACCTTTTGCAAAGCAGTCAGGAATGACAAAACTATTCTTTTCCCCCTTTAGCAAAGAAGGGATATTCTGTGATTTCAACAGTTATTGCCTTCATCTATCTAAACTATAAACCCATCTCATGGACTGCACAGGAAAATTTGGAGCTCCTTCAAAGCTCAATCATCCAAATACAACAGAGATTCTCATTGGTTTAAAGTATATTTTAGAACACTAGGATATTGTTCCAGGATATTAAATTTGAAGAATGACTGACTTTGGTTTCCTTATGAGTTAGGACATAGTAATGAATAGCTCTCCTCAGAGTTAGGATAGAGTCAAAAATATATTTAGGGACACAAATAGGTCTACTGGTCCATAAAATTTGTCAGCCTTGGCCATATGTATTAGAGAGAAAAACCACATCAGTTATTTTTCTTAATTAGGAATAATAAATGTGGTAGCTAACAGAACTACACATGACATAGTATCTACCACAGAGAGGTTTATGTTCTAAGATATACACAATCGGTGAGAGTAGCCTACAGATCATTGCTTACTTTTTTTAACTTCTTTTTCTTACGCCTCTTTTTTTAATCAGAAGTATTATTTACCACCATTATACTCACTCAAGCAAGCAATACTTACTAAACCTTAGGAATAATAATGTAGTGTGGTTTTCTTCAGGGCTAAATACATTGTTATACCTAGTATTTCAGTCCAATACATAGTTTTATTGTCTACAATCCCAGCATGTATTTATTTCATATTTACTAGGTGCAGCTAAACACTGAATGCTTACTATGGGCCAGGCATGTGCTAAGTGTTGAGACTACAAAATGAACAAGACACAGCCCCAGGCTTTTAGAAATACAAATTCTAATAGGGAAAACTAAATAAAGACAACTCACTACCACCTTGCAGTAAGTGTGTACTAGATGTACGTTGTGGAGGCTCAGTCAGAGACAAAGCAATTCCATCTGAGGAGTCCAGAGATAACTTCACAGGTGATGATGGGACACTTCAGCTGGATACTACAGGATGATGAGTAGCTCTAGCAGGAGATGGAAGAGTTTCTGTCTTAAGGAGGAGGACAGCAATAAAAATGAGGAGTTAAGGCTCTGAGTCCTACATTCCCAGGACATTCAAACGCTCTTTGAGAGACAGAGTACTTGAGACTTAGTACAACTGTTTAGCCAGACTGGAAGGTGTAAGTGAGAGAACTCAGTCAAAATCCGTAAGTTGCCCATGATATCCGGAGAGGCTGACTAGGCAGGACAAGACTGGCAGTCAGGAGCTTTGTTAAGAAACATAACTGTTGGGGGTGGGAGGTTACCTGGGGGGCTCAGTCAGGTGAGCATCGGATTCTTGGTTTCCACTCAGATCATGATCTCAGGGTCACAGGATCAAACCCCATGTCAGGCTCTGTGCTCAGTGCAGAGTCTGCTTGAGATTCTCTCTCCCTTTCCCTCTACTTCCCCCCTGCCCCTTCCCCCAACCCACACCCTCTTTCTTTCTCTGTCTCTCTCAAATAAATTAAAAAAAAAAAAAAGAAAGAAACCTAACTGATGGTTTAACAATGTGACCTTTTCCTTGATGCTATAACTAGAAACTCCAAATAACTCTCTCCAATGGATTAACTTTAGATTCCTATTTTAAACCCTGGGTTTACTCTGCCTTCCTACAGTTATATTTCCTAGCATAATTTTACAGTAATTGAAGAAATGTTCAGGACTTATCCTTCATATTTAATGGCCTCTCTGATAATAAAATGCTCTAAATACACAGTAACCAGCCAACTCAGTTTACACAAGACTGCCTCTAATTTAGCACTAATAGTCACAAATCCTGGGAACCTCCTCAGTCCAGAGAGAACTGGGCCAGTTGATCACTCTAAGACTTTCCACTCCCAAGGCTCTAACAGAATAGGTACACAGCATTGCTTTTTGTAGTGAATTTTTTTTCTAAATCTACTATTTTAAAATATAACATAGAGATATGCACAGAAATTGTTATATGTATAGTTTTTAACAAATAGTGGACCACTTGGTACCAAAAACAAGATATATGCCACCACCTCAGAACCTTTCCTTCTCAAAGTGTTTTTCCTCCCCCAAGAATTAATTCCTTTCCTGAATTTACTTCTAAATGTTCCTTTGTCTTTTTAAAATAAATTTGCCAATGGTATTAAGCTATAAAACTTAGCTCTACCTTTTTATTTGAACTTCATCTACCAAAATGCTTTCCTGTTTTGCTTTTAGTGCTTAGCATTTTATTTAGAAAACTCATCCGCTACATACTACATGTAGATGTAGGTTGTCCACTTTCTTGCTGTATACTCTTCCCTTGGATGCATTTAGCATAACTTAGTCATCATTGTACTGGTGGTGACATTTTAATTGTTTCCAGTTTCAGGTTATTACTGAAATGAAAGTTATCAGTTTTTTCATTTGTTTGGTGACTCAGTATATTATTTAAGAAATCTTTTCCTACTCCAACATCCTGGAGTAGTTCTCTATACTTTCTAAGAAAAAAAATTCACATTTCTTAACTTTTTCTTGAAATACAACTCATGAAGAAAACTGAACATGAGAATTCAGCTTAATAAATTTTCCCCAACATGTTTGTGAATGACGATATTTCTAGCAAGTTGAAATGCTTCTGATGTTCCTTCCCCTTTAGTCATGTAAGACGATGTGAGATAATTGTTTGCCTTTTTCTATGGGGGTAATTAATTTTTCTAGTACAATGTATTGGAAAGTTCTTTTTATTTCCACTCATATGCACTGCCATCCCTTTAGTAGGTCAGATACACACGTGAGGTATAGATCCCTTAGCAAACTCACTACGCCAGTCTGGCCTGGTGGTCACTTTCCACAGTCCTTGCAAAAGGAAGATCACACTCCAGGCCTTCTGCCAGCACTGGCACCCCAATACCCTCTGCTCACCTAGCTCTCCTGATGTGGACACCGGGCCTTCCAGACTTCCCACCCACACTAGAGCACACCCATTGCCCATGCACACCCATGTGCCTGTGTGCCTACCCCTGCATGAGGCTCACGTGCAACCCAGAAGGCTGCTTCCCACTTGACCATCTCTGACCCAGGTACACAGTGAACTTCTCTGCCTTCCAGCAGGGGGCAACTACATCTTCTCCAGTGCGGGGGCAGGAGGCCCCTTCAAAGGATCTCCATCCCCAAATGATCTCCCTCAGCCTTAGGATACACTGGACAATTCCCTTACATCTCTTTTATCATAGCTTAATAACTTTTTATATCAAATGTCCCTTGTTTAAATCACTGTGTACTCCATGTCTCCTGATTGGACCTAGACTAAAATAAACCCTTTACATTTTCGAAATATAAACTTCTAACATCCTCTGAAATATGATATTAGAGCTTTTTATTCTTTGAATGCTTGATAGAAATTGCCAGTGGAGCCATCTGCCCTGGCAGTTTTTGTGGAAAGATTTTTCACAAAGAATTACTTTTTAAAAAAATATCTTGTTTATCTATTTATTTAGAGAGAGAGAAAGAATCTCAAGCACACTCTGTGCTGAGTGCGGAGCCCGGGGGCGGGGCGGGGGGGGCGGGGGGGGGAGCTGGAGCGGGGGCTCGATCTCACAAACTTGAGATCATGACCTGACTGGAAATCAAGAGTCGGATGCTTTACCTACTAAGTCACCCAGGCCTCCCTAGTTACTTTCTTTAATAATTATCAAAGTCTAGGTTTTGTACTCTTGTTGAGTCAGTTAGGGTGGATTATATTTTTCCTATATTTTCCCTATATTTTTTATTGTGTCTACATTCTCAATATTTCTGTCATAACATCTTCTGTCTCTTCTTCTACATCTGTGATATCTATAACAATATCACTTTTTATATTTTTGTAAGATTTAATTTATTTTAAAGAAAGAGAGCATGGGGGGGAGGGGCAGCGGGAGAGGGAGAAAGAGAATGTCAGGCAGATTCTGCACTGAGTACAGGAGCCCGACGCTGGGCTCGATACCATGACCCTGAAATCATGACCTGAGCCAAAATAAAGAGCCAGAACCGACTGAGCCACCCAGGTATCCCTCACCTTTTATATTCTTAACATTGGTAAAAGGATTGAAATACATATATACTATGCTAACAGAGATCAAAAAAAGCTGATAAACCTTATACTTCAACTTTCTAAATTCTATGTTTTAAATGTATCTCATACATAGCATAGAGTTGACTTCTTTCCTACGCTCTAAAATTCTTTGACTTTTGGGACGCCTGGGTGGCTCAGCCGGTTAAGCATCTGCCTTCGGCTCAGGTCATGATCGCAGGGTCCTGGACTGAGTCCTACTTCAGGATCCTTGCTCAGCAGGAACCCTGCTTCTCCCTCGGCACCTTCCCCTGCTTGTGGGTGCTCCCTCTCTCTGTCAAAATAAATAAATAAATAAAATCTTCAATAAAATACTTTGACTTTTAACTAGAGTATTTATTTTCATTTATTTTCAATGAGCAATATTTTTGTGTCCACTTAATTTTTGTTTCCTATTTTGTCACTTATTCCTTTTCTCCCTCTTCTTCCCTCATTTGTGCTAAGTACTTATTATTATGCTATTTTTAACCCTCCACCAGTTTGAACATTATACACTTTTGAAAATGATATTCCAGATATTAAAAATGCATATTTAACAAAAGCTTTATCCTTTCCTTAGATAAACAAAATTTGCTAGAATGCTTTAACTTTTATGTTAATTTAAAGATAACAGAATATAATCGCTAATATTTTAATTATATTTTTAGACCTATTATACATTATTGCTATTGCACATCATCAGCTTATTTTCCTATAGATATTTATGAGTTTTTAAATCTGTATTTTCCCAGGACAGGGAAATGTCCTGGGAAATTTGAGGTGCTGCCTGGGTGGCTCAGTCAGTTAAGTGTCTGCCTTTGGCTTAGGTCATGATCCCAGGGTCCTGGGATCTAGCCCCACATCAGGGGCCCTACTCAGCAGGGAGCCTGCTTCTCTTTCTGCCTTTGCCCCTCCTCTACTCGTGTTCTCTCTCACTATCTCTCTCTCTCTCTCAAATAACATAAAATCTTTAAAAAAGAAATAAATAAATCTATATTCTCCCTTGAATTTTAGTTCTCCCTTTTCAGATCATTTTTCTTGTCCTTAAGTACATCTTTAATATTTCCTTCATGAGATTCAGTTGGTCATAAACACTCTCAGTTTTTGTTTATTTAATTATATCCTTATTGAACCTCTTTTTTTTTTTTTTTAAGATTTTATTTATTTGAGAGAGAGAAAGAGAGCACACAGAGAGAGAGGGAGAAGCAGACTCTCCACTGAGCAGGGAGCCCGAACCAGGACTCCATCCCAGCACCCTAAGATCATGATGCTCAATGCCAGAACCCTAAGATAATGACTTGAGCTGAAGGCAGATGCTTAACTGACCGAGTCGTCCAGGCAGCCCCTCATTTAACCTCTGGAAAGATATCTGCGATGCGTATAGACTTTCAGACTCACAGGTATGGCTGTAAGCACACTGAGGTTATTATTCCACTATCTTCAGGCTTTCATTGTCATTGTTGAGTAATCAGTTATCTTACTGCTCTGGCTGTGGAAATAATTGCTCCTTCTCTCTTTTCCTTTTCTCTTTTTTTTCTTTCTGACCGGCTCTTTAAAACGATTTCTTTTTGTTTGGTTTCCTTTATCTTCAGTATGGTTTCAAAGTATATACTTCTTTTTATCTATCCAATTTAGGATTTATTAGGCTTCTTAAATATGAGGATTATTGTCTTCCATCAGTTCTGGAATAATTTCAGCCACTATCTCTTTAGATGTTGTCTTTTCCATATCCCTAAGAGTTGATATGCTCTCCTTCTTGGACCCTGAACACAGGTATATTAGATCTCTTCAGAGTATTTTCATGGTATCACTCTTGCCTTCTCTTCTGTATTTTGCTACTTGTCTTTCTGTATTGAATCCTGGGTAATTTCTTCTAACATTTCTATCAGTTCACTAGTTATCTCTTCTGCAGCATCCAACATGCTACCAAATATGTTCACTGCCAATATAATTATTGTGTTTCTCTTTTCTAGAATTCCTGCTCTTCTTATTCCAAATTTATGTCACTTTTTATAACTTCTTATTCTCTACAAATATCTTCAACTTCTCATTTATTCCTTTTAAACACACTGGTATAATTGTTTTAATATCTGAATCTGATAATTCCAGTATCTGAATCTGAATGAGTCTTTTGCTATTGTCTTTTGCTTCAATTGGTTCTTATACCTTTTCTATTGTTTTCTCATGTGCTTAGCTATTATTCACTCATTGATTGACTTTTAAGGGCAAGGTCTTTGTCCTTAAAAAAATAATTTAAGTTCTCCTTAATCACTAGGGTTTTGCACTTCCTTCTACTACTAGCCAGTTGGAAATCAACTTAAACTAAGTCATAACTTAGGATCCCTCACTAAGGTAGGCTATGTGTACATGAGGCACAAATCCACGCAAGACCCTGTATGTGGCCACAACTCAGAGAACTTTCTTTCATATTTTTCTTTTCTGTTTAGCAATGAGGCAACTTTAAAAAAGTAAAAACAAAGAAAAACAAAAAACAGTTCCTGTAATTGATGGAGAAGGAATGGGTTTCATTCCAATTTGCTCTTACCCTCGCTTAATGTGGGGAGGCTTTTGTGTAAAAATCTCCACCAGAGACAGATTCTAAGCCTTGACGCTGTCATCCTTATCCACATGCTTGCTTCTCCCAACTGTGCAGCATCAACCATGCCTTCATGGCATAAACAGGTTTGGCACTCCAATATTCTGCTTCCCACTCTAGTTATAGATGGTCAATGAAAAACTGGCCTGTGACATTCCCACTCTTTTTAGTTCTTCAGTGATTTTTAATAGTTTTTAAAACATAATTTATCTAACATATTTTATTTTTTCAAAAGGGGTAATTTATCCAAATAATATTTCTTCCTCCCATTAAGTGAAATAAGTGCCTCATCAGAATTGTCAAATTATTAAAATCAAAGTTTAATAGATTACATTTATCCACAAACTAAAAAGAGGTGCTATTCCAATGTCCACATTTCCTTGGCTACATAGTAACATATTTTATAGTCTTATACACATATTTATCTGTCCATGAGTAGATATAAGTAACGTTGGACTATATTTACACCTGTGATATTAATCACTGGCAGGTCTCCAAACACCCTTTTCCCAATTTAGAAACAATACAAATGTAAACATGGTATTAAAATAAAGAAATCAATATGTCTCAATGATTCAATATAACTGTCATAAAATACACAATGTTTTTTAAGAATATTTTAGAGTTGTTTCACAACAACCTTGTTTATCTGTTAAAAAATAGTCAGAACAATCAGCCAATCTATTATCTACCAAAAGATACTACCCACTATGCTCTACATTGAATTGTGTCCCCCAAAAAGATATGTTGAACTTCTAACCCCCTATATCTCAGAATGTGACTGTTTTTTGGAAACAAAGGTCATTGCAGATATAATTAGTTAGATTAAGATGAGGTCATATTGAAGTAGAGTGGGCCCTTAATCCAATATGACTCCTGTCCTTATAAGAAAAGGAGAAACACAGAGACATACGGAAGACTGTGATATAAAATCAGACAAAGACTGGTATTATGCTGCCATAGGACAAGTAGCACCTAGGGATATCACAAACTGGAGAAGAAAAGAAAGGATACCCCTCAAGACTTCAGAGGAAGCATGACCCTGCCAATAACTTGGTTTCAGATTTCTGGCCTCCAGAACTGTGAGGCAATAAATTTCTGTTATTTTAAGCCATTTAGTTTGTGGTAACTTGTTACAGCAGCAGTAACAAACTAATAAACCCTATTAAAATGTTATTGTAAATTTTACATTCTATCAGTAACTTTTGAGGAAGTTATTAGACTATCATTTAACATAAAAGTACAGTAATAATATACTGTGTGTTAAAGATTAATGTATGAATTATAATTCTCTCAGGGAGGCTTCCTTGTCGGCATTTGCTTGAGTTCCTCAAAATATTATTACACCTTCTGGTTTACAAATTGTGAAGTAAAAATGCAATCTTTGCCCCTTCTACTCTTGGAAATAGTCCAAAGCCAATAATAAAAATTAAACATAAGAAAACCAAGTTCCTTTGATGAAATCAGAAGCCATCTAAAACCCAGAAGCACATTATGAGAAAACCTCGAAATATAGACGAAAATTACATGGAAGTGCAAGAAGAGGAAATTAAAGACACCACAGTTGCCGATCTCAGGTAATGCAGAGAACAGTTCTCCAATATAAGTAGCCACATCTTGGGGGGCAAATCCCTTTAGGCAGAAAAATGGAAATAAGGAGTTTATTCTGACAGCAGAAATGCCCTGAACCATATTTTCAGGGCATTAAGACATTTTCAAGTCTTAAGAAGTTGGGAAGGTGGGACTGACAGAATGAGAAAACACATAGATGAAGTAGATTTTCAATACTAAACCTCCAGTTGAAAAGGGGGTAAAGAGAGACATTCAGCAATGTGAGCTGTCCTTCAGAGTACAAATAAAACGGCTGGGAGAAGCAAAGGCTAAAAGAACTCATGCACACCACAGATCTGTGTCATTAAAGGTATCTTCCATTAACCTAGAACACTGCTCTGGCCAATCCCATCTACAAACCTCCTACAAATGGCTGGTCCAGGAAGAATGCACCCCATTCAAAGAGTCATCATCATCATTATCATTATCATCATCATCATCATCATCATCATCATCATCATCTAGCATAAAATATATACAAAAATACTGCAGAAACAAACAAAATGGAAAAGGTTTTTTTAAACGTAACACATGAATACCATTAGAAAAGTGTTGCCAGGGGGAAAAAAAGGGTGAATAATATTGCCACAACTAAAATAAACATTTCGACCAAACATATTGCCTAAGAAAGGTTTTGGAGGAAAAAGATAATTGCTTCTATTTAAAGAATACTCAAGAAAGGGATATAAAAGCTGAAGAAAGATATGGAGACACAACAGAGATCATTGCTTGAGTTGATGGAGCCCAAAAAGAAATAAAGGGAAAAAATTAAATCATTTGCAGAAATGAAGACAGAGTATGGAGCACTGAAAATAGGATTGATAAAAGTGAACATGAAATTATAAAAAATAAAGTTTAAAAGGATTACAAGAAAAATGATAGACATAGGAAACAGGCAAAAGAAGAAAGGAAACAAAGTAATAGAATAAAAATATATTAAAAACATACTGAAGGACATACTTTATATCAGGGAAAAAATTGTCACAGCATAATGCTCACTAAAACATATCTCAGAAATATTGTAAGAATTCAGAAATAAAAAATCCTTTGAACGGCCAGGCAAAAGAACAATATACCTATAAAAAGCAAAGCTGCAAGCTAGAAGGCAATAGAGAAATGTCTATAAAAAATGAGCATGACGTAAGAATTTCATCCAAGCCTAGATGATACAATCAATAAGTAACTGATCAAAATTTTGAGAAGGAAAAGAAGTTAGTTGGTAAATGACATACGTAGCTGATTTCCACATCTTTTATAGTCAAGGGGAATAATTCTCATTTGGAATCAGTAAATCACTTTATACAAAAATAGGTGTAAAATATGAATACCATGTATACTTCACCATGTATACTCTTTTTTTCAAGTTTTTATTTCAATTCCTATATAGTTAACATACAGTGTAATATTAATTTCCAGTGTACAATATGGTAATTCAACACTTCCATACAATACCCAGTGCTCATCATCACAAGTGCCCTTCTTAATCCCCATCATCTATTTAACCCATCTCCCCACCAACCTCCCCTCTGGTAACCATCAGTTTGTTCTCTTATAGTTAAGAGTCTGTTTCTTGATTTTGCCTCTCTCTTTTTTTTTCCCCTTTGCTCATTTCTTTTGTTTCTTAAATTCCACATATGAGTGAAATCATTATCATGTATACTCCTAATGCTTATCTATACACTAAGAAGAAAAACCTATCTGATAAAATTGGGTGGTGGATAAAGGAGACAAGAAGGAAGAATAAATAGATATATATACATTCCATTACTGTTCATGGGAAAGAACCCTAATTATATATAAAGAAAATATGTTTTCTGTGTTTAAAATATTAACTGCTATGGGAATTGACTTCCTGACACAAACAACTAAAAAAGTAGACAAAAGATTTATTATAAATAGATGGTAATTAGAAGCATGTGGTACTCTTCTAAGACTAGACAAACAGATCAGTGGAACAAAATAAAACACAGCAAGAGACCTGTGCATATGTGGACATTTAGATTACAACAGAGGTGGCCCAGAAGACCACTGGGTAAAGAGAGACTTTTCAATAAACATGACAACTGAGTGTCACAATGGCAGGAGAGGGTAGGGAGCATGGGGAAGGAATGAAACTGGACCCTTCTCTCATACCTTGCACAAAAATACACTTCAAAAAGCTTAAAACCTAAATATAAACATAAGAACTATGATAATTTAGAAGACATTAATGGACATTAATTTAATGACCTTTAGGTAGTGACGGTTTTACACTGAAGTTTACAAACAAGATACAAAAGGAAATAGTCATAAAGGAAACAATGATAAATTCAATTTCTATTTGTCACGGCACCATAAAAGAGTATATAAAGACAAACCATCGAGATAGAGAACTTTTTTCAACACATGCAACTGACAAAGATGCAGTTTATGAAATTAAATGAAAACTTTTTAAACTCAGTAAGAAAAAGGCAATAACTCAAAAGAAAAATGGAAAAAAGTCATTAAACAAGATTTTTTTAAACAGGAAATCCAAATAGCCAAGAAGCATATGTAAGAGTGTTCAATCTCATCAATAATCGGAGAAATGCAAATTTAAAAAAAAAATTTAAAGATTTATTTATTTATTTGAGAGAGACAGAGAGAGAGAGTGAGCGTGTGTCTGTGTGTGTCTGTGAGTGCACGTGCGCAGGGAGGGGAGTTGCAAATGGAAAGGAAGGGAGAGAGAATCTCAAGCAGACTCCCTGCTGAGCATGGAGCCCCACACAGGCTTTATCCCAAGACCCTAAGACCATGACCTGAGCCGAAACCAAGAGTCAGACCCATAACCAACTCTACTACCATGTGCCCCCAGTGTTTAAAATTTTTTAAATATGTGGAGCACTGGTGTGGTACAATCAGTTAAGCATCCAACTCTTGATTTCGGCTCAGTTCATGATCTCAAGGTCGTGGGATAGAGTCCCCAGTTGGGCTCCATGCCCAGCACGGGGTCTGCATGAGATTCTGTGCCCCTCTCCTTGCCCCTCCTGCTTGTGCTCCTTCTCTCTCTCTCTCTCTCTCTCTCTCTCTTTCTCTTTAAAATAAATAAATAAATCTTTTTTAAAAATGTTTTTAAACACTGAATCCCAACTGATTGGCACAAATTTATAATTTTAACAATTTCAAATGCTGATGAGGATGTAAAACAGTAAGACTGTTCATTCCCTGCAAGTGTGGACATGAATTAGTACCAACCTTGGAATACAGGCATTATTGAGAAGTTTAAGGTATACATAACCCATGAACCAGAAAATTTCTCCTTGGTATATACCCTAGAGAACCCCCTGCAGATCTACAACAGGAGACATACATAGTAGTACCGATACAGCCCTAAAGTGAAAACAACTCACATGTTCATCAAGGTAGACTATATATTAGGTGATACAGTCCTAAAATAGTATACTATACATTAGTGAAAATAAACAAGCTACAGTAGTCCGTAACAGCATGGAAAATGTTTGCAAGCAGTATTGAGCAAAACAGATAGGGCATAGGAAATATATGCAGTACAATTTAATTTATATAAATTATTTAAATAGACACAAATAATTATCAGTCTGGGTGGTAAAACTAGAGAGAAAAGCATGGAAATTGTTATCACAAAACCAAAGCTGGTGGTTAACACTGAGGGGTGAGTAGAAGTGTTCTAATTGGGAAGAGACCAGGTGGGGGTGGGGGTAACTATATCTATAAAATAGAATATTGCTGACAATATTCTATTTTATGATCTGTGTAGTGCTCACACAGAGTTAACTTTATAATTATTCATCACATCATACCAGATTTTCATTTATTCATTGGTCTCTCTCAGTCTATCATAGTAGTTTTTATTTGCAATATATTGTTGTGCTCTCTTGAGCATGTGGACACTTGCTGGGTGAGTGCAGATCCTCAGGTGTTCAGGCTGCACTCATTCAACAGATGCCCCTTGCTCTACAAACACAAATGGGACAGAGGGTGTCTGTAGTCACTAGGCTGGAACCTGGGAGTGGGTGGTCAAGACTCCAGCCCGGGAGAAGGAGGACAGGTAGGGAGGCAGGAGGTGGGGCCACTTGTGAATTAAGGTTTCAAGCTTTCCATGCTTATTCTATTCTATTATTCTATTATTCTATCAGACTCACTTACAAACCACAAATTTAAGGTAAGTTACTAAGAAGTTCAAGAGGGGGACCACAGAGCATTAATCCCCAGAGCGGATCCTGTTCTGAGGGCAGAGTCCTGTGTGACTACAGGGTCACATGCCCATGAAGCCAGCCCCTCACCATACATGTATGTTTTCTGCACATCTCTGCATGTGTGTTGTATTGTGTATGTATATGTGTGAATGGAGGAAAGAAGAGATCAAGCCTCTATTTGTTACTGCAAGCTCCTGAGCCGTGGGTGAGGTCTGAGCAGAAGGGAAATGAGAAGATCTGAAGTGATTATGCCATTAACTTTTTAAACTATCAGACTGAAGCTTATTTACCAAAATATTCACACATATGAATGAAGACTTGCGTGTTTAAAGGATGTTTTATAAATTAAATATTAAATATTTATAATTATAAGATCATGGGCAATTAATTCTACAGCATGCTAAGCAATTTAACATAATTGTCCTTGGCTATAATCTTGATGCCAAGAACCTCCTACTCCGATTCTAGTTTCTCTCTTTCCACTCACTTTAACTGAAAAAATGTAATGTTTGGTGGGGCAATTTATAAGATCTAATAAAAGTGGATACAAATAGATTATGTCATCTAATGTATGACAATTCGGATTTCCAAAGGGGAATGGTATGGAAGGAAACAAAGTAGGTGTTCTACCTTTGTTACCCTCATTAAATTCTTTCACAATAATACTGAAAGGCACACACAAATATCTCATTTCTACAAAAAGAATACTGAGGTTGGGAAGGGTTATATCCTTACCAAGATCATCCATCTAGTAAGCAGATACATATAGTCTGATTAGACTACAAACTTGTGTGACCTATCTTTGCTATCTTTTTTTCTTTTTTAAAAACATTTATTGTCCATTTACTATGTGCCAAGCATGAGAGATCGATGTCCACTAGAACCCAAAATCCAAGACGTGTTCTTAGTGCAGTAATGTGTGGCTGTGTGCACTTGAAATGTGGCTAATATGAATTGAGCTGTGCTGCATTTTAAATCATATACCAGATTTCAAAGACAGTAAAAAAAAAAAAGGAATATAAAATATACTAATAATCTTTCATATTGATTACATATAAATGATAAATTTTATATATATTAGGTTAAAGTAAATGTGTTTAAAACTTATTTCATCTGTCTCTCTTATTTAATGTGGCTACTAGAAAATTTAAATTACAAGTATGTCTCACATTTTATTTCTTTTTTTTTTTAATTTTTCTTCTTTTTTTTAATTTTCTTTCTTTATTTGACAGAGAGAGAGAGAGATCACAAGTAGGCAGAAAGAGGGGAAAGCAGGCTCCCTGCTGAGCAGACAGCCCAATGTGGGGCTCAATCCCAGGACCCTGAGATCATGACCTGAGCCTAAGGCAGAGGCTTTAACCCACTGAGCCACCCAGGCGCCCCTCACATTTTATTTCTATTGTACATCACTGGTCTAAAGATGCCCTTTCAATTTTGTTTCAAGATATACAAATTAATTACCTACTTGTGATTATTAAATGTTATATTTCAAGATTATTTTGAATAATAAATATCTGTAATCCACTATGTAATGTATCTTCCTGCCACAATCAGTATTTATAGACATATATTTAATCTCTTGAAATTTCAGAAATTAGCTTAACTAAAATTAACTAAACCCTGTTGGTTTTCCTTTTCGTGAGAGAGCATACAATGAACAGAGAGAGATACCTGGATTCAAGAAACAGGTATTCTTGTAATGAATGAAGAGAGCTTTTTTCACATTCCTTAAGTATCTCTTAGAGATTTGCTGAACACTTTTAATATCATAGTATGCATTTCTCCCAGCATGAAAATTTTTTATTATTTAGAATTGGGTACATTAAAAATACTTTTTACATTTTCCTAAGGAAGATGAGGCAAGGTGCATTTTCAGACAATAAAACCCTTGTATTTTTATGAAATGTCTATTAACGTGAACAGTGGGGAATAATGTAAGAAAGCTGTCTTTCCTAATATATCGTTATATACTGAAACAGCAATACAAACTAATTTATAATTCAACATAAAGGCTAACACTCTAAAACTGTACATGATGTAGTAACATTATTGATAAGGTTGTAAGACTGGTTGAAAATGTACTTCTAAAAAAATGTACAATAGTGAGAAACACCATATTTAGATTATATGGAGTGAGATGTAGAAAAACTCTCAAAAATCACACAAATTTACACTACCCTTTAGTTCATAACATTGTATGTACTACAAAATACTTATTTTATAAGCCCATCCTATATTGAATCACTCTGTTTTATCATGAAATATAGCCTTAAAATATCCCAATGTTAGGGGAACCTGGCTGGCTCACTCAGTGGAGGATGAGACTCTCGGGGTCATGAGTTCAAGCCCCACGTTGGGTGTAGAGTTTACTTTAAAAAAAAGAAAAGATATTGAAGAAACTATACCAACTTTATATGTAAAGAGCAAAATAGTCATAGATACATATAAGACAATATGAACATATATAAAGTAATATAATAAAATAGAATAAGAACTAGAAATCAGAAGTCTTATACTTGTAAGATTTGAGCTCCTTGCAAACTTTTTAATATTTATTTCTTCATCTAAACAATGGAAAAGTTAGATCAACTATGCCTGAATATCCCATAAGAATCAAGGACACAACATGTAAAAAGAAACTTATTACCAGTAAGGAATGATACAAATTATATTATTATTATATTAAGAACAAATTTATTCTATGATTTTATTATAAACATCTATACTTCGGTAATGTTTTTAGTAGCCATTGATGCAAAAACATTAGAACATTTAGAACTTATTAATTTGGGGCAAGAACAAACACCTTATGAAAGACAGCAAAAAGGAAACCAAGAAGTAAGTGATTGATCCATTTTCTTTTTTTTTTCCTTTCTTTTTTTTTTTTATTAACATATAATGTATTATTTGCCCCAGGGGTATAGGTCTGTGAATCATCAGGCTTAGACATTTCACAGCACTCACCATAGCACATACCCTCCCCAGTGTCCATAACCCAGCCACCCTATCCCTATCCCCAACCCCCCAGCAACCCTCAGTTTGTTTCATGAGATTAAACAAGATGATCCATTTTCTAAGAAAGATTGTATGATAGAAAACCACCAGCTATGGTCAATGTAAGAAATTTTGGGAAAACACTACTCACAAGAACTCAAAGAACACAAATCCCATCTGATGGCCTCAAGGGTCATGTTTTTGAAGTGAACCTTGATCTGTGGAATGATGAAGTTGCATTTAGAAAATTCAAGCTAATTACTGAAGATGTTCAGGTCAAAACCTGCCGGACTGATTTCCATGGCATGGATCTTACCCGTGACAAAATGTGCTCCATGGTCAGAAAATAGCAGACCATGACTGAAGTTCATCTTGATGTCAAGACTACTGATGGTTATTTGCTTCACCTATTTTGTGTTGGTTTTACCAAAAAAAAAAAAAAAACTTATCAGATTCAGAAGACTTCTTACACTCGGCACCAACAGGACCTTCATTCAGAAAAAGATGATGGAAATCCATAACCTGAAAGGAGTAGACAAGTGGCTTGAAAGAAGTGGTCAATAAATTGATTCCAGACAGCTTTGGGAAAGACATAGAAAAGACTTTCAGTCTATTTATCCACTCCAGGATGTCAGAAAAGTAAAACTGCTCAAGAAGCCCAAGTTTGAATTGGGAAAGCTCATGGAGCTCTACAGTGAAGATAGTAATTCTGGAAAAACTACTGGGGATGAGAACGGTGCTAAAGTTGAATGAACTGATGGATATGAGCCACCAGTCCAAGAATCTGTTTAAAATTCAGACATTTAATGGTGACAAAAAAATTTTATTTGTGATGTTAAAAAAAAGAATTTATTCTTTTTAAAAATCTATTTTCCACTTCTACAATGAGTTGAAAATGCCTCTCTACCCCTCTCCTTCCCTAACCTCAGCTGGCTTCACATAGTGTCAGAAGGCAGGAACAAAGAACATGGCTTTTCCTCCTCTGATAAACTGAGTGCCGTGGACTGAATTGTGTTCCCCCCAGATTCATATACTGAAGTCCTTACCCCCAGGGTGGTAGTATTTGGAGATGGTGCCTTTGGCAATTAGGTTTAGATGAGGTCATGAGGGTGGGGCCCTCATGATGAGAATAGTGCCCCTATTAAGATCCACCAGAGAGCTCTCTTTCTGTGTGCTCTCAGAAAAGTCCATATGACAAAACAGACAGAAGGCGGCTGTCTGCAAGCCAGGAAGAGAGCTCTCATCAGAACCCAAACATGCAGACACTTGATCTCAGGCTTTCAGCCTCCAGAACTGTGAGAAAATATTTCTGCTGTTTTAGCCACCCAGTCTATGGTATTTTGTTACAGCAACCCAAGCTAACTAGTACCTGAATAACCTCTGATGGGGTAGGCAGGTGAAGAAGCTCAGGAGAGTTTGATGCACTGGTACATGGGAAGAATTCCCTTATAATTGTTGAGAGAAAATGAAATGGATGCTTATGTCCAATTAATGAAAGAAAACTATTATATTACACTTAACTAGAAAAAAATTTAAGTATTGCCACTAGGTTTTAAAAAGATGCAAAGGAACAAAACTGGAAGGAAATAAACCAAGTTGTTAAGCATGGCTGTGAGAGGGTAGTGGCATTAATGGACAAGATTTTTCTTTTTTTTTCCAACTATGTATTTTTATAATAGAAAAAAAAATGAAACCTAACATTTGGCTAGTGATCTCAATACAATATGAGTCTAATGGGAAGGGTTTTGTTTATTTTAAGCTATCTTTACAGGGGAACAAAAGCTATTTATAAAACAAATTTTGAGTTCACAAATGTCTACCTTTCTCTTGGCTCTTTGTAAAACGGAAGTGCTGTCCTCCTAAAACTCATTCCTTGTATTGAGAAAAGATTCTGTCACAGTAATTGAGAATAATAATACCATACGTAACATATTTTAAAAATTATCATTTTGGGACACCTGGATGGCTCAGTCAGTTAAGTGTCTGCCTTCGGTTTAGGTCATGATCACAGAGTCCTTGGATCGAGTCCCTCATTGGGCTCCTTACTTCTCCCTCTCCCTCTACCACTCCCCCTGCTTATGTGCTCACTCACTCTCTCTGACAGATAAATAAATAAAATCTTTAAAAAAAAAACAAAATGTTCATAGTAATGAATAAATACTGAAGGAAAATCAAATAATAAATATTAGGGTCTCAAAGAAAATGCTCACTCAGAGCTGACCAACGCGAAGAGCAGGAAAATACAATGATTAATAGAAATTCATGAAACAGAAAGGAATGCACTATAAAGAAAATCAGGAAAGCTAAAAGTTATTTCTTTAAAAAAAATAAAATTGACGGACATTCAGTGCAAATGGCTAAAGAGAAAAAGGAAGGGAAGGTAGGAGAGAGAGAAAACCTAAATAATTAATATAGAAAACTAAAAAGGAGACATCAGTATAAATGTTATTATGGACAACTTTATGGCAATACTTTTGACAATTTATAGACATATTTCTGTAAATATAACTTACAAAAACTGACAGAAGATGAAAATAGTTTCATCAGTCCTAATTTTATTAAAGACATTTAATCTGTGATTTTAAAATTCCATATAAAGAAATCTCCAAGCCAAGTAGCATCGATACTGATTTTCCTCCAACATTTAAGAAAAAAATACCACAATTTTACACAAATTCTTCCAGACAAATGAACAAAGAGGGAATCATTTCCAACCTGTTGTATAATGTCATTACCTCAATGCCAAATCCTGACAAGAACATTATAAACAAGGAAAATCTATGTAAATTTAAAAATCCTCAACAGAACATCAGCAAATTAAATTCAAGTTAGGTTTATTCCAAGGTTGAAGAATTGTTTAACATCTGAAAATCAATGAGCATAACTCATTACATTAAGAGAACAAAGGAGAGAAATCATATAATCATCTTAAGAAATAAAAATAAAATCATCTGATAAAATTCAACATTGACTCATGATAAAACCTCTTAGCTAAGCAGAAACTTTTAAAAATAATATAGAGAGGTTTTAACAGATACTATACATTATACTTAAGGCTAATATAGATAATAATTCCTTCTGAGATAGGAAGTGAGAAAAGAAAGCTGCTCACTATTTCTGTGTTACATTGTGCAGAGGGGGGGTTAACAAACGCAATAAGGTAAAGCAAATAGAAAAGGTCTAAAATAGGAAGAAAAAAACAAAAAACTGTCATCATTCAAGGACAACATGATTGTATATTTAGAAAACCTAGAAAGATCAACAGATAAACCAGATAAACTACTAGAAGTTCTACTAATTTATAACATCCACAAGATATAAGGAACATGTAAGAAAGATCATAGTATTTCTATATTGTAGAAAAGGAGGTAGGGGCTGAAATAAAATTTAAAAAAGCATTTAAGATAGGGCCAAAAACATCAAATGCATAGAAATAAATCTAAAAAAAGATGCAGAAAACTATAAAATATTATTGACTTTAAAAAGGCCTACATAAAATGATATATCATCTGTATTTCATTCTGAAAAATTATAAGTTCCTTTCAATTCTTTATGTACCTGGAGGCAGGTAAATCTAAACAAACATCATCCTTATAAAATAATAACAATTATGGCATGGCTTATGAGATTAAAGTTAAAAAAAGACAAAATTGAAATAATGGATAATGATAGTAAGAAATTCAGAATAGAGAAAGAACAAACCTGCAAGTACTTCAAAGTCACTTTAAAAAAAAAGTCATTTTTTATACCAAATAAGGTAATATTTGTGATAAATTTTACTATATTTACATCGATATTATTTGTTTATCAAAGACACCTTAAAGAAAATGAAAAGACTAGCCACACTATAACTAATAAAGGATTAGTATCAAAAATTTAATAGAACTCCAAATCTAGCAATCTAGGGTGGAAGCAAAGGGATAGGATTTGTGAAGGGCACCTAAGTAGATGTTAATTGCTATCAATATTATAAAAAAATAAAAAAGAAAAGAGGCCAATCCACAAACAAGTGATGATAATGCATCATGATAAAAAGGAATTCTATTAATCTAATTCTGGATTCATGAGGCCTAATAATACATGTGTGTATATATATATATATGATTGATTGATTGATAGGAAAAGGGAGAGAAGTGATACCAATGTTTTGTTGTTTGTTTGTTTTAACTAGGAAAGTTCTAAGCTACCAAGAATAGGTATGAGCCCTAAAAACAAACTACTCTAAATACTATTTTTTTTTATGTTTCCTGTCTAATTTTATTTTTTTTCTAAATACTATTAAACAATTATGGAATCAGACTTCCTTATATTTTCTGGTTTTATTATTTTTATGCTTTCCTGCCAGTTCAGCCAGGTTTTCAATCTTATCTTTTAATATTTAACTAGCATTTTTAAGTGTTCTGTACCCAGAAGTCTTTCTCTCCATAGTTGTTCACGATGTTCTCAGAAACACACACACACACACCCAAACACACACAGAGCACTTCCTACATGCCACGAATGATTCTAGATTCAAGGGATTTAGTAGTGAATAATCAGTCAAAACTATCTGCCTTCGTGGAGCTGACGTTCTAGCAGGAGGAGGCAGACAAAAGCAGATAAATAAAAGAAGCAACATGTCCCGAGACCTCAAGTGTTAGAGATCAAAGTAAAGCAGGAGAGGTAAATCGGGCTGGCAGGTGTGGCTGCTGCTATAATGAGTTGGCAGAGAATGGCCTCCCTGATAAGGAGGCATTTGGACAAAAGGCCAAAAGTGGTCAAGGAGTGATGCTTGTGACATCTAAGGGAAGGAGCTTTCTAGGCAAAGAGAACAACACCTACGAAGTTCCTGCATTGGACACATTAGATTTGAAGTGCCTATTTAAAAATCAAGTAGATATGCTGATTAAGCAGTTGAATGTGAGCTGCAGGTCAGGAGAACAACCAGGCTGGAGATATGTTTGGAGTCATCAGCATATAAATGATATTTAAATCCAAAGATTGGATGAAATTACCAAGGGAATGAGTATATCTAGGGAAGAAATTCAAGTTTTCGTCTAGGCCGCTATGAACACTGAGGGCCCCGAGATTCTTAGTGGGAGCTGAAAATATTGTTAGAGTTTAAAAGATGACCTGGTTGGATGGTAGTGCTCTTCAAAGTTAGGTTTTGGAAATATTTCGAAAGTATAACTATCGGGGAATATATGTAGTATGATGGAAGGCAAAATCATTGGATGAAAAGATCTCAAGGCATGGAGAAGCCAATGAATCAGAGAGCTTATTTACTTGGACACTGAAATCACAGTTCTTACAAAACTAGCACTAGAGAAAGTCACAAGGATCCAGGGGCTAAATTCTTTAAGATATGAAAGAAGGGATACAAATCAATAGACTACTATAAGAGGAAGAGATAATGGATGTTATCGTTTGATGGCATGGGATTCAAAGCTGGGTGTGTTAGAGAAGAAAAAGGGAGAACGGTCTGGAAACAGTGTGAGGAATAAGGAGGTCACGTCCCCATCTCCAATCCCAGATGGGTGAGGCATGGGAGAGGAGCCCATCACCACTTGAGAGAGCAGCGGAGGAAGAAATGTCCTCAGGGCTGGAGACAGATCACAGATTTCAGTAAGACCAAAAGATGAAGGGAACGCTTAGCAGAGGGTAAAGACTTAGGGGTTTTGCTAGTTACTGGCTATAAGTTCAGGGAGAACAGTAAACATGTTTCAAGAGCAAAAAGGGTAAGGGATAAGGTCACAAAAAAAGGCATACAGAGTTAGAAAGAGATTTCCTTGGTCAATGATTTTGGAGGAGATTTTAATATCTGAGAAGCAGTCATACAGGAAAAGGAAATTTTCTAACCTTTCATTCTTCTCATTGAAGGCAATTCCATTCTTTCCTCAAAGATTGCAGATAATGAAACTAAAACCCAGAGAACTGAAGGGATTCACACCAAGCCACACAACCGAGTTGGATCTCACATAGAGCAAGGTGGGCTTTTTGGACACATTTCCCTTCTTCCCAGAACTTTATATTGAAAAGTCCTATTAAAGAGTTCCTACCATGGCCCTATTCCTTTAGAATCATAAAAATGGAGAAACTGCTTTGAAATTACTGGTGAAAGGGGTGCCTGAGGAATAGCAGTTTCAGTGTGACCTACCAAATTTATTGAAATAGAGTAAACAGGCAGATTCAAGGTCTAGAACAGGATGCCAACAATGACAATGACAAAAATAGATGAATCCAGGAAAGGCAACAATAAGCCTCACTTCCTGAGTTCTATGCCATGATAGTGTAAGTTAGTGTGGTAAAGAGGTGTGTCTTGTGCTTCTAGTAATGCATCCTTCAGGATAGGGTCAAAGCAAGGTCACTGAACGTCATGTTTTCAAGTCTATAATGTTTTACTGTTTACATCTAAGGAATTGTAGCTAATAGTCAAAGCTCAATTTCATTAAGCACCAGGATGTATGTTACACACTTTACAAGTATAATCTAAAAACTTTGAGCTTGGAAAAAAAATAAAAATAAAAATAAAAAATAAAATAAAAACTTTGAGGTTGGTACTGTGGTTATTCCTCCACTTAATCAATGAAGAAACTGAGTCATGGAGTGATTAGGTAACTTGGATGAGGTTTTCCAGCTAGAAACTGGCGGAGCCAGAATTCCAACCTCATTAGAGTGACTAGAGTAATTTCAGTGTCTGCACTACTATGCTGTATAGGAGTCCCCCTTATCTGCACTTTCACTTTCTGTGGTTTCAGTTATCTGCAGTCAACCAGGATCCGGAAGCAGATAATCCTCCTTCTGACATACTGTCAGTCAATAGAAGCCTAATGCTACATCATGATGCCTGCGTCATTCAACTCACTTCCTTGCATCAGAAGGCATTTTATCATCTCACATCATCAGAGGAGAAAGGTACTCGTAGAGTACAATGAGATATTTTGGGACAGAGAGAGCACAGTCACGTAAATAAATAGTGTTATAATTGTTCTGTTATTATTAGTTATTAATCTCTTATTGTGCCTAATGTATAAATGAAACTTTACCATAGGTACGTATGTATAGGAAAACACATAATATATACAGGGTTTGGTACTGTCTGCAGTTTCAGGCATCCACTGGGGGGTCTTGGAACATCTTAACCTGCAGATAAAGGGGGACTACTGTACACTTTAAAAGTCAAGGCTTCAAGTAGTATATTTATATGTAATATAATTATTATATATCACATATAATAATATACATAGGTCAAATGAATAGAAATCATGACTTTGTCTTAGCTCCCATGTTCTAATTTCCATTCCTTTTCCTTTAATAAAAATCATTCATTTATTCTAAAAAAGAATTGGGCAATTTTAATTTAAGAGCCCAGTAAATTACCAAACACCCCTGAGAAAACCACAAGATCTGCATTCTCTCACAATTTAAGCTATATTCTCTTATTAAATAGACCTCAGTGACTGTTTCAGACATTCAGTGAAGTTGTAGCTTACTAAACAGTGTTAATAATGGTGTGGAGAAAAAGCTTTGTCAGATAAATTTGTAGACTCAAGCCATAAAATGAACTAAAAAATTAATATGAATTCTAAAAAGTATTCATAAAGTATTCATTATTTTTTACCCAAGACACAAAGCCAGGACCACACCCAGGTTATTCAAAAATAAAATCAACATTTTTCATATTTTTCTAAGAGTTTACACAAAGTAAGTTGCTGGCCACAAGACTTCAGATATTTCTGTTCTCATTTAAAAAACATTTGCTATTATAAAAGAGTGGTTTGGCTGAAAACAAAGCAAAATAAAACAATACTTCATATGCAACAAAGCAATGATGAAATTCCCATTCTTACTTGATTAAAAGACATTTCACTTTAAGGAAAAAAGAACAGCTACCCTATAGCATTTGGAAATAATATTTTTATTGAAATTTTTTACTTTGAGCATGTTCAACCTTCCAACTCCCCATGAAGTTATATGAGTATTGAGAGACTTATATCATAAAACTAATAATCTGCCCAACAATTCGGTTTTAAAGCATATAAGCTAAATGCAGAACATTTTACTTATTTTTATAGTATCTCTGTAATCTATGCATAATCAGTGTAAACTAGAATTGTGGAAAAAAAAAAAAAGTGTCCGGTGCTATTCTTTCGCATGTTTATATTCATTGTTGTTTTTGTATTTTACTTACCCAAATTCAGTTTTCTTTTAGCAGTTATCAAATTTTAGCTTACTATGTACAAACAGACACACAGATACATAGAAATATATTCCATTTGGGTGACTTCTTTTAATTTGTCTTCATTCACTCATTCATTCAACAAATGTTTATTAATGCCAAATATGTGCTTTGTCACTGTGATAAGTACAAAGTCTTTAGCTTCTATGAAGCTATGGCTCTCTTAGTAAATATTTCAGATATTTCAGAAGAACATTTTTGCATGGACAGAAACTTTAGCAGACCCCAGAACACGTCCTTTAGGTAACTGTCACATTCTGCTGGCCTTCCACTCATAATTTCACAATAATCTGCAGCTAATAACTGAGATTCCCTCAACAAATGTTTTAGAAAGATTTTCTGTCTTTTCTTTAGCTTTAAACAAACACTGGTCAAGCCCCTGTATGGTAAGCTCCATGTATATGGAAAAAGACTTAAATTTCTACATTCAAAGCAAAGCCATGAAAATTACTAGATGCTTCAATGAGGTAATAAGAGGCAGCTCTGTGAGGGTGCCTCTAAATAAATGTGATTTATCTGAGTTCGATGGTATTTGAAAAAAGAAGCTTTTTATCAATGCTTAGTATGATTCTGAATAAACTCTAAATGTCCCAGAACTTTCACTTACGAGGTAGTGAAGGGCTGCAAACCTCAGCTCTCAGGGTTATCAGATTTCAAAGTCATTATCTATTAAAACTACTTCACCCATTAGATCCTATGCTTTATGAAGAATTTTTGAGAGCATTTACTTTTTCATATACATATTCAATTCTAGACTCAATTGAGACTCACCCATTATTTATACTACCTGGGGCCTCAAACTATCTGATCAAGCCTTAAAAGAATTTAAGCCATGGATCAATTCATTATTCAAAAATTTTAAACATTTTCATATGTTTGAGATTCTGACATTATATTCACAATATTAAAAGTTTTGGTGAATATTGGTTGGATTAATGAAAATGTGTTACTTGAGCCTCCATCTGATACTTAAATTCCTTTTATAATAATCCAGAGAAACACTGGTAAAATTGTAATTGGATAAAGGAAATTTTATGCAAGTGCCTTAAGAACTCAAGAAAGTTTCTTCTGCAAATTTTCAAATTTTTTTTTCCAAAATCAAAGTCCCACTCTACAAGAAGAGTTTTCTCTTAATGACAGCCTAAAGCTCAAGAACATGAGTAACAAGTTAAAAAGAAGAAAACTACAAAATAGTTTCTTTGAATCAATAGCCCCTAGGTCTTCAAGTAACTCACCAAATTCCAAAGAGTTTCTCAATCACACTTAAGGGACTTTAAAGAATTATCTATATTTTCTTTTGAAGACTTACGGATTTTTTAAACAATAATAAATCAACTATAGAGAGACTTTTAAAATTATAAGAATTAATTCTTATAATTTCCTAAAACTTTTAATATTCACACACATTAAAAACATCCAATCTCTCAAGTTCAAATAAAAGAGTTGAAAATGAGTTGTTAGTAGTTGTTTCTGAACTCTCTTTATCTTTTGACACAGTATTGACAGGAAATACTAGCTGTTTGACACTGCATTTTAAATGAATGCAAAAATAATGAAAATCACCGTGTTGCTATTAACACTCATGCAGTGAGACTCACCATATTCTTTCAGAAGCCCCATGGAAGAGGAAGTCATGGGTTGTAAGAGCAAGCCAAGGTTGACGATGGGGGTGGCAAATGGTGAGACCAACAATCTGTTTCCAAAACATAAAATTAGAGCTTTGAGTGATTTATAGTCCCTATTTTGTAATACAGACTTTCTAGACTAATGTTATAGGATTAGATGCTAATCACGGAGAAAACCACTTGTCTCCTATCAATAGAGACTAAACATGTATCCTCAGTGCTCTGCAGAGTAAGCCCTCTATAAACATTATTGAAAATATATATTTATATATCATTATATTACATAATAAATATATAATATTTACTGAACGAAGACAAAATAATACCAAATTTTGCTGACTCTGAGCATGGATAACAAATAGGAACATTTGCTTTCTAAATAAAAACAAAATCAGAAAAATGAACAAGCATTACATCTATTTCTTCTCTGTTTTACAAGATTTTAAGTAACATGTTTTCCTATCGTGACTTGGCGAGCTTCAACCAAGTCAGCTGAATCAAAAACTATGCACCGTGTAGAAATTTTAGAAAATGTACATAAGTAAAAGGAAGAAAATAAGAATTACCCCTAATTCACCACCTTAATATTTTAGTCATAATTTTAAACCCTTAAATGCTTCCTAGGAGCCAGGTACTATTCCAAGCCCTGTCTATCTCTTACTACCTTTAATCCTCACAACAAGACTCTGGATTTTTACTATTATTACACTCATTTTATAAATGAAGACACTAAGACAAAGGTTAGGTAGTATATAGTTCAAATTATCCCAGCTAGAAATGGGTGGAACCAGGATTTGAATCTAGGCAATGGGCCCTCAAGAACTGAACTACTTATTACTATTCTATACTAACTCCATTTGTCATAATTAACATGTGTAATATATTTCATATCTTCTCTATCTTTATGTACACATAAAATGTACATGAACTTTTTAGCTTATATTTAGCTTATATTTTGCTGATAAATATCATGAATATCTTTATTTGTAAGTGTACAAAGATGTACATTGTCATTTTGACCCACTACAAAGCATTCCACTGTATAGACTTAACATACTGATGGTTTATTTACCATTATTCATGAAAATCCATGAATATTCATGTTTGTGAACCTGTCCAATTCTTTCTTATTATAAATGTCTAGAAATGGAATTGCTAATTCAAATGTTATATAAATGCTATAGAAATATTTAGGATTTTAAGACATTTTGCCCATCAAAAAACTAGGGTCTATGGGAAAAGTCTGTGGCTGTTCTGTTCGGAGTTCTACATTGGCATAGAATAGACACTCTATAAATAGTAAATAATGACTGACTTATAGGATCCATTAGTCTAGCTGTTATTCCTGTTGTCACACCCATGCAGTTGGCCAAAGAACTGAGGTATGGCTAGTATGACAAAATCATATTACCAAGGAAAAATATGAAAGGCTTGAGTATACAGTCAGCTTTGCGAAACTCCATTTCAAATTCTAGAATTTATTTGTATGTCACCAAGAATGGGGCCACGATACACTGATCAATCACAGTTTTCTTTGCTCTCTTCCATCCTGCCCATGGTTAAAAATTTAAGTCTCCAAATTAGGACTATTAATTGCATTGTTCAATGATTCCTATTAATGAAAGATTTTAACAGAAGCGGACCACAGTTCATCCACTTAAGCAAAATATTTTACAAACATTCAGGCATTCAGGTGAAATGGCAGGGTCATTTCAACATAAATGTGAAATGCGATGAGAGATTCTATCATTATTTTATAATCTCCTCATTTTATTATTCAATTGATCAGAATAGCCTAAATACAAATTGGCATGTAACACATAAGAAACTCCCAATGATCACAAAACTAGGGGAAGAAGTCCGGGCTCAAACGCTTGAATTACAGAACGCATTTACAGAAATGCAGTTGTCATGCCTTCAAATGCACCAAATATTATATACTAAAAAAAAAAAAAAAAAAGCTCTAATAAATAAGTACATAGTAAATTAATTTCCTTGATGGGAATTAACATTCAGAATGAGCTCACATTTATCATTATTGTCATAAAAAAGTATGTTAATGTATGGTAATCTTTGAAGTTAGAATTCAAAGGTACACTGAAGAACTTCATGGCTTTAAACTTAAATTTGAAAATGCAGAACTAGTCAATTTTGTTTTCTCTCCATGAATCGAACATAGAGAATTCTGGGGAAAGGAACTCGTACATTTATAAGATTGTATTTCTTCATGTATTATCCAAAGAAATTTCTTTCGTTGAGCCAATATTTTTTATGGTCTACCAAAAAATATTATATGTCACCTTAGAAATTAGAATTTTCCCAAGCATCTTCAGGGGAATTATAAGTAGTTTATACACAGCTTCCCTCACAGGGGTCTATTTGTATTGAACAGAAATCTTCCAAAAGTCTCACAAAGAGTTGGACAATTCATGCTAATTAGTGCTAGCGACTGTCCCTGCATTGTCAACAATCTCCTACCTGATTTCTGACTGATTCTGTTTTCCTTTCTGTTGCTTATATCCTCATTGCTAAGTTTCTTTTACCATTATTATGTGGTGAGCTAGACTGCAATAAAAATTTCACTCTAATGACATCTTATTGGCCTAGCTAAACACAGGTTTTCTAACACCTTGAGTCACCATGTCCCAGAACACTGATTTGTCTTCCCTTCTGTATTCCCACCCCACTTCCAACATTAATGAAATGAAGCTAACTGCTAAGGTAGGAAACAAGTTACCGCCATTAGCTAGCTATAAATAAAGACAAAGCAACCCTGGTGGATTGAAGTTCAGGCTTTATGTGCCCCAGCTGTCACTGGAAGTACATGTACTTGCTCTTAATTTCAGAGGGTGTTGATCTTCCTCATTAAGGAGGACATGTTTTCATTAAAAATGGGATGTTAGGGTGTCAAGAGACCTTTATCTTCCACCAGTTGCAGAAGAAACAATTCTTCGAGAAATACTCAACCCTCTTGAGAAAGACATACTGAAAGATATTCTACCTGATCGGATTTATTATTAAGAGGTGTTCTACATGTCCTTAAGTCATTATTATTCTTTCTTGAATGTTTGGCCCCATCTAATATACTGAAAATGGTAGGTTTTCAAATTAGTTCAGTTAACTTTTCAAGTTACTAACAGCTTACTTGAAATTCTGAACTATTTGGTTAAACTGGTCTGTTAACTGCTCTTTTAGCAGTTAACCACTCTGCTAGACCAACCTGGGTCTTGGCTTATATTAAGTAAAAGCCAAAAGTAAATTTTTAAAAACTGGTAAATTCCCAATACAATCATTTCTTTTCTTTTGCAATTAATAGCTTCCCCTACCAAGCCCTCAGTCTTAAAACTGTATGTATATTCCATTCTCCCAAATTTGAATATCATATTATACTTAAGCCAAGAATGCGGTTACTTGTAAGCATGATTCGTTTACTGTGAAGCACACTTCGCCAGTTAAATGTTGGAAGGTCCATGATACTCTTAATAGCCAGGGCAATATTTTCTCAAATTTTTATTATTTACAACTGTGCCAATGACCCCAAATTTCTGACAAGCTTACATTGTGAAGTAATGTAAAACAAGCCACTGAAAAATACATTTTAACAGAGCAGTATTTACATTCTACAAGTATAAATGTTCCTACAAAATGTGCTGAACGGCCTTTAAAGGTTCTGTAGCTCTAAGGTTAACAACAGTTATGTACACAACTATAAAGTTATCTTGAAGATGATGATGCCATTTAGTGCAATAATTCAGAAAAGTAACTGACCCATCCCCACACACCTTTGGAAAGCAGAAGCAATGCTCAAAATGCCTGTCCTGAAACTCTGCTCTATAGGATCAGCCTCACCTTGTATTGGAAGACTCACTTTAAATTATTAAATTAAAAAAGAAAAATTATAACTTAAATCCACTCCATAATTGCTGCAGATGAGTTATTAAAATTCCAAACTTATGTACTATTATCATAAAATATGGCATTTTTCTCAAGAAAGCCACAAATTGGATTTGAGCTTATGCACTGTAAAACCCAGATGGTCTGCTTAACTACTCAGACATCCCCCAGTTCAAAAGTTAATTGAACTGAAAACTAAAATTTTGATAATTGATACGCTTTGAGGGACTCAAGCAAAAGGATAAATTAGCCTCATGCATGGGGTGTTAATCGACTTGAGAAACCATGACAATTGGTCAGGAAATATTGGCACGGTAGAATAAAACTATACATTTTCTATAGGATATAGCCAATTACACATTACCTGGACTTCCCATGGTGCTGATGCTTTTCTTTTTCCATTTTTTTACCCACTGATTCAATATTCGTCAGTATTTTACCCAGTTTAACTTGTTCTGGAATTAAAAAAAAAAAGTTTTAATTGTATACTGTTTGTTTTCAAGTTCTAAGTGCATTTTTTAAATTAAATTGCAAATCACAGATTTTTTAATAGCAAGAGATACAACATTTCTCAAACAAATTACTAACACAAAGATACTCTAAAAACACATTTGAGTGTTTTTTTTTTCATCTCATGCTCCTCAGATATTTTGCAATTACTAAAATTTAGCACTGAAGGTATAGAGTAAATGAACTGCATATATCAGAAAGGAGATAGCTTCCTAAGAAATGTCTGCAATAGCACAGCGCATACCGATGAATACCAACAGCCTCATTTATACATATCAGCATTATTGTCATCATTATCATCATAAGGCTTAGCTTTTATAGGAGAGTCTGCTATTTTAAAATAATTTGGCAATCATTAGTTAATGTAAATAGGAACACTCATCAACTTGATAGAGTAAGACTAGTCCAGAAAAGGCAAAGTTCTGCTTAAAAAAAAAAATCTAGTTCTTAGAGTCTAAAGAGAAATTTACATAAATATTTTTAAATACCTATTACTTTCTATTTTGTACAGATAATAGGACTAACAGAGTTTAAAACATCAGAGCAAAATATTAAGTTGATATCTGTGAAGCACCTTCTAGCCACCAGCTCAGGTATGTTAAAGATATATATATTAATGATACAGGGAACTCATGAAATGAAACTCTCTGCTTTCGAAATATTTACAAACTGGTTGGTGTGTTAATGCTAACAAATACGAGAGCACAGTTGGCCACATTATGTTAATTTAGATTTAAAATATATAACACAGAATATAAAAATTTTGGAGAAATGAAAAACAGAATCTTAAAACGTATGGACTATTTATAATATACCAGGGGTGTTGTTTAGCATTCCCTGCAAATCATCTCACACTACAGCCTCAGAACTAGTTTTGGCATTTTTGTTTGTTTGTTTTTGGTGAAGCACAGTGATTACTCTTTTACACGGGAGCAAAGTAGCCTACCCAAGCTCTGGTAAGTTAAAAGGTGCAAAGCCAGAGCTCCAACCTGTATCCTTCTGACCGAAAGTTCCTTTATCACTATTGCCCAGCGGCTCAGGGGGCTCAGGTGCCTAATCAGGGAAAGAGCATCATTTCTGCCTTGCTTATTACTTTGGAGGGTGACTATGGAGCTCTCGAAAGACACACTTTATATAAAGACACGTGGCAGATTGAGAAACATACTAAGATGAAGAAGTAGAGAAGGAATTTATAAGTTTGAATCTCAAAAATATTTGCCATATGCTAAGTGTGCTAATTGCTATACATGCATTATCATATTTTATTCTCACAAGTACACCATAAATTATGTTCTGTTATTCTCCCCATTTTACAGATGAGAAAACTGAAGCAGAGAAACAGAGATTAACTTCCCCAAGGTTACATAGCTAGCAAGAGGTATAGTCAATATTCAAACCCAGGCAGGCAGTCTTTGGAGGCTGCATTGTTAATCACTGTGATACTCAATATGCATATTTGTTTTATTTATTTCAGGAATATGTACTTAGTGAAAATTGTGCTAACTCCTAGAGAGAGGAGATATAGGATATACCAATTAATAAAACGTGACTGCCACTCTCAATGGACAGGATGACTAACAGCAAAAATCACTGCAGAAAAGCAAAGGAGAAAAAGGATAGGGAGGAAATGTCATGAGATGTGTGATCAGGAGATCTAAGGAGTGAATTTTACAGTGATACTAAAGAAACTTTGTGTTACTATAATAATAAAGCAAAAGATATGCCCAGTTTGTTTTTTTGTTTGTTTGTTTGTTTTTTTAGTAATCTCTACACACAATGTGGGGCTTGAACCCACAACCCTGAGATCAAGAGTTGTATGCTCTACCAAGCCAGCCATGCACGCACCCCTATATGCCCATTTTGGAAAAGATCTGTTAAAAACTTTGGCCTTAATCCAATTAAATGCTAAACTAAAAGCCCCCTATGGTAACATTTAATTAAATCATGTTAGGACGGCATCCAAAAAATATATATATATATAGTTGTATCCCTTAAAGAGAGATTTCTAGAAAGGCAATTAAAGCATATAAAAAACTCAACACTACTTCTAATTAGTTTACTAAACCTTTGGATGAGGAACCAGACTATTGTGTGACTTTGGGCAAATTATATCATCTCAGAGCTCATAACTATTCTCTTTATGTAAAATCTAGTCTCTAAGCCAATTACACCAAAGTCTAGAATTCAGTTCTGGAATCTAAATTATAAATCACCTCTGGTTAGAATAATTGGTAAATAAGAGATAAACGGAGAATAGGAAAAGAAAATGCAGGTAAAACAATAAATACGGGTTTGTTTGTTTGTTTACACTTTACATACATTAATTTATTTAATCTTCTCAATAAAACTGTAAGGTAGGCATTACCATTATCTTCATTTTAAAGAGGAAACTGAGGTACAGAGGTTAAGTAATTCATCTAGGCTTACCTGGTTGGTAAGTGACAGAGTTTTGAATCCAGATAATCAGTCCTCAGAGTCCACACAATTAACTCCTTCACTATATTGCCCTCCCTGGACAAGCTTAGCAAAATTAAGCAAAATCAATATGGATTTTTATAATGAAATCCAACACATGGAGGATACGGCATTAGAACTGCCAACCAAAGGTCTCTAGTCCTTCACACTATTTACCACACTTTCCTCAGCTTTCAGCTGAAATTGACCATTCATTCAACTGGAATCAACCAACCATTCAATTTCCTTCATTTCTGACTCTTTCAACTGTTTCCTTTGTGGACTCATTTTGCTTTGACTACCTCCAGGGGCTGTGTATGCACCATGGCACTTCCCTTGCCTGCCTTCTAACCCTTTACTTGAATGATCTGGCCCATGCCCATGGCTAAATTTATCATCTAAATGTAGATGCCTCAAAAAATCTATATATCTTGCCCAGACCACTCTCAAGCGCTAAATTTGAGTAACAAACTATCTTTATACACATGTCCCAAAGACATCCCCATTAACATTTCTCTCTCACAATTAATGACACTACCATCTATCCATCTACCTGGAAGTTACTTATACTCATTTCCCCTCAACCTTCTGCATACAATTAGTCATTAAATCCCTTCCATCTCTTCCCACACACTGCCTCAAAGCAGACCTTTATCATCTCTCCTCTGAACACTAATAGCATCTTCCCTTGAATTCCTGCCTCCAACCATGATATCCTCCAATCCATCCTCCTTACTTTCCATAAGTAATCTTTGATTTCCAAATTATGGGATTTTAGGGGCACCTGGGTGGCTCAGTTGGTTAAACGACTGCCTTCAGCTCAGGTCATGATCCCAGGGTCCTGGGATCATCCCCGCATCAGGCTCCCTGCTGGGCAGGAAGCCTGCTTATCCCTCTCCCACTCCCCCTGCTTGTATTCCCTCTCTCGCTGTGTCTCTCTCTGTCAAATACATAAATAAAATCTTTAAAAAAAATTATGGGATTTTAAATTATCATTGTCATTGTTTCTAAATTTAATTTCACTATAATCAGAGAATATGATGTATAATTCCAAATTTTTTTTTAAGATTTTATTTATTTATTTGACAGAGAGGGATCACAAGTAGGCAGAGGCAGGCAGAGAGAGGGGGAAACAGGCTCCCTGCTGAGCAGAAACCCAATGCGGGGCTCAATCCCAGGACCCTGAGATCATGACCTGAGGTGAAGGCAGAGGCTTTAACCCACTGAGCCACCCAGGCACCCCCTTTTTTGAAATTCTTGAAGGCAATCTGAATTCTTCTGTTTCTTTATGACTAAATTAAAATGAAATATTTTCGACAGAAATAGTACAGAAGTGGTATGGTGTCCTTCCTATCGACAGAAATAGTACGGAAGTGGTATGGTGTCCTTCCTATTACATTATATCAAAAGGTGTTACTAGGGGCACCGGGGTGGCTCAGATGGTTTATCATCTGCCTTTGGCTCAGGTCATAATCTTCAGGTCCTGGGATTGAGCTCTACATAAGGCTCCCAGCTCAGCGGAGAGTCTGCGTCTCCCTCTCCCTCTGCCTCTCCCCCTGCTTGTGCTCTCTCTGTCTCTCTCTCAAATAAATAAATAAAAAGTCTTTAAAAATTTTTAAAAAAATTTTTTTAAAGTGTTACTAAATTTAATCATTTGATTAAGGTGGCCACTGTCACATATTTCCATTATAAATGTACATTTTTCCCTTTGTAATTACTAAATAATTTCTGGCTGACACTCTGGCTGTTCTCCAACCATCTTTCATAAAAACATGGTTCAGCACCCACTAATAACTCTTGTCTAAGTCAGTTATTACAGCCATAATTGCAAAATAATGTGTGCTTTTTTAGTAATTCTGTGTTTTCTTCTATATTTATAAACTAGCATTAATCTGTAAAGGAGAGATTTTCCTTTTTTTCTTTCTTCTCCTTTTTGGGACAAATTAATTCTATTTTTACTCAGTGTGTTATAATCTACTCCCATCATTATTCTTTTTGATGCTCATAATGCCAAAATCAGGCAGTCAGTTCCTGTACCATTTCAACAAACCTCCGTTAGTCTTTGAATATTCCTTTCTTTCTGCCACAGTAAGAGTTCTAGGCTCACTTTGCCCTTTCCCTGTCCCAAGCCTGGAATTAGGTCTCCAAGGAGGAGTGGTCATGATCTCTTCCATAATTACTATTCTCCTCATTCTCTAGTGTATCTTTATTAGAAAACTCTGATTAGATTTGTGCTAAGTTCTCAATATACTTTCTAGAGCTCCTAATCTTTCATAGTGTCCATCTCTTTGTTTTCCCTTTTGTAAATTTCTTAGGATACCCTTTCTAGTTTACTAATTCTATCTTCAGCTCTATTAAATCTGTATTTAAAACCGTATTAAATTTCTTATTTTAGTATATATTTATTTCTAGAAGTTCCTTAACTGCTTTATCAAATCTTCCTGAACATTTTTACTGTCTCTAGTTCATTCATATTTTTATACTTTTTAAACATATTAAGCCTACTTATTTTCTATTCTACTCTATCAGAAAATTTTATTATCTATGGTCTTTTTAAGTCTAATTGCATTTTGGGAGAACTGGAGGGCTAAGTTTCTCACTCACAGTAACTATTTCTTCATGCATTTAAAATTTTTTTGAATTTTTTGAATTGTAAACTCATATCCTATAGGAATGGGAATTATTTGCAACCTGGGATTAACATTCATTCCTCAAGAAATGATTTGTTTTTCCTCCAGGCTGTTGAGGGAAATTTCAATTCATAATAATGTTAAACTAATTTCTCACTTAGGGATTTTTGAAATACTGGTAATATGGATTTTGATTCAATCCCAGGTGAGCTTGTTTGTGGTTATAAATCATAAGGGGAAATTTCTTATTTTCCCCTCCCTCAGAGCCAAGGCTGAGAGGTCAGCTTTCTCAGCCATTTCTTTCTTACAAAGCAAGGCTTTCTATTTATCCCGGTTTAGTCTTTCATTAACAGCATCACCTTTTGAGAGGTCTCAGATTTGGGGAAGTCTCTGACCTGACTTCCCATGTTGCAAGTGCTATAGTTATTTTCTGTGTGCCTTCCTTGCCCATGCAAGGTCCAATGGTAGCCATGAGCTACCAGAAACATACAGAAACTACCAGGAACAGAAGCTGGACTCTGCCCTAAGTTTAGATTTGTTCTTCTGGTTTTTTTCATTTGGGATTCTCAAGTGTTGGATTTTAAAATGTGCTTAATGAAGGAATGCCTGATAATACTTTTCGCCATTTTGCTAGCCATTCACATTTCAAGACTCAGCTCCTTGGTCTATCTTAACATTGAAACAATTTGCAACATTCATTGTTTACTTGGCCCACCTTCTCATTATTAGCCTGTCAACTTTGTTAATGATATGAACTGAATTGATTCCCCTTGAGTCCTCGGCATTTCATTACAATATTGAACACATTCATCAAACATTTGTTATATGAATCAATAAATAAAATATTGAACATCTCTTATTCAGTTACATAAAATTTCTGTTTGCCAATGTAAAGGATTAATTTCTTTCAACTTTTTTCTCAGATATGATAGACACTATGTACGTTCTCCTTCAACTGATCCTCCTTTCTCCCCTGAATGTCAAAAAGAATCCTTACTTCTTCCTCCTCCACAAAACGAGCAAGCAGCCCAGGAGCTCTAATTCAGGTGGCTAAAAGCAGCCAATCTTAAATAGCTAAGCTAGACCAATGGAAGTTACTAGGAACTCATTTTCTAGAATTTAGAGCTTTAATAATTCAGAAATTAGATAGTGTACAAGGGAATGTATTCCCCACCACGGGTGTTTCCTGGAAAACACTGGACAGGAAATTTCCAAAAAACGTTAAGAAATTTTATACCATGAAAATAGTTGGGCTAGAAGAATGTTAAGGTATCTTCAACACAGAGACTTAGTAACACTACGAAAGTGCTTCACACAGCTTAAATCCAGATGCTATTCATTCAAAAAATGAGATTTTGGATTTTGTATATTGAGTGATTATAAAATATTTTTCTCACCTTTCTCTTTTTTTAAGACCCACTATTTAAATTATATTCAACTTCATATGAATTATAATGAAACTTAAAACTTAATGTTGCAAATTTATAGACAGATTCATTAGTCAAGAATGACAGATTGCAATTTACTGACATTTCACATTCTAGTGTGTGGGCTGGGTGGATGTCATATGATTTTCTACTGTTGGAATTTCTAGCACATGTGTGTTATATAGAATGCCAATTCCTCCCTAGATTGTGAACTCTTTCGTGGTCTCTTGAGGACAGAGATTGTGTTTTTATCCAACATCCACTTATTCAATCATTAATTCAGCAAATATTTACCAAATGCCTCTAATGTGACAGGCAATCAGCTAGGCACCAGGGATGCAAGATATAATGTGGGGATTATGAAGGCTATGTCCCAGGGAATTCAATTAACTGAATAATTAATTATACAAATAATTGAGTAATTCCAAATGCAATGTTATGAAAACCTATTTCCATTATCTCATATATTTAAGACAAGGCATTATGAGGCTATTGGTGGACAGTTAAAAGGAAAGATGGAAGTAGAAGCAAGATTTCACTGACTTGAAACAATAAAGTTATTGGAGATAATAAATGTGGACCCTCCCTTTGAAAAACGCAGTTTGAAAGGGAGGAGAGAGGTGAAATGATCATCACAAAGACATAAGTTTGAGAAAGAATGTTTTGGTGTCAATATATTTTTAAGATGGAGAGACTCTAGGATGCTTATATATTATTGGAAAGGAGAAGGTAGAGACATAAAACAAAGAAATAATATGTAATAGATGAGGTAAGTTCCTGGCAGGAAGGGAAGGGATGGGATAGAATTTAGCCATAATCTAGAGAAAATAGGTATTTTCTTCTAAAAGAAGGTGGGTAAGACTTTAGGTAGCTATGAAGAAGTTTCTAGAGGGTTCACCATCAAGACCTTCATTTTCTCCATGAAGTAGAAGGCAAGGTCATTTACTGGGAGAGGGGTATGGAAGTTTAGTATGGAAGTACAGAAGCGGTCTTCAGGAGATGGCAACAATTAGTAAGTGGGATGGGTAAAAGAACTGAGCAAGGTCAAATAAAAGGCTTTAACTTTGATTACCTCTCATGCAGTCATCATCACAGCTATCACTTAAAAATAAAACAAAACCTTCTCCTTACTTTATAGGAAAACGTTTAAACTGACTATCTACACATACGGTTTGCATGTCCTCACTCCACTTACCCTCCGGTCCACTCCCAATACAGTCTGCATGGTCACCATATCAAGGACACAGTGACTTCCGCGCTATCACGCCCACTGTTTAAATCTCTGTCTGATTTTTACTGGGCCTTCAGCAGTACACAATGGCAATGGTGATTCTCCTATCAAGGGATTACGTGACACTTTCTTCTGGTTTTACTCCTATGAAAACCAGGCTGCTCATGTTCAATCTCCTTTGCTGACTCACCCTCTTTTATCAAACCTCTAGAGAATGAAGTGCCTTGGGCCTCTATCATCAGCCCTTTTATGTCAACATCACTTGTCCCTTACGAGACTTCATCCAGCTCCTTGGACCAATTACATCCACACACCAATGACTAAAACTTTATTCTCTATACCACACCTGTCCTCAAAATTTCACTCATGTATATATTTGCTTACATGTAAACCCGCATTAAGTATCTCAAATATATTTAACAGAGCTCTTGATTTTCTCCCCCAAACTGTTCTTCCTTGTATTTCCCATGTCTGTAAATGATATCATCATACAGCAACCCATTCAAATCAGAAACTCATTACCTATCACTAAGATATATCCCCAATTTGCCCATTTCTCTCCAATTCCATTAATAGCACAACAATTACCACTATAATGCTGCATTAAAAACCAAACCAAAAATCAGTGGATTACAAGCTTAGAGTTCTCTGGCTCACAGTACTTCAACATAGCCAGAGCAGCTCTGAGTCAGCTGGCTTAGATGGGCCACGCTGGACGGTGCATCTACCTGGGGCACAGTCTTTTCATGGCAGACTGAGGAGTATAAGAGACCAGTTAAGCCACTAATGCATTTAAAGGTATTGCTTGCATCATGACTTCTCACCTTCTATTGGCTAAAGCAAGCACAGGGCCAATCTCACAATCAGTGGGTCAGGGAAGCATCCTCCAATCCAAGGTGGAAGAGAAAGAGAGTGCATATGTGTTGAATAATAATAACCCTATCTAAGCCAACATTATCTTTTGCCTGGACTGAAAAATAGTGGTTAATCTATTTCCCTCTAGCTTCTATTACTTCATTTTACACATAGAGGTCAACACGTCTTGTTAAAATGGAAATCTGGTCATAACACTTGCTTTAAAACCATTCAATCACTTCCCACCACTCTTAAACCAAAAACCAGTTCCTCGCCATGACCTACAGGCTGTATATCATCCAGTTCCTGGTCATCTCTCTCATATGCTTTCACATCGCTATTCTTATCTTCTCTGCCACTCTACATCCACAATGGTTTCAAGACCTTCAATAAGTCAATTCCTGTCCCCTCTCAAGGCTTTTTCACTGCCTGGATTTCTCTCCACATTACTACCAGTGATGAGCTGCAGCTTGCTTCTATCAGCTTTCAATGGTCAAGTGTTAAATTTTTAGAAACTTTTGCAATCCAGATGTTAAACCCTTGGTAGCCTGAAATTAGCTACAGCAGCAATATTTACACCATGAAAGTCAGGACACGTTATTTTGGGTTTTTTTTTTTCTCCCAGAGTGCCAGTTTACCAGCACACCACTTGTCCTCCTCTCCTTGAGATCATGGATTAAATATAAGTTCCTCAGAGACGGTTTCAGGACATTTGCATCTAAATGTGTCCCCACAGTCTATTATATCACTCTATTTCCTTCATTGTGATCTTTGTGTTTTGTGATTACCTTATCCGTTTGTATGCTTTTGGCCAGTCCTTCCCCAGCTGAATGTAAGCTCCATTTTCACACCTACGCCATCAGTGTCAAGAAGAGTGGCTGCCAGATAATAGACGCTTAATAAATACTGAATGAATGAATGAATGAATGAATGAACTTTTTCCTGTATGTTATGAGCTATTTATGAATGGAGACATTTTTATTCCCTTTCTAACTCACATATAGCATTATAAGTCAGAAGCTTAATAAATATTAATTGTATAGGGGCGCCTGGGTGGCTCCATCAGTTAAGCATCTGCCTTCAGCTCAGATCATGATTTTGAGGTCCTGGGATCGAGCCCCCGTGTCAGGATCCCTATTCAGCAGAGTCTACTTGTCCCTCTCCCTCTGACCTACCCCATTTGTGCTCTCTCACCCACTCTCTCTCTCAAATAAATAAAACCTTTTAAAAAATACTAATTAAATATGTGAAATAATTTATCAATGCATTTACTAAGTACAGATATAAAAAATTTTTAATCAGAATGGGAAATATGCTAGATAAGTTGTCTAAATACTTCAGGTTTCACTATATATTTTTGTACTCCACCCTCCTTTAGGTATTATTATCCTTAACATAATATCATTCAACTAACAGGGGTGCCTGGGTGGCTCAGTGGGTTAAAGCCTCTGCCTTCGGCTCAGGTCATGATCTCAAGGTCCTGGGATCAAGCCCCGCATCGGGCTCTCTCCTCAGTGGGGAGCCTGCTTCCCCCTCTCCCTCTGCCTACCTCTGTCTACTTGTGATCTCTCTCTCTCTGTCAAATAAATAAAGTCTTTAAAAAATGTATATATCATTCAACTAACAAATGGTAATTGACCATCTCCTTCAGCCATGTGCCAGAGACCATGGCGGTTAAAAGAAAAGGGGAAAATGTCATCACCACTTTCCAAAAGTTTGTATTTTATTAATCCCACAGTAAAAATATTCATTCATTAATTGAACAAATACCTCAAGTGCCTAGCCTAGGATGTATTAGGTACTCAATAAATGCTGAATGAACAAACGAAACTAAGCCAGGAACCAAGAGCAAATTGAATTAAATGCAAGAGAATATAAAGTTCTCTACGATGTCAGAAGAAGAATACTGGAAATTAGTATGTGTTTTGCCAGTAAAATTTAACTCCACTATGAGACCTCAGTGTGTAAAACAATAGTGCAAAATGTACTAAAACGACAAATAAATATTTTCAGAAATCTAAAAATACAATGTAATAATTATGAAAAAGAAGACAAAGATTACACAATTCCAATAAAGTTTAGGACAATTTACTCAAGTATAATCAATTTAATATCTACCAGGTACAAATTGTTAAGTTAACTGATATGATATTTCAGGAATCTGAATCTCATCCTTTAGGTAGGTATGCTGAATTATTTTTAAGGGATCACAGAGTAGTTAAGAAGGCAGAGAGACTTGAGGGGAAATAAATTCGAACTTTATCACCAGTATGACCCTCAGGAAGTTATATCATGTCTCTGAATTCACCTTCTTCATTTATAAAAATGTATATAATGACAATAGGTTACCATGAGGATTAGGTGAATAATACATATAAAATACTTAGCGTGATGCCTGGTACATAGTAGATGTTCAATAAAATTAGTGGTTGTAATGGTTATAATAACATGACACTGATTATAATCCATATAGGAGATGAGGTAGACATATAACATGTTATAAAGTGGAGGCTACCTGTGCCGTAAAATAAAGTGCTACCAAAATACTCTATCAAGTATGCAAACTTTCAGGAATATCTCAAATATTGAAAACAAAATACAAAGTCATATTATGCCTAAAACTTTTCTATCAAGCATTCATTTCTCTCTTACCCAGTCATAAAATACAACAGTACTCATTAAGCCTTTGGCAAATTAGGTAGCGTACACTCTTTCCCCAAAAGCAAAATAACTCCAGATATCCCCCAGTGAAATAGCTGAATCTCTACCAAGTAAACATCATAGCCAAAGGCTTAACAAAATCGCCCAAAAGAAATGTGTTTCTATTGATCTTCTTGGGTCACCCTCTCCTACAAAAAATAAAACAAACAACTAAAAAAAAAACAAACAGCAACAAAAACCAAAGAGATGGCTCCATTGAAATGACTCTTGCAAATCTGAGCCTTTGCTTGGACTTACTGGGCTCTGGTCCACCTGGTGGAAAAAGACTGGTGTATATCCCTCGTCAGCCCATCTTGATCTTTCCCTTAAACAGAATTAAAACAGGTGTCAGGAGATAATTCTCCATGAATATTTTTCTGTTTATGCACTGTCAGGGCTTTCTGAGCAACAAATTCTGGCACCTGGGTTAAAGGATACTTGAATGGCAAACAACCCAGGGAAATTAAAGATAGAGGTTCAGGAAAGATTTAGAGGCACCTCCCCTGGAGCCATTTATTTACATTCCAAAGAGGAATAGATATAGGGACCTTCACTTCACCTCCTTCTCCCAGAATGGATTTACTTAACATTGATAAAGCGCTTGTGTACTTTCTTGTTCTCTTGCGCTCCCCCCTCACCGCCTCTCCAGGGAAGGAAGGGTAAATGTGCCCCCAAATAAGCTCTAAGATTCATAATCTCTAGAGATCCTCTTCTGTGGTACTAACTCCACCGCACACGAGGCCTGGGGAAAGTGAGGTAAGATGTTCTCTGAATAATTAAAAGTCTGTCTCTGATCCAGAAACCTCACGTTGTTTCATATCAAGATAGATGTGGATGGATGGATGGATGGATGGATGATGGATGGATGGGCAGACAGGTAGATAAAGGTATAAAACTTAACATGAGCAGGGTTGACACACACCTTTCCTTCACAGATAACCCACATTAAGGAAATTAAGGAACAGACTGGAAGATGGGTGAGTATTCTATCTAGCTCTGTAAGGTCACCACCCCTCATACCTGTTCCCCATGCTCCCTTCTCAGGCTACAACAAAGTCCATCGTTGGGTTATGACTTAGGTTATAACCCATTGTTTGGGTTATGACCTCAGCATTATTCTGTTTTAGCTTACAGAAGGGCACCTACCAAACTCTTTAGTACTAACCATTGTTGCAATATCTCTCAAGAGTTTTTGAAAACTTGTTAAAAACTCACTCCTTCAGGAAATATATCATACCAGTGGGAGATACTTAAAGGGAGCAGCACAGAGGAGTGGGGAGTCAATAGCCCGAGGCAGCTGCTCCACCGCTAGCCTGGGGTAAGCCATTTAGCCTCTCCGAGCCGCAGTTTCCTCCTTCTCAAAATTAGGGAATGATACACCTGAACATTATAAATTAGACTCTAATGCATTAAATAAGTTATAAACTATATGATAGAAAGCACTAAGTTTATAAGGACTCAGGAAATAGGGATCTGTTGCTGCTGTTATTAATGTTTGTTTTGCTTTTCAGAGACAAAAAACATCAATTCCCCAGCACTTGCCTTACCTAGCAGGACTCCTCTACCACTAAGGACATCATCGCCAGGGAGAACCCATCTCTCCTTCCCACTGTTTCTAACCTAGAGAATACAGGAGGCTTTGCTTATAACGCCAAACCCCTCTGAACACGTTTCCAAAAAGTGAGGCATAAAAATTCACAAACTGAGCCTCAAAAACAAGTAAATACCTAAGGACACTCTAACATAGGCCCTGAATTCGATTTTGAGGACTCACAGATCCTATTTGACCCTACCTAGAACACTGTCTGAAGGAGCCCGGAAAGGGAGCAATCATCAAGAGTAAGGGACAGATATAAAGACAAACCAATGTAAAGCTAATGAAATTCCCATGTTAGGAAGAAAAATACAAGCATTCATGGAGAAGCCTAAAATACCACAGCCCTTAATCATAACCATTTAGTAACCTTGACATGGCAAGGATATTCATTTATAATCTTACTCCTCGCAGCAGATATTTCCGGGGTGAGAAGGCTGTAATTACCAGGGCAGGGCTGCTAAACATAGAAGGTGGTAACTTTGAGGCATTAGAGAGTGTTTCCAAATGGAGATTGCTTTATTTATTAATTTTTGTAGCATTAATCATGTTGCATCTTGCAATGGTGCTGTCATTTCTCTTGCATGCACACACTGAATTACTGAGCAGTGCTATGCAATGTGTCTCACACGCTCTGGCACTTCCATTTCATACTTCACAGTTTTAGTGTCACTTTGAGGTTTGAAATGTTTCACAGTTATTTGCTATATGTGGGTGCCAAAAAAAAAAAAAAAGTCAGCCTATATCACTGAAAAAGATACTGCAAGAATAGAAAATGGTTAAGAGTCAGATGGGAATGTTTGTCCCATTAACATTCAGAACTTTATCAAGAATCAATTTACTTTTTATCAAAATCTAATTTATGCTTTACAGATGCATGGGTGCATACAATTATTTTGCTCACCACATATACTACTTACAAAGTTAAATATAAACTTTTATTGGTATAGATAAGATTCTGTAATTAGAAGGAAACTGAAAACACCATACATCTTTTCTAGCCTACGACTTGCCCATATGCTCTAACATAGCAAACCCCAAATCCTCAATCCAGTCACCTGATCTAATCCAGTATAAATATTAAGTGAATGTCTATGTATATATCTTGACACATGCTTCTGTGCGAAAGTCACTCTATTTAAACAAAGGTAGAATGACTTATATCTGCCATAAATATAAATGTGTGAAGACTGATCATATCCTGAACAATACATGGATCGACATCTACAAATAATGACAGGCATTTCCCTACCAATTTTTGTAACGTACTAACACACCTGATGGCTTCCTATTTCTGCACTCTTACTGATGACTCCCTTACTTTACACATACCCACAGCACTTTGGCGTATGACCACACAAATACCACATGTATATTTTTATTAACACAATCTGTCTAGTTGTCAACCACAAAATTAAATAAACAAATAAATAACAAACATGTTAAGACACAAAAAAAAGGAAGTTTTCACACAAGAGAAGTGTCTAGAATAAGCCCTTGGCACAAATCAAGCACTGAGTAAAGATGTGTCCTCTTCCTTTCCTTGTCTTTGCAACTGCACAAGACGCCTCCTCCAGTTTAAATGTCTGGTTTGTTTCATTACAAATAGAAATCTGAGAGCCTCCTAAGCATGAGAAGAAAGCAAAAAGGGAAATAAGCAAATATAGATGGAATCTCAAGTAGTGACACGTTTAGGCTTGCTCTGAACACTGTTTAAAAGATTTTGTCCCCTCATAGGAAGAGGAAGTGTGGCTATCTGAAAGATGACGATTGATTGCTAGAAAGTAAGAGAGTAACTTTGCCATATAGCCCTTAACAGAGAAACAAATGATGACTAATAATACTGAAATGTTGCCAGCCCTGCAAAAAGTCCAAAGGGTCTATTCTAGTTTCCAATGTTCCAACAGGAATGCAGAGTAATCCTGAAACTGGGTATTCGGAAACAACCAATCTCCACAAAATGGACAAGAGGCCCAAGAAAAGCTGATCATCGCAGAATGCTAGCATGATCGGCTTTATGTACCCAACTTAACCTAAACTCTAACTTGGCAAGGCCACACTAAACATGCAAAACTGTGTGTATTTATTATATCTTACATCTGTAACTTTTTCTCCAAGTGCATGCACAATTAAATGCGTAACAGCAACAACAAAACTGAAAACATACAACTTCTTAATTATAAGCTAAAAGGCTACTAGAAAGCAATAATGAGACACTGTGTGAAAGGTTTTGATTGTTTACCTCTGTTAGCTACCTATAATGGATATTCTGACCTTGGTTTTATTAGTGCCCAAATATCGTCATTGTATCGAACAGCCTCATGATCTTAACAAAAACATTCTCACAATAAATCAATTGCAATTCATGTTAAAATTAACACTTCCGAAGGGCATGTTTAGAACCAGGTGGGGAGACGAAGTGGAAGAAATGGATCACAAAATACACGCCAGAACTTTGTAACTATCACGACTTCCTAAAAAAGATAAACAAGTATTAGTTTAGACAGTAGGCCAACGCTCTAATGTGATCTCTAAAGAGACTGATAGGGCCTTTAGTCAATTATGTTTTTACAATTTAGTTATAAACATGTTGCCTTCTGTATCAGACTTTCTATCTGATGCTGTGGGGTTAACGAAATGATAAAATATATGGTCTGAGCCATCATCAGAACTAGAGAACAAGAATATACAGAATAAGAATTAGTTTTAATAATATTTAGAAAGTAATAATTCAGAGTATTCTTGAGTATGCCAAGGGGAAAATTAGTACTGTTAATGGGAAAATCAGACTAATGCGATTCCCAACTAATGCAAATAGACTAATGCAATTTCCCAACTATTGAGTAGGTGAGGCAGTTCTGATTAAAATATTAGAGTATGAGAGAGAGAATTCATAAGATCCTAACATTCTCTAGAAACCTCTATTTCATAACTCCACATACTACACCTTATGCTGAAAATGCCTTTCTTGTGTATAAGCATAGTGAATGTATCTTCCCAAATGCATAGTATTTGTGAGGAACATGCAAACTTGGAGTATACGTCTCCAATTTTCCAATCTTTTTTGCACACTGCTATCAGTACAAAATTTTTTGAGCAGGGGTTCCAATATATGTAAAGTTGTTTATCTATAAATTACATTTATATTCAATTTATTAACATGTACATTATAAAACAAAAACAGACATTCTAATAAGTAGAGTGAAATATAAACAGGAGCTTCTTCCTATACAATAAAATATCATCTTGCTCAACCCTTGGAGTAAGCACTCCCTATTATAACACCAATGGATTAGAATAGGGGTTGGCAAATCATGGCCAGGACCAGATTCAGCCCATCACCTATTTCTATAAATAAAGTTTTATTGGAACACAGCCACTCTCACCTGTTTACCTATAGTCATGGCCAATTTCATGCTACAAAAGCAGAAATCAGTAATTGTGATAGGCGCCATATGGTCCATGAAGCCAAAGATTAGTACTATCTGGACTTTTATAGAAGAAGTTTGCCCCCGCCCCCAGATCAGGATTAATTTCAAAGTACCCAAGAAAGGGGAGCTCTGCAGATAGAGCAGTGAGACTGAGCATCTGAAACGGAGGGAAAGAAAAAGACCCAAGTGACAAATCTTGCTAGGAATTCAAACCAAGATGCAAAACAGGCACAGGAGAGGAATCACTGCCAGAATAAAACAATCAGGGTAAGACTGACCACAGCATCACAGAGCATGAAAACAGGATTCAAATACTGGTAAAAACAAAACATAAATCAAAGGTATAGAGGAACAGTTTATTTTTCAAAACTGTTATTTCTTATAATACCTCAGTCAGAAGGTAGGCATCTCTCTCCATCTCAGCCCAACTTTAGTTGGCATACCTTTTGTATCTATGTCAGCACTTGCCACAAATTTCAGATTAGGGGTCAACCAAATACTTAAGGTATCAATGGTCAAAATCATGGTTTAACAGAAGAATGAATAGCACAGATTCAAATTCAATCTCTCTCTTTCTTGCTCACACATGCACACACTTAATTCTAGTATTGGCATCCTCTAGCAAATATAATATTCCTTTGGCTGTGGGGGGGGGGGTCCTCTTAAATATGCTAATAAACATAATTATTAGAATATGGACAGCTGAGGCTTTCAAGTCCCCAGTAATCTCCCTTCTTCTATCTGAAGTTCTCTTAAAGTCAAGGCCAAAGATCCTAGCATTTATTTATTCTGTAATAGTAGTTTTGATTTTCCCAACTAGAGAAGACAGAAATGAAAAAATAAAGATATCTGATATGTCTTAGAAGGCCTCATCTCACTGAGCATGAGCCTATGGTAATATACCCAATAATTATTGATTCCTGAGAGGTTATCTGCAAAATGTGTTGCTCCATGCTAAACCTGATTCCTTCATCACTTTTATTATAAAACTGAATACGCTTTTTAAAAAAACATTTCAAGATGGGGGACCTGGGCGACTCAGTCAGTTAAGCGTTTAACTCTTCATTTTGGCTCAGGTCATGACATCAGGGTCATGAGATCAAGCCCAACATTTGGCTTCACCTTGAGCATGGAGCCTGCTTGTCCCTCTCCCTCTGCTCTTCCCTCTGCTCTCTCTCTTTCTCTCTCTCTCTCTCTCTTCAAATAAATAAAATCTTTTTTAAAATGTTTCAAGATGAAGTAGAAAGAACACTGGACTAGGAACCTTAGAAATTTGGTTCTAGTCACAGTTGGTGTGACAAACTAGCTTATTGACTTGAGTCAATAAAGTCACTGAACCTCTTTTGTTTCTCTTTCAGCATAATGGTGGGTTAGAGCAACTGACAATACCTTATTTAGCTCTAAAAGACTAAGACAAGATCACACTGAAAGATACAGCAAATCTTTTAAAACGTTATTCAAGTCAGGTGTTATAAAATGGCAGCTAGAGGATCAAATCCAGACGCAGACACACACGGGGGGGGGGGGGGGGAAGGGCACAAAACAATGTTCAAGATATTGAATCAGAATGTGCCTGGATGGGTGTGCTTTCTCTAGCTTGCCATAGACTCCATTCCTCCCACTGATCACACTGGCTATTTCACAGTCATCTGCTGATCTTAGAGGGGCGTTTAAGTTTGTAACCCATAATTTAAAGGAATTATAATTCTGTTGTCATTTCAATACCTGGGGTGATTTTCCTGTACATGAAAAACAGAAGTACTACTGTTACCAAACAGAACTTTAGAACACATAATGGGAAGGTACTACCTTCTATCAATGTCCTTGAATTCTTTTTCATTCAGGAAGCAATGTAGTACAGTGACAAAAACACCGTATTTTAGATACAAAAAAACTTGGGTTCTGCTCTTTTGTTTATCACTAGTAAGACCTTTGACCTTGAGTGGCAATTCACTGGGGCTCTCTGGACCTCTGCCTTCTTATTTGTAAAATGGAGATGGGTGGTTAGACTAAATTGCATCTGATGTACATTTTATCTCTGCAATTCTACAATTCTATGAACAGTCAATTTCATTGTTTTGACCTTATTTCCTAGAACTTTGGGGAAGCTACAGGCCTTTAGAAATAAACAGATTTATCTAGGCTAAAGAGAGGAAAAGATGCAGGAACACTCTAGTCTGATAAAATCAAAATGCAGCAATGGATGAACAAAAAGAGTAGTCATTTCCTGCAATGTACACAGCAGTAAATAAAATAATGGAAAAGCCCTCACTAAAACACAGAGCCAACATGGCCTGAAAATTCTGAGCAGTAATGCAAAACCAGTCCAATGGTAATAAATATTAGGCTATGAATTAAAAACACTGTGCTGTAGTCCCTGCCGTGCCATTTGTTTGTGACTTTAGCTTCTTATTTAAACACAATGAGCCTCAAATTCCTAATTTGCTAAAAAGAGGGAATAATAATGCTTTCAAACTACAAATATACGTGCACAGAATTTATACATCTTGTAAAAGACGCATATTGTTTGTAAGATAATTGTCTCACGTTTCTAAGGTTTAGAGGAGGCAATCCACCATGGGTCCTAAGCACCCCTGATAACCGTTTTGGGTGCCAAGAATGCCAGATTCTAGCAGTTCTTTGCTCTTTACCCAGACTCAGGGTTGTGTTTGCAGCAAGCCAACCTTGAGGAAGTAATGCTTCACCCAAGACAGAGAATACACTTTCTCTAAAAGCCACAGATTCCCCCAAGCTCACATCTCTTGACTGTAACACAAACCCACCACATGAACAGCATCCACCTGAGAGCCCTCCGCAGGGCCGCCATGGGACTTGGGGGCCACAGGGAGTACTCTGGACAGGAAACTCAGCCTGATTGCTGTACCATGAGTAACAAAGTCCTTGTCTCTGACAGGTCCTGATTCTGTCTCCTGCCTGTATCCATGCAACTGTAGCAGGCTAACTTTTTACTTGTCAATAGGGGGAAATCTCAGACCTTTCAGAGACTCTGTGAAGATGCTTCATAAATTCATGATTGCTGGATGAATGCAAATCAGGGGACTTTGTATGCATTTCATTTCCTTTTCTTAGTAGAAATCTAAGGTGAGTTTATTGCCTATTCTTAGGAGAATAGAGCGTGCTGTATTTTAATCTAGAACCAGGAAGAGACTTTGTGTGGTGTTTGTGATCTTCCTTCTTCCTGGTTCTCACAAACTGTCATCTGTTAGGTAACTCACTGTGCTACCACCAATATCCCATCCTGGCAACCACTCCACATTACTGATGACAACTGCCAGCATCTCACCTCTTTCTTCTTTCCTCAGTCAGAATTTTTCCTACACTTATAGCCTCACTACTAAGGGTCTGATCCTGAGCTAGTGCTAGAGCTGCCATGCTAATTATAAAGCAAGTTATTGTAATGTTATCTAGCACCAATACTCAAAATATAATCTCTTTGCGGAAACTTTACAATGATACTTCTGTGCCTTAATTGCACTTGAAATTGTTACAGAAAATAGGGGTAGCTGAAAAGACTGTAAAATTGCTTAGGATTGTACAAAGGAACTTAGAGATTTAAGTGCCACCTCTACTATATTTTGTCAGAATGTAAATATAATTGCAGGTGCTTAGAAAAAAAAAAGACAAGTATACCAATAAAAATCTTACATGCTGAACGCCAGGAAAGCAATAACACTTCTATTATAAGCCATTTTATGTGATAATTGCCTTTTGAGAAATAGGGATAGGGATATTATCACTAACAAAAAGGCTTTAAAGAAATGCAAATTCCTGATTAGGATCATTTTCGAGTGAGGTAAACAGCTATTTGTAAATGATTATTTCTTTCTTTGTTTTCTCACCAGCTCTTAGCTTTCCTCACATTTAATACCATTACTTGTTTTAGGTAAAATATTTCAAACACCTTGACATACTTTCTCGCCTTGCATTAGGAGTCGTATTTTTCCAGTGCCTAAGTCTACGTGAAAGGACAGAGGATGGCTCGCCAAACCATGATACGCTGTTTGTCCTCAAATGGATTTGGCAGTCTTTTTGTTGTTTATCTACATAGACTTGCCAATGGTATTAAACCACCAGACAGAACAGGAATCTGACTCATTTGCAGCCAATCACGAGGCTCGAGGCTGTAAAGCTGACCAGTTTTGGGACGCGTCGCAGAAGCAGAACCCAAGGTGAAATAGAGGATGGAAACTGGCCCTACTCCTAATTGACACTTCTGCTAAAAACCCTATTTCCCAGTACATTTGATGCCAACAACATTTGTCACAGTTGCTCCTGAGCAGTTTATTAAGTAGTTAACGTTTTATTAACTCTTGAAAACCACATGATACACGAAATTCTAAAACTAGATGACACACTTGGGCACAACGTAGCTTGGCATCAACATAGCTCGAAGACATTTACGTAAAACTAGAACATTAGTTTTCAAATAACCACCAGGTAAACATATCATACTAAGCTTTAGATTCCCTACCAAGTGTGATGTTTGAAAATGATCTGTTGACTGAGGGGAATTAAAGGAAGGGAGGGAACACAGTCAACCCATTTATATTTCCAAGAAAATTTTCTTTTTGCAACAGTGTTTTGTAATTGCTTTGCAAGAGTAAGACAGCCATCGGCTCTTCCACATCGGCATATGTGTTCTTTTCCTATAGGATTCCCTCACTGAGCCTTCAATAACGTGCCTAGTATTTTTTTTTAAAGATTTTATTTATTTATTTGACCGAGAGAGAGAGATCACAAGTAGGCAGAGAGGCAGGCAGAGAGAGAGGGAGAAGCAGGCACCCTGCTGATCAGAGAGCCCGATGCGGGGCTCGATCCCAGGACCTGAGATCATGACCTGAGCCGAAGGCAGAGGCTTTAACCCACTGAGCCACCCAGGCGCCCCATACATGCCTAGTATTTTATCATTTATGTTTTCATACAGATATCTTATTTGGTCCTCACAGCAACCTAGTTGGTGGTCATTTTTATCACTGCCATTTAACAGAATAGGAAACTGAGGCTCCAATGTGTAGAACAATTTGGCCAGGATCATGTAGCAAGAGAACCAGACCTTGACTTTTTATTTTCTTCTGGTTCTCAGATTCTTTCCCCCAAGCACATGCAGATTAGACTTCCATTATCATCCATGTACAGACCAGCATTCTGGACTACTTTCGGAGCATGGAAGCACAACTACGAGGTCTTCTGGTCTCACCCGATCAAACCATAGAAGCTGCTCCTTGAAGTGGTGCATATATTTCCTCATGGACAGGATGTTTATATCAGGGCTATGAACACAGGAACAAATCTAGGAAGATGTGGAATTCCCTCTAGGTTTAAGAGAATAAACTTTGGAGGCCAACCACAAAAAGAGTGCAACCACTAGTTACAGTGAAAACCAAGACTTGAAAAATATTCCTTTGTCAAGGGGAAGAGAGACCCAAATCTATAGATCTAGACAATTAAAATTTCTATAGGGAATAGAGGTGCCTGGGTGGCTCAGTCAGTTAAGCTCCAACTCTTGATTTCGGCTCAGATCATGATCTCAGGGTTGTGAGATCAAGCCATGTGTAAGGATCCCCACTGGGCATGGAGCCTGCTTAAGATTCTCCCTCTCCCTCTGCCCTACCCAACCCTCTCTAAAATAAATAAATAAATAAAGAAAGAAAGAAAGAAAGAAAGAAAGAAAGAAAGAAAGAAAGAAAGATAAAAGTGTCAAAAAAATAAAAATAAAATAAAATTTCTGTAGGAAATATATGATTAGAAAAGGTATACACTCGTTTGATTTTACTGCTGATGCCATAAAACATTTTCTAAATGTAATTATGTTTATAAGTAAATAAAATCAGCTGTAAAGGGCAGATTTCAGCAAACTGGGGTTTCAGCTATTAGGATTTTTTTTTTCTCTAAACGAGACAAAGGTGCTATGTACGAATTAAAATCAGACTTCATTTAAAAGCCAGGCAAAAAAATGCCTGGTAGTTCCAGCATTGGGTCGTAGAATTACAAACATTAAAGTGTCACTGCTAGGTTCTAACTACTCACATAACAATTCTACCTAAGAAACTATCTAGGAACATCAAGGATGCCTTTATAGCCATTTTGGGTAGCTCCTTAATGTTGGCCCAGCAACGTAATCACGCCCTCTCCTCTTTTACAGAGACAGTCAATCCTTCCCCATATTCTTGCTGCTCCTCCCACTCAAGGAATCCATCTGTGCTTTCATTAATGAATGTGGTATTATTAAAAAGAGTTTTCTGGGTAGATGTAGAAACAGTCACCATTTTCACAAAAAAAAAAAAAAAAAAAGCAACTGCCAAAGCTCATCCCAAGCTGATACCCTAACCTTTAAAATAGCTGTGTAACACTAGCTGGCTTTTCATTTTTACGAGCAAAAATAGATTCATTTCCTGAGATTTCTTGAACCCTCCAATACATTGCACAATATCCACCCACCCCCTCAGTTGTCATTTCCTTGTCTGGTGAAATTTCTAAAATGCGTCAGGTCCCTATAGCTTTGGTCAGACAGGAAGGTGAATGCAGCAGCAGTGCTGGAATATTTCACTCCCGATCCGGATAGTCAGGCCTGAATTACCTCGTGGTCACTGCCCGGCATTCTCCATCTTCATCTACAGGATGCCTCTGTGAGGACCTGTGAAAAACATTACTGCCCCTTGGGAACATCTTTGGAAGAACGAGGAAAGCCTTCAATTGCTCCAGGACATAAATGACAATGGCGTCATTTTCATTATTACCTAAGACGAATTTGAGCACTTTAAATGTCACCCATTTTTGAAAGATCATAGTTCTCCATGAAATCAGAATAGCCCTCCAAAGCAGCAAGGATTAGATCCATTTTATGAGGCAAACTGAGATACAGAGAAAAGTGAGTCACCCAAGGTATACAATAAATTAGGAGGAGGTGTAGCACTACTTCCACATTCCCAGAGCACTTGGGAGACCCTCATTCCTCCCCAAGAACCCTGACTTGCTCCTAATACTGCTGAGAAAGAGGATGTAGCACCATGCGTGAGTGGAAAAAGTATAAACTTTAGAGTCAGAATCCTGGTTCTGCCATTTGCTATCCATGACAGCAGCTTGGGCATATCTCTTGCTGAGCCTGTTTTCCTATCTACAGACTGCAACTAACAACATGCCTATCTTGCAAGACTTGGATAATGCATGGCTTAATACAGTGTCAATAAGTAGTAGGTGCTCAATATATATGCTATTTTTAGCTCCTCTGTCCTCTCCTCCATTAATTGGTTTCCAATAGAAGAAGAGTGGAAACATTTTCAGTTTCTTAAAACCAAAAATTAGCTTGTAGAGATAGAGATTTCCAAACTTTCACTGAGAAATAAAAAAGCAAAGGTCACTTATTCACAGTGCTATGACCACATATCTCAGTCTGTTTTTAAATGCTACTTAAAGGCCATGCTCTTAGAGGTTGAGAAACTGCAATCAACTTAATCACACTGAAGTACTTATGAGCACTTATTAAATATGTGATGATAATGCGTTATATGTCCTCATGAATGTCTCTACAGTGACTGCATGAAACACTTCTTCGATCCATCCTACGTATAGTCAGAGTACTCCCTAGACCTCTGGAATAGTTAAAAAAAAAAATAATAAAGTGTTTCTAAAATAAGGTTTTGATTCATTAAGTGCAATGGGATCAAAACCAGATGGATTTGGCAGCAGATTTGTTCCCCTGGTTCTCAGGCTGTTTCAGAGCAGTGCCAGCTTAGGGAGGAGATGATCAATGTCACACATTCTACACTTCAGGCACTAATAGATCCTTGGCTCCAGGTTTCCCAGTGTTCAGAGGGAATGCCAGAACACACAGGCTGTGACAGAATCATTTTGGAAGCATCCATGCAGACCAGAGAAATGAATAACTGCCTTGGGCACTGAATAGCTCAGGCAACAGCTGTTTCACACTGGACAGTGATTAGGATCGATCTCTTTATTCTGTACAGTGACTGTCACACTTCACAAACACACACACATACACAATGGGTCTTCCTAAGGTGTAACACAGGGATCAGCACCTTACAACAGAAGTATCTACTCAATGGTACATGGAAGAGCAGGAAAAAACACCAGGCTTGCCTAAAGCTAGTTGGTAATTTACACATGCACTCACACTCACACCCATCAATCCGTATCAATCCATTATCTGACACACAGGTATAGACGACCTCTCAGGTTCTAAATGAGCCCATCATTCGGCTGTTCAGGCGCTGAGGATATAAATGCAAACAAGATAGATAAGCTTCCTGCCCACTAAAGGCTTACTTTCCAGCAGGGAATATACAGATCAGTACACAGGCAAACCAATCTGATGGGAGATATTTTTGGAGCTACAGCTTGGACCTAACATCCCTCTAAAATGATAGTAAGAATGATATCCACTCATCTTGAAAGACTGCTGATGTCTTGTAAAGCTACTACCCAAGTACCCCTTACAGAGCCTACTTAGTACCTCTGCAGTAGGAAAGTGAAGAAAGATTTTTTATTTTAAAACTGGTTGGCCTGAAAAATAACTTATCCTGGTATATTCTGGTACAAATTAACTGACTAGGTCAGGGAACAAATAAATGGCCTTATCAGAAGAAATGGAAAGAAGTTTATAAAGCTCTTAAGTGGTCAAGGCTTGCTAGCAGTCATGGTAACTAACAAAATAACCAATATTAACTGAATAATAGGATTATCTTCTACTGAACTTCTCCTAAAACCAAAGATAAAATTCCAGTAGCTAAAAAATGTATTGTTATAACTGCAAGAATATTTTTGCTTAATACGGCAAGTCCTGTTTTTTTCTACCTGTTCCCCTCCCTCACAAAAAGATGACTTATTTGGGGTTGTCCATCCCATGAAGCTCCAGTCCCCCAAATCACTCTCTTATCTGCCATTTTTACTAAGAGGTTGGGCCTAAATACCCATAGTGGTACCTTATCACGGTCACTTCTGTCCTGTGGCTTTGGGATCACCTAACCCAATCTAGGCCTATCATACTTCTCTCCCAGAAACATGAGCTTTAAGAAAATGAGTTAGATGTGTGGTACGAAGTCAAAAGTTCATGTGGGCTTAGGCCATGAGGCAACCATGTTGGTCTGTGTGTATGATGAGAAGGAGAAGAGACTTATCTGTGAGGAAAAGCAGAGGAAAGCAGTCCCACTGGGAGAAGCAGGAGGAGAAACCAAGCATTTCTCAACAGACTGAGAGTGTACCTCAATTCCTGCTGGATTCTCAGTTCTCAAGAGGCCCAGCTGTATAGCAAGGTCTGAGACTTGAAATACATTCCCATTACTTGAGCTAGTCTGAGGGGGTCTTTTTCTGTGTACCCCACAAAGGTATAAGAACAAGAGCAGTTGCTAATTAAAATTTGACCTAGAATGACCTACTTTAATCTCCATGCTGATAGTCAACTTTTTCTCTGAATTCATTCAGAAACATTTATTGAATATCTGTCAGGATGTACGGGTTATAAAATCTGAAACTACTGTCTACCCTCAAGGAGCCATCGTGTCCCTGTTCACACCCTGGTCCTTCTCACTACCAATCACGGCCTCTTGATGGGCTCCACTATCTGACTCTTCAATTATCAACTTCTATTTTTTCAGGTTATTCCCCATTGCCAGCAATTTTTGACTCCTACCAGGACCTATTATTCACTGGTGCTTCCACCTTCTCATTCTCCCTTGCCACCTTCATGACCTTAGTCAGCTGAAATTCCAAAGCCCATTCCTATGCTCATTCTCTCTCATAGACCCTCAACTCCATTGCCCCTCCCTCATTTTGTCACGTTCATCTGAGAAAACACAAAACCCTATCTGAATCAAAGTCTCCACCCACTCTGTGGTATTTGCGCCCAGCATGGCTGATGTGAAAGGAAAAAACAAAAACATGATTGGCCTCATATCACATTCATAAACAAGAACTCAAGGGAGCCTAATGTATCCAGTAATCACAGCACAACTCCTTAGTCCATTCACTCTCTATTTCACATTTTCTACTCTCACCTCAAACTTTCAACACTTCTATTGACCTTACTTTCAGCTGATATCCTTGCTTCCAATTTCACTGAGAAAACAAAAGCAATGAAAAGACCACCAAACTCCCCTCCTAACAGCATCTGTATCCATAACACCTGGTGCCCTTTCCTTATTGCAGGTGAAAACATCCATGATCCAATGTAAGGCCAACCCCTCTACTTGTCCAATAGTTCTCCTTCACTCTCACCCTCCCCAGGACACTGCCCCGACGATTCCCTCCCTCCTTCTTTAATTATAATCTTTCCGTCTCCTCTTGAATGTTCTGATTAGGATCATCTCTCTCATCTTCAAACAAACGAGAAAACAAAAACACCACTCTCTCTTGATCTCACCTCCCCCCACAAGCACCTAGCTTCTGTGTTCTCCTTTATAATATTACTTCTTGAAATAGTTCTTCTGCTTGTCTCACTTCTCTCTTCCCTTTTTTTAAAGACTTTGTTTATTTATTTGACAGAGAGTGAGAGAGCACAAGCAGGGGAACAGCAGAGGGAGAGAGAGAAGTAGGTTCTCCGCCGAACAGGGAGCCTAATGTGGGGCTCCATCCCAGGACCCCGGGATCACGACCTGAGCCAAAGGCAGATGCTCAACCGACTAAGCCACCCAGGGGCCCCTTCTCATTCTCTTTTGAGTTGACCACTCTACTAAAACGGGTGTTGATGTCACCAGACATTCATGTTCACATGGCTAATCCAATGTCAATTTTCAGTCCTCACTTACTTGACCTATAAACAGAATTTGACACAGTTAATCACTCCCTTCTTGAAACATTCTCTTCACTCAGCTTTCAGCACATCTCAGTCTCCTTTTTGGGGTTTGTTTGCTTGTTTTTTCCTTCCTCACCTCCTGCTCCTCTCATTCTTCTTTGCTAGTTTCTTCTCATTTCCCTAACCTCTAAATACTCCAGGGCTTAGTTCTTGGATTTCTTAACTCACTCCTAGGACCATATCATGTGGCTTGGGGCATTAAATGCTGTCTATGAGGTATCCCAAAGTGATATGTGACACTCTTCCTATGCCATGAATTCCAAACCCAGAGAGCAACTTTCTATTCAATGTCTCCACCTAGATGTCTGACATCTCAGACTTTATAAGACTAAAGTTGAAGTTCTGGTCATAAGAGTCAAATCTGTTCCTCCCATAGACTTCCCCACTTTGGTAAATGGCAACCCTACCCTCAAGAACTTGGGACAAAAGCATTTAGGTTTCAGATTTGTTTTGAAGTAGAACCTTCAGCAGCATTTGCTGATGAACCGGTCATCTTTGATTTTTCTCTCTCTCCAGTAACATCCAATAACCAACTCATCAGCAAATTCTGTTGAAGGATTTACTTCAAAACAAACCTAAAACCTCGAGTCACCATCTCACTATTTCTATTTTATGACAGTAGCTTCTGATTTTCCTGCTTAACTTTGGCTCTCCACTGGCAGTGAATCCAGATATTTTAGGGACTTACACTGATAAAACTTGTGGGGACATACTAAAGAAAGTATCTGTAAAAGCATAAATATAAAATGAGGTGTGAATGTGAATATTTAGAATTAGAGAAAGTTGTCACCATAAGTAACAAATTCTTAAAAACAGACAAGTAATCACAACATTACAAAATCCAAACAAATAACAGTGTTTTTGTTAACTAACTACCAGAGATACCTCTGTAGTATTTTTTGCCTTCCTTTTTTGGCTCTGTACTCTTTGATTACATCTTCATACAACAAAAATTTCATATTTTCCATAATAAGAATAGAAAGATAATTTAGTCTTTCTTCTATCATGATTGAGCAAACTTTTAAAAAATATTCATAGTTAGAGGGGGCACCTGGGTAGTTCAGTTGGTTAAGCATCTGACTTTTTTTTTTTTTTTTTAAGATTTGGTTTATTTATCCGACAGGGTGAGAGAGAAAGTGAGAGCAAGCAAGTACAAGCAGGGAGAGGCAGAGGGAGAAGGAGACTCGCTGCTGAGCACGGAGCCTGATGTGGGACTGGATCGCAGAGACTCTGAGATCATGACCTGAGCCAAAGGCAGACGCTTGACCAATTGAGTCACCCAGGCACCCCTAAGCATCTGACTCTTGATCTCAGCCTCAGGTCTTGATCTCAGGATCATAAGTTTAAGCCCCATTTTGAGTGTGGATCCTACTCAAAAAAATTTCATAGTTGAGATGCATAAAATATATAATTTTACCTGTTATCCTATAGGCCCTGGGAACACATTGAAGGATTTTAGAAAAAAAGAGAGTGTAGGATTTGCACTTCATAAGAATCACTCTGGCTAAGTTTGTTTAAAGATTGAGTCAGATTTAGACCAGAGGCAGGGAGACAAGTTAGGGGAGCCTGTTAGTAATGTAGCCTCAAAATGACAAAAGTCTGTCTCTTACTGAAAATGGGGATTCTGTCTTAATAGTATTCTTTAGCTTATGTGAAAGTCATTGAAAAAAAAAAAAACTCCACTTCAAAATTAGTAAAAAGAGAGTCAATTAAGTTAGCCTCTGCTTATTTCTTTTATATAAACATATATCACTCTCAAAAAGGTATTATTTCAGAAAAACAACCAAGATTTTAACTTCTTAATAAGAAGTTCAGACTCAAATGTTTACAATTAACTTTACTTGATTTTACTAATTAGCAAGTGATCAGATCTGTGCCTGAAGAAGGACAAAGTAATACACATGTTAGTGGTTAGGGATGACTAACTTCCACACAGTAGGACAGAAATAATTATGGGTCCCTTGGCTACATATAAATCACTGAGAAGAAGGAAGTGTTCCATGGCTTACTTTTTTTTTTAATGTCCCAAAGGGCCCAACATTGCTAGGAGAAAATTACATGCCACTCAGTAAAAGATTTAATTACCCTAATACCCAGTTTTTGGCTGTTTCTTTTCCAAACCCTCCAAAAGGTATGTAAACCTCAGACTAGAGGCAAATCCTGCCAGTAGTAACATAGTGGCCTCTGATAATAAGAAAGTATATCACTGAGGAGCACACATATATTTATGTTTTCCTTTAGTTCAGAAATACAACAGAGATGAGAGTATGGCGAGACAGAAAGGCTCATGGCTTTGATTTGTGAGAGGACCAGGCCTGCCTCACCCTGCCCCTTCTCACTCGGACTAGAGGAGCCAAGCTGGGCTGTGTCCCTTCAGAGTGTCTCCAGCCTGTCAGCATGGAATGAGCAAATACACTCCTCTCTGTACTACAATACGAGGTTTAGTTGGAGGGCAGGGGCTGCTCTGTGCAGAGAGCAGGGGAGAGAGGGCTGCTGCTGGCAAGTTCTGCCTATGGCTAGGAGGGTAAGTTGAATTCTGGAGAGGATTAACAAGCCACAGGGCTATTTATCCAAAGCCATATTCTCACATCAGCTCTCTCTGTACCAAAATGAATATTTTAATCTCCATTTGCCCAATTCCTGTCTCTTATTTCTCAATTCAATCAACTCTAAATTCAGAAGGGAAAAAAGCAGTATTACTCATAACCCTGGTCTCCTTCCTCCCCCCAAGAAAACCCCGCAATATCTATATTATTTTAAGAGAGAGAGAAAGGCAGAGTAATTTGTGCTAAATTGAAAGCTTCATGAGGGGAGGGACCACAGTATACATTATCTGATTATCTGATTATTGAGGAGCTTAATAATGTGTCTAAATAAACATATGAATGAGGAAATGAAAATTGAAACAACTGGCCTATTGATCATGCTTCTGCACTCATTTTAACAAAGAAATTTAACAAAGAAATTATTTTTTTACATGATGTCTAGAATTGAAACTTAATTTTGGAAAGACACTGTATTAGTTTTATATGACCCTTGTAACAAACTACGGAAAACTTGGTGGCTTAACACAACAGAAATTTATCCTCTCACAGTTTCGGAGGCCAAAGTCCAAAATCGAGGAATCAACAGAACTGCCCTTCTTCAAAGTCTCTACAGACAAATCCAGTCCTTGCCCATCCCAGCTTCTGGGAGCTGCCAGCAGTCCTGGGCCTGTGGACACATCATTCCAATCCTGCCTCCATTGTTACGTCGTGTCTCCTTTTCTGTGTGTCCATAATCTCCCTCTGGCTTTCTCTTATAAAGATACTTTTGCCGCATTTAGGGCCCACTGGGATAATGTGGGATAATCTCTTTAGTTCAAGATCCTTCACCTAATCACATATGTATAGATCCTTTTTTCCAAATAAGGGAGGATATTTATAGGTTTTAGGAATTAGGATGTCATATCTTTAGCTATGATTCAGCCTGTTACACACACCTTAAGTGGAATTTTTCCTATAATGACCGGATAAAGGTGTTTCCATGAGACTACCAGTGAAAACCAACAGAAAACCAAATTACCTTAAAGAAACAGAGGAAATCGAGGAGTGTGAAAGCTGAGATTTGAATCTAGGGAGTTGAACTACCACGTTCTGAGTCACTAAACTATACTGCCTTCTCCAAAGGGGTGAGTTCACCGATTCACATAAACTGGAAGATCCAGGTAGAGTCTGTCTTCAGTAAAGCTTGGGTCAGAGGCTTAAAGAGTGTCATTAGGTCTTGTTTATCTGCATCATTCAGCTCACTCGTCCATGTTGACTCTATTTCAGAATTCCATGCTGTGTTCTCTGGTATCTCCAAGCTTACATCATCCTTGCTGGTTTAAACCCAATCACTCTGCCCATCACTGTGGCCAGGAGAATAAGCTCATCTCTTTGGCTGTACCTGAATCACATGCCAAGGCTGGGGCTGGGGGGGTGGGTGACAGTGACAGCCCTTTCCAAACTACACAAACTCAAAGTGGGAGGGAGTGTTTCTCTAAAGTCAAATCTGAGTGCTGTTACCAGAGGTAAGGTTAAAGGATGCTGAGAAGCCAAAAGCAACAAAGATCCACTGAAAGTTTTCACTGCAAATAAGAAGCCATTTCTAGGAAGCAGCTGCTCTCCTTTTAGTTCCTCAGAGAAGTTGGTTTTATTTACTTGTACGAAAAGCTTATGTACAAATGACTTAGGAAGAACCCTAGCCCACTGTAAAATATTTCACCAGCCTCAGCTCTTCTGTTTGTGTTCCTTGTCAAAAGCAAAACAAGGAACAAATGTACTTAACCATAAAACTGCTACAAGTCACTACGCTACCCTAAAATTTCTGTTATTCCCTAAATTATCCTCTGGGCTAATAAAATAATAGGAGGCAGATGGTAAAAAGAATGCCTTTTAATTGTCTCTAAATCCTTTATAATGTTTAATAATTTTCATATTTAATATACTATTACTTTATTAAGAGTTAATGAACTTTATGACTACTTCAAAGTAGTAAACCATGTTATTACAGAAGCAATGGGTCTCCTGTCTTAGAGTCCCTGCCCTGCATCTTTCTATTTCAGAACTTACAAGGTCAGTATAAAAAAAGAAAAAAGTGTAAGGAAGAAAGAACTGTGCTCAAGACATTTGTCACTCAGATACATAATTTGCTAATCTTAATTCTGTTTAAGTTCTTTTTTCAAGAGCATAGGTAAGCAAAAGAAAATTACTGGCAAGAAATGGGAAGAAATATAGCAATCTAACCAGAAAGAAATGAAGAGAGGCAGAGAAGCAGTTGCAAAATTTTGTGATTATCCCATATTTATTCCCTCATTTAGAAATTTCTCAAGTAGAATCTGTTTTTATACATAGAGGAAGATTAGTATGCTTCAAGTTCTAAAGCTCCAAAACTCAAATTATTTATCAAATTCAATATAATTTTCCACCTCATTAAAAAAAAAAATTTAGCTTCCATGTTTCTTGTAAATTGTTATGGAATTTGGTCTTAAATTCTTCCAAATAATTTTGTGGGAATGAGTAAAAACCAATTTTAATGTATTTGTTAATATATGTATACTTAAAATCACTAAAATATAAAATAGAAGATTTTATATACATTGTGGATCAAAAAAACTGCTAAGTTTTCATCACTGGGCAAGTAAATAAATAAATAAATAAATATAGCACAAAGTCATTTTTTCTGATAGATTTCTCCAATGCTTTCTGGGGCATAGTTATTTCAAAGCATTATTAAAATTTGTTATGCCTTCTTTTTATATTAAAAGGAAGATTTGTGTTTGGAGACCAAAGAATACATATACATGTGCAAACACACATACACAAACACACACACACACGTCTACTCCTTTCTAAACTGGTTAAGGAACAATGCAATATTGACCCTAAATATATTTGCTGGACATGAATATCAGGAAATCTCACTGGGTTTAATTAAAATCTCTTTTTAAATTTAAATGACTCAAAATTATTATTTTTTTGTTCCCAAGGAAATACATAAATAGATGAATACTATATATTTTGTAGTAATTATAATCTAATATTTAATATATATTACAGAAACAGATTTTTACGTATGATTTCTAATTATCAAGATCCATAAATTGAAAAAAAAAAAAAAAGATCCATAAATTGTTGGTAGCTTGACAACAGAAACTGGTTAAGCAGTACTGCAGAAGTCTATATACTCAAAGAAGAAATCATTTTATATTTTTTTCTGATTTTGCTCTATTAAGAAAAATGGACATGTATTATATGTAAGCACAGAGAACATATTTACTAAAAATATCTGATATTATAATTGTTACAGTGTGGTTCTAAAGTTGATATCCTTGGATCAAATTCAAGGACTGTTTGGCTTGTTCTCCTATAGATGTTTAGCTCATGAAAGATAATGCAACCGATTTGTCAGTGCAGCGTGAACAAAAGGTACATATATCATACACACAGGACTCACTTTTCTTTCTAATCTCACAAACTTTAATCAAGTTCTGGAATTAATACCACTGATATCTTAGATGATGCTTCCATTCACACTGAAGTGAATATTAGGAATATGTTTAAAAAATAGATCCAAGTTACAGACATAATATATACTTTTTGAGATAAGAACTTTGAGAAATGAATTCCAATTTTAATTCAAATATGAACTCTAAGATCAGCACTTCACAGCTATCTGGTGGGACACATGCAAAGGCTCCCAGTAAAATGTCTCTGACTTCAACAAAGCCTATAAGAATTTTCAGGACTGCTGTCCTCCTTATGCTCTTGATAAAACCCTGACTTCTTTCTCACATCCCCTACCCCCGACACCCTTGGTCTCCTGATTACAAACCATTAAGAAAATAATTCCCAAAAGAAGACTACCATCAGAACAAATTACCCACCTTCTATGAAAGACCCTTAGAACAAGTCTTCTCACTCTCTTTGCTGCCTTAATCTCCACAGACCCTCACTCTTTCATCCTTCCTTAAATCACATCCCCAAACTCTTCACTGAACCCTAAGAAACCCCAGATCTTTCATCAGCTAAAGTGATGTTCTAGCTATGTTCTATGTTCTCATTCTAACCACCCTTGTTTTCCTAAGGGCAAAACTTCTTCAACAGCTCTCTCAAGGGGTAACTATTCTTCTCTTCTACCCCTTCCATACTCTAGGGCTACAGATAAAGTCAAATTCTTCCTTTATCCTTATTGACACTTCTCAATTATTTCTCTTTTGTCTAAAAAAAAAAAAA
>CM052899.1:65644712-65679578 GCA_028534135.1 Potos flavus | reverse complement strand
TTATTTATTTATTTATTTATTTAAGTAATCTCTATACCCAATGTGGGGCTTGAACTCACAAACCCAAGATCAAGAGTCACATGCTCTTCTGACTGAGCCAACCAGGTGCCCCTTGCCTGTTTCTTTTTATCTTTTTCATGTGGCCACTAGAAAATTCTCAATCACATTTGTGGTTCATATTATATTTCTATTAGACAATATTGATCTGTACCTGAGTGACTCCAACCTTTCTTTCCTTTGAGCCCACACTTAAATTACACTCTATCTACTGGACACTTTCATTTGTATGTATAATTGACACATTAAACATTATGTGTCCGAATCTCAACTCTAGGTTTCTGCCCATTGAAAACTGCATGTTCCTCCCCTCCCTGTCTCAGAAAATGGCAATTCTTATCTTCCAGTTCATCAGGTCTAAAGTCTAAGAATCATTCTTCCTTGACTCTTCCTTTCCCTCATACTCCACACCCAGTCTTTCAGCAAGTACTGACAACTCATCATCAAAATATTTTTAAGAGAGTATTTTAAGGAAGAAAGAAAACAAGAAAGAAAGGGCTAATCTAAGAATCCTTTTTGAGTTGACCATCACTATAAGAAACTGTTTGGGACATTCTGAGAAGCTTTATAGAGTGTCACTAAGACCCTTCTGCCCAGGGAAAGGAAAGAAGAAACATTTATCCATTGGCTCTTATCCTCCCTTCCTGGTTGCTCATGTATCGGTGCTGAGCCCATTCCTATTGGTGTCCCAAGCCAGGAAGGCATCAGGGAAGTCTGGAGAAGAAAGCAGCCTCTACCTTGGAAGCTGGAATAAGAAGTGAGTCTGAGAGGATTTCAGGTATGAAATGTGTTTGCCACAACTCTCAGAACAGACCATGAGCATCTCTTCCCAACTCACGAAATCAGTGATGTAACACTGGTAGCTTGAAATTGGCTACTTTAGAGTATTTACACCATGGAAACTGGCAAAGCTATAAATCAGGCTTCCTCCCTCTTGCCCACAGTTATTAAACATTTGCTAGCACAGCACTGACTACAAGTTCTGTTTTCCAGATAGCTACAGTTTACGCCTCTCCTGCTCCTTCTCAGAACTGCAGCCACATAGTTCTTTTTGCACTTCTTTGAAATCACTTCTGTGCTTCCCTTTTTTGGGCCAGTGCAAATGGTTTTCCCATGGCCTAGAACTCCAAGCAGGAATACTTCTTGACTGAGTAATTCCTCCACATCTTTCATAGCTTACAATTGTCATTTCCTCTGGAAAGCCTTTGCTGACCCCTGGTCCAGGTCCCATTCATTTGTCATCTATTCTCAATTGCATATAAGTGATTATTTAATTGATACTTGTTTCTCCAGCTAGACTACAAGTTCCATGAGGGAGCAAGTCGTCACCACTTTTCTCACTTTTGCATTCCCCATACTAACTTTTTATATATACTGAATATCTCAACAAAAATTTTTCAATCAACTGTTATTAAAAGCACTTTTACCATTCTCCCATGAGTGGAATTGCAACTGTTTTAAGAGTATTGGAAAAGAGTCTTCATACTTGAAAATATGAGGAACCATGCTGAGAGGAGAATACAAGACATTTTTTGGATGGGCATCACTTCCAGCCATAATCCACTGAGCTAAACCCCAGTCACATAGCTCTGCCTAACTGCCAAGTGCCTAGGAAGAAAGGATATAATAATAAGTTTGATAAACTAGCCAGTCTTTGCCACAGTCAGCCCTTTTGGACATCAAATATCTATCCATTCTTATTTCCTGACAAATCACACTCTTCCTCTCCCCAAAGGAGAACCTAAAGTTCAACCAAAGTACTACATCCAGCTCAGAGTCCAGGATCTCTGGCTGTTTGCAGTCTTCCCCATCAGGTTCAGGTGTGGCTCCTTCTGGTTGGGTAATAATGTGCACCAAACATAAAAACTTATTTCCACCTTTCCCCAGAAGCACACAATATCCAGTAGTGGGGTAGGTATAGGATAACCTCAGGAAAAACTCCATTAGTGAAAGAGAATCACCATACTGAATAAGTTATAGAATCTGCTAGGGAGGCACTGAGAAGCCCCTTACTCTGGAGGTGGGGAAGTTCTTTGAGTATACAATGATTCTGTTCTGAGAGTAAACTCTCTTACTCATTTTTTTTAGTGGCCCTGGGTCCGCTCTGGGAAGTTTTTTTCCTTGTTTGTTGGTCATATCTTGCTATTATCCTCCTTGGGACTGTACAGCTTTTATGGGTCACTTCCAAAGAAAGCCACCTTATTTTACTTTTGAATATTCAATTAAATCAAGGTTCATGGTTTCTTTGGCAATAAAATTGTCTGAATAATTCAGTAGATTTTTAAATCTATTTTCTTTTAAATAATTCTTCATGCCAATAACCACATTCAACATTCTTTTTTTAAGCATAGCTTTAAAATTTCTTTTGTATCTTCACTTCCTCACCCCTTACCTTAGTCTTTTGACTTAGTGGTAAGTGCCTGGAGGTGATCTGAGATAATGGGCTATCTGACTAGATAGAACTTTTCTTCTTTCCTGAGTAAACTTATTCATCCTTCAAAATGTACCAAAGACTTTAAATCTCTTGGGAATACATCTCAGATTACTATATTTGAATTAGGTATCTTTCCTACTGATTTCAAAGCAGTAAAGCTTGTTTTTATTACTGTATGGGTCACACTAAATTGTAATTATCTGTTTATCCTTCTTCATCCAACCACATACAAATTACATATGTCAAGTTTGAACTTCTTGAGGACAAGTAGCATATCTTTTGTCTCTATACATTTCACATCATAAGTAAATGTTGGTTGAACAAATGCATGAACCCCACAAATATGGTGCGACAGTGACCGCCAATATCAATCTTCAATCCTCACCTCTCTCTTCCAACTTCCTGATGACTGTCTCCATATGTGTATCTACTTAGCAGATCTAAAACTGAATTCATGAACTTTCCCATCCCCTTTTCCACCTGCTTAAAATCCATTTGTCCCTCTGAATTCTGTTTTCAACATAAGATGTCTATCTACCCAGTTTTCCAGTCTAGACACCTCAACATCTTTCTTTAGGAATTCTTTGGTCAAGTGAATTGGTGATAGCCAGGTTAAAAATAGCAAACAGAGTTCTTTTCTGCAGCATTTTGCAGAGCATTCAATATATTAATGCTCAATATGAATCTCAACCAGTAAATGTATTTTCTTAAACTCATCTAATCAGAGATCACTTTTGCTGAGATGAATCCCTCAGAACTAGTGTTCAGAAGACTACACTTTGAGAAATGCTGCTGTAAACCCCTCTCCCCCTTCTTCCCTGCCCTCACCTTGAACTCACCAATGGCTTTCTCTTATATACAGGTTCAAATCCTTGGCCTGTTATTATATTTTCTTCTAAATCTAGCCTCGCTCACCTTCCTAACCTCACTTCTTATCACATCTCTCCTTTCCCAAAATGTATCGCAATCTTTTTTCCTTCAGAGCTTTAATATTTTTCTCCCATGGCTCAAAATGGCCTCTTCTTTTCCCGCCGTTAAATTTAACAAACTTCTCCTTAAAACCCCTTCCTAATGAGAGCTTTTTTTTTTTATCTTTTTAAAGATTTTATTTATTCATTTGAGACACAGAGATACAGAGAGAGAGCACGAGCACAAGCAGGGGGAGGGGCAGAGGGAGAGGGAAGAGCAGACTCCCCAATGAGCCGGGAGCCTGACGCAGGGCTCAATCCCAGGACCAGAAGATCATGACCCAGAGATGCTTAACAATCTGAGCCACCCAGGCACCCCCTAATGAGATCTCCCCTGAGAAACTTTCATTCCAGCACTTGGTTGGTTACTCTTCAATGTCTCCATAATGCTTTGCACTTAACCTCTAGTACAGCAATTGTCACAACTAGATGATAAGAAATTACCCAGGCATTCATCACCACCATTACTCTATGAGCCCTTTAATCTTTGTTTCTCCAGCTTCTAACATAGTGCCTGCCACAGAGCAGGCACTCATTGAATGAAAAAAATTCACATGAAAGAATAACGTAACAAGCAATAACAAAAGAGGAAAACGGAGTTGAAGTTATAAAGGCTTAAACAGAAATGTGTCTTAAGAAGTCATTTATTTAAGCCATTAGTCTCTGGAAAACATTATCACTTTGCTCAAACTGACTTCCAGGTTCCATCTTACCAAGTTCCTGATAGAAAGTAAACCTTTACTATAATTTGTCTTAAAGGAAAATTCTATAGCTCCCAAAAATTTTTTTGGGTTTTTGGGGGAACACATTCACAGACAGTTTGCCTACCCTATCTATCCTGCTCAACAATAGAATTCGAAGCCATAAACCTCTCACTGCTTTATTAACTGTGAACTACACAGTCTGAGGTCTTATAGTAGAGGAACTATCACTCTGTTGGAAGACATGGCTAAGCAATTTTGTCCCAATAAATTCCTCGTTCCCATTAGCGTACTCTCCTCTCAATTTCTGGTGGCCCCAGAGCTTAGTAACTCTTTTAATCATGCCTCCCCACCTTCCACTGCTAAGATTTAAAGTGTGGGCTTTTGTTTCAACAAGGAAATTTCATTAATAGCACACCAGAAGCAACCAGTTTTGCCAGTTGGTTTATTGAACTTCTTTGCTACACCAAAAACTTACCTTTCGCAATTAGATCCATAGAGTCCTTGAATTTTTCCTTTACACTAAAAATGTCTGGCTCCTTGAAAGAAGTTCGTTGTGAGGGCTCCTTAAAATGTTCACTTTTGAACGGGTATTTGGGAAAACAAATACTTTTGTGTGCTGTTCGAAATTCTTGGACCACATCAAGTGTTTCCTTTTTTTTAATCTCCAAAGGTATGAATTTGCCAGATTTTGGGTTTTGATGTTTATTTTTAAAAACATTTATAGAAGTACCTTGAACTTTATTCTGTAAAACAAAAATAAATTTAATTTTAATAGTAATCATATATTAAAATTATGTAATACATTTTATTAATAAGTTAATAAAATTATATCCACTAAATGCATTTTACAAAGTACCTTATTATATAAGATATTTACTATAAAGCACATGACAATAATCAGGTAAAGCAGATGTTATTCTTTATAGTTCTCCAAAAGCCCTTAACAAGAATGAGGGTTATATTCCACTTCAAAAGAAAAAAAAAATGTAAATTCTCCAATAGTAATTTCCTCCTCACATGTGATATTTTCAAATGCAGCTTTAAAGTCCATTTTAAAATAAAAGTTTTCAAATAGTAAGCATATAAGAATTTAATAATTTTCAAGCATCTTTTAAGAATTTTCAAATGTCCATAAAACGCTAACACTCTCAAACCTCTTTCTCTGTTGAATGTAAGAAATTACAGCTCATACATGGAAGTAGGTTCTCAAGAAAATTATATTAATAATAAGGTATTAGATCCTTTTAATCACTTAATTCCTTCTTAATTTTGACTACCTTGAGCAAAAGAAAAATAATGCAGTCCCAGGTCTCTGACAGGTAGTTATCCAAACAATTATAATTGTTCTATTCTAGACATTTTCTTGGCCCATAGATAGAGCTACAGTTCCCTGCCCGCAGCACTCCCCTTCAAAAAAAAGTTGCCAACTCAAGACACCAATAAGGAGGTTTTAATATGCTTAGTACTATGCTTTGCCAAGCAACCAAAGATGGGTAAGTATGCTCTTACAACTGGATAAAACTCTTAAAAAAGTCAAGGTTCTAAAGTACAACTATCTAACTCTTTAGATTGTGAAGTTTTCATTCCATGTGCCTACTAGTGAAATCAATATAATTTAAAATTATTTTTAATTGGTTAGAAGAAAAACTTAGTTAAGCAGTGTTAACAATGTTCAGTACAAAATTAAAACCACCTATGACCAGCCTCAGCCTAGAGGACCATTCAAATGAAACATATGTAACAATTATAACCCCACACAAACACACCATAAGCACTGAAAAGAATTAAAATTGTTACCCAAAATTCAGTTTAAAAAAAAATGTATTCGGGGATGCCTGGGTGGCTCAGTTGGTTAAGAAACTGCCTTTGGCTCAGGTCATGATCCTGGAGTCCCGGGATCAAGTCCTGCATCAGGCTCCCTGCTCAATGGGGAGTCTGCTTCTCCCTCTGACACTCAATGGGGAGTCTGCTTCTCCCTTCTTACACTCTCTCTTTCTCATTCTCTCTCTCTCAAATAAATAAATAAAATCTTTAAAAAAAATGTATTCGGGGCGCTCAGTGGGGAGTTTGCTTCTCCCTCTGACCCTACCACTCTTGTGCTTGTGCTCTTTCTCTTTCTTTCTTTCTCAAATAAACAAATAAGATCTTTAAAAAAAAAAAAAAAAGGTACTCAAAAGGGGATAATATAGTGTGGTACACAGTAAGCCATCCTAAGATCCCCTCCCCTCATCTATCTCCCCAAAGACCCATTTATCACAATAGCTGCTGCTCCCCAAAATTTCCCATCTCCTTGGAGATCCTTTCTTTTAAAATTTCATCCTGTGCTGACTCTCTTATCTCTTTGCTGACCCACTACGTTACACTCCTTCTCACCTTCCAAATCTATGCCATTCAGCAAATATTTATTGAGCCAGCCAGAAAGCTTTTTGCTAGGGATGCAACAGTCAAAAAAGAGTCACTGTCCTCAAGGAACAATCAGACTGGTAAACAGCTCTAACGCAGGGGGATATGGAAGAAGATAAAAGGAAGCAGGTCATGCCAGGGGCACACAGCTCATGGCATATTTCCTAGTTTAGTTTTATCTAATAGTGTTTAAAGACAGATATTTATTTGAGATATGTAATTCAAATATTTCTGTTGTAATTCATCAAAACACTAAAAATTGGATTAGGATTAAATGTGCAAATATACATGTAATTAAATAATCTGTATAGCTATAAAAATCTTATTTTTAAGTGCAATCTAAAATCAATTTTTATAGCTAGTAAAGATTTCATTTTTCTCTTCTATTCAGAGTCTGCTAGGGTTCATGCAACCATTTGGAACAATCATTGTAGTATACAAAAACAGTTCTAAGTTTCCTGAAAAATAAGTTAGATAAATGCAAAGCATTAACCTCATTTATTTTCTCATAATGTTGGGCGATGAGAGTTTTTGCTTCTTGAAAAAAATCTTGCTTGGTGACCTCTAATACAGGACCTAAAACAAAAACACAAAATGTTTTATTTTTTTAATGTAATTAATGTACTTTCTTAATCACAAATGGCAAAACTATGAGATTAAAATTTGGGCAGTGATGATTCTTGCAGAACATTATAAAAGGTAAATGTTCCAAGTGGAAGTTAACAGTGGATGCAAAAGAAGTTCATGTAATGCTCCTTCAATGTAATAGTTTACTTTAAAAAACATTAGCATACAAAGGTGATAGTGATTATCCTAATTTATTAAAGTCTCGGGGAACCAATTAAAGTACACAAAATTTAAATCCCCTTCAGCTTTTAAAGTTCTTTAAATGCTATTATACAGAAGACATAACATGGGCACAAAAATTATTAACAAATCTAAGTGTGTTCTCTATACCTGATGACTAATTCATATGGCTGTACATTTCTTTACAAATATTTACCTTACAACTAGTTAAAATTATAACTGCAAAATAAACTCAATAGGTTTATTAGGTAGGAATAGCATTGAAATAAAAAATACACAGCTATAAATGGGTAACATTATAATAACTCTTATCTCATTTATATTTTCTTACGATTCTTATTCTTTTTATCCAGAGTTACACATAGAATTCTATAGCATAGGCTACATCATTCTCACTTAGTCTTGTCTAAGTTTTTCTCCTACTATATTTCCTTCATTAGTAGCTGATTCTGACATTTATAAGTTATATGGTTTCCTCTCCTTAACCTGGACTCAGGAAAATTTAAATATATTACCAGATTATTGATTCAAATTGACTTTTCAGTCTAGCCAGTATGCTCCCCATTCCTATAACTCTACCTCCTTTAGTATTCTTAGGATCAAGATTTTCTCTCTTCTTCTCACCCTCTCATATTTTAAGCAATTAAAAAATTCATCTTGGGGGGCGCCTGGGTGGCTCAGTTGGTTAAGCGACTGCCGTCGGCTCAGGTCATGATCCCAGAGTCCCGGGATCGAGTCCCACATCGGGCTCCCAGCTCCGCGGGGAGTCTGCTTCTCTCTCTGACCTTCTCTCCTCTCATGTGCTCTCTCACTCTCTCTCTCTCTCTCAAATGAATAAATAAAATCTTAAAAAAAAAAAAAATTCATCTTGGGTGCCTGGCTGGCTCAGTCAGTTAAGTGTCTGCCTTCGGCTCAGGTCATAATCCCAGGGTCCTGGGATTGAGTCCTGCGTTGGGCTCCCTGCTAAGCAGGGAGTCTGCTTGTCCCTCTCCCCCTGCGCCTCTGCCCCCTGCTCGTGTTTTCTCTCTCTCCCTCCCTCTCTCTCTCATTTTCAAGTAAATAAATAAAATCTTAAAAATAAATAAATAATAATTAATTAATTAGAATTCACCTTCATGCAAGGCAAAATCATAATGAGATACTGTCTTAGTCCATTTGGGCTGCTCTAACAAAATGCCACAGGCTGGGTGACTTACAAACAACAGACATTTATTTCTCACAACTCCGGAGGCAGAAGGTGCAAGGTCAAGGTACGAGCATGGTCAGGTGAGGGTCCTCTTCCAGGTCCCAGACATCTGGTTGTATCCTCACAAGGTGGAAGGGACTAGGAAGCTCTCTGGGGCCCCTTTTATAAGAGCCCTTATCCCGTGCTTGAGGGATCCATCCTCATGACCTAATCACCTCCCAAAGGCCCTACCTCCCAATACCATCACCTTTTGTGGCTGGAATTTCAACATTTCAATTTTGGGAGAACCCAAACGTTCAGATCATAGCAGATACCACCACATACCCACTAGAATGGCTAAAATTAAAAAGACTGATAACAGCTAAAATTGGGGATGCTGTGGAGGTACTGGAACACTCATGTGTCATCAGTAGAAATGCAAGATAAAATAATCGGCTTGGAAAAATTATAGCCTATATATAAAAAATTTATATATTTCTTATATAATTATAAGAAAAATTATAATTTCTTTTTTTTTTTAAGATTTTATTTATTTGTCAGAGAGAGAGAGAGAGAGAGAGAACACAAGCAGGCAGAGTGGCAGGCAGAGGCAGAGGGAGAAGCAGGCTCCCTGCCGAGCAAGGAGCCCGATGTGGGACTCGATCCCAGGACCCTGGGATCATGACCTGAGCCGAAGGCAGACGCTTAACGACTGAGCCACCCAGGCACCCAAGAAAAATTATAATTTCTTATAAAACTTAATATACACCTGACCTGGGACCTAGCAATCCCACTCCTAGGTATTTATCAAAGAGAACAAAACATATTTTTACAAAAGCATTGTACAGGAATGCTCATAGAAGTTTTATTCATAATAGTTCTAAACTCGAAACAGCCCAGATGTGTATCAACAAGAGAACAGTAAACTGTGGTATATTCACAAATTAAATACCACTCAGCAATAAAAAAGAATCAAGCTACTGACATGTACAACATGGATGAATTTCAAAGTCATTATGGAAAGTAATCATCCTTGCACACACACACAATATTTTATGGTTCCACTTATATGAAGTTCTGGTGCAAACACAGCTAATATATGGGAGATAGAAAAGAACAATGATTTTTCTGGTCAGGGATGGCATGGATTGAGTGAGAAGGGACAGGAAGGAAATTTCTGGGGTAACAGTAATGTTCTATATTTTAATGCAGAGTGGATCAATCACAGAGGCATATGTAATTATTATAACTCAGAGAATATATACTGAAGATTTTGGAATTTTGTCGTACATTTTATATCAATAGAAGAAAAAATATGAACGAATAATGAATTCTGACTAATAATATGCATGTTGATGCACAGATATGAAATAAATCAAATATAGAAAAAATTCATGGTAAAAACTGGGTGGTAGGTCTATGGATATTAATTTAAAATTCTTGCAAGCTTGCTGTATGTTTGAAATTTTCATAACAAAATATTGGGGACAAGTTCTCCCTTCGTTCCTTCACAAAATTTCCCCTGGCTTTTCTCCACGTAGACTCAGGGGCCACAGGCAGCTGTTACTTTGGGGGCAATGTCATCCTGAGGACTGAAGCCTGGGGGAGACCCTCACAGTAAAGGAGGGAGACAACTGGACTCTAGTCACCGTCTCCCTTGAAAGTGCTGGGATAGGAGAAAAAGCAACTACTAAGGTGTCCCATCACTGGGCAGCGGAATTGCTGCTCTGCAATCACTCTAGAAAAAACATCTTTTCCTGCTTCCTAGCTTCTTCCCTCCTTCCACTCTCACCTATGGAAAGTATGTAAGTCATTGACAAACTCAAATCTCCCTATCTACCCACATTTACCTCTGAAACTCCCCACATTCAGAGCTATCTACATATTTCTAAGGATATAGATTGGTGGATTTTTCTTCTTCTTTCTAATAAAAAAATTCTTGTCAAGACTTCAAGCACGTGCTTCAAGAAGTATACATGTTCCTTGTGCAGATTAGAGCACAAAGTCACACATCAATCATAAAATGGTTCATATACATGTCACCACTCAAAGCCGTATGATGCATGGTCCTTACATGGAAGAAACAGGTGTTCAGGAATGAAAACTGTCTCAAGTTTCAATTAAAATCTAAATCTACTTTGAGGGGGCTTCTAACCAGACCATGTGCTCCCCACAGGAAAAGCAGTAACGTATTCTGAGGTGTGATGCCACTTCTCCTCTTGTTTGTTCCTCTCATGACAATCTTTCCTCCTTTAATTCCCTTCTTCTGCCTACTTCCCTTATAATTACTCATAATTACAGTATTGCCATGTGTCAGACACATAACAAACAATATAACTTATTCATATACAAAAGGATGAAGTCACCAGTTTTGGGTGAAAATGTAGCTTCATAAAAACTGTCATGTCTTCATTCCAAATGAAGATCTAGTCTTCATTTATAGGCAAAGCTCTTGCACGCAAAGGGCCCTTCCGAAGTCAGCCGTGCTGGAAGCCCACCCAGGAGCTGGTCTCCTGAGTTGCTTCCTGCTTTTTTTCTACATATCTGCTGCTTTTCCTGACGCCATATACTACTTCTTGTGAGTACTGGAGACTCTTCTGAGGTTTTCCTGTCACTCTAGTGAAATATTTGCCTTTCACTGCCACTTTCTGCTATGGACTGAAGGCAGGTATTTCCCCAAAATTCGTACGTTGACACCGAATGCCTGGTATGACGGTATTAGGAGGAGGGCTACAAGGGTGGAGCCCTCACAATTGAGATTAGAGCCCTCTGAAGGAGCCTCCAGAGAGCTAGGTAGCCACTTCTACCCTGTGAGGCCACAGTGAGAAGACATCCATCAGTGAGGAAGCAGGCCTCACCAGACACCACATCTACTGGCACCATTACCTTGGACTTTCAGTCTCCAGAACTATGAGAAACAAATTTCTATTGCTTATAAGCCACTCAGATTATGACATTTTGTTGCAGCAGCCCCAACAGACCACGACACTTTCATTTCAAGCTGCCAATCCTGAGCCCTTATTGTAATTTAATGTTCTGATAAAGCTGTTCTGATTTTTTCCCTTTTTAATTGGCCTTCCGCAGAGGAGTTAAATTCCCAAGGCAGTATCTTCCTTCTCTCTGGGCTCTTTGATGTCCAGCATGTCTGATTTTCCCCATCACCAAAAGCCACCTGTCACTGGGAACTGTGGAGGAGCTAGTGTACACTCCGGCAACGCTAATGGCCCACTTGGAGCCAGCAAGTAGATTCCGACTCATCAATGGACTGCCAGAGTGAACCCGCATAGTCAGGCTGTGGAAACAGTGAAGTTCTTGAACAGGACAAGGCCTGGGACTGTTCTAAGAGGGGCAGAAAAAGGCAGCCACCACCCGAAGGGAGCCATTTCTCACAGATCTTAAAATGGCTCTGGCTGAAGGCATGTTGACACACTAACTCCAAGTTGGCATTTAAGCCTGAGCCCTCACTGGCATTTAAGAGGCTGAGGCAGCTGTTTGGATTTTCTCCAGGAACTGAAAATTAGCCTTTGAACTAAAAAGTTAACTTTTCAAGGTAGCACAGGAGAATTCATATGTTATTTTTTAATTTGAATTGAATATACATATTCAACAAATGAGTCTAAAATTATGAGAAATTAAACAACTTTGATGTTAAGAATCCATCCAATTAATATTCTTTGAAGTTCCTGTTTCTTTGTTCATCATATGTTAAGTATACAAGCATGCAGCTTTTATACATTGAAGTACACACTGGAACTTCAATTATTAAGAGGAAGTTGTCAAGGTCTGCTCCTTCTCTTAAAAAAATCTGTAATTAAGGATTTGTTTATTTGCAAATATGGATCCATAGCATAGAGAATGACTTTTAAGAGCTCTCATTCCTGAGTCACACTATTTTGGTCCCGAATTACAATTTGCTCATGAATCTTACTTTATTGCCTTAAGCTTTCATTTTCTCATTTGTAAAATGAGGATGATAACAATAGTATATCTTGCATGAGGTTGTAAGGATTCAGTTGGCCTTGGTTACAAAGCACCTAGCACAGCTCCTGGCACATAATAAGCTTTCAATAAATGTGAGCAATTATTACTGTAGTTATTGTATTATTACTATCATTGAGCTAAACTTTTCTCCAACCATATTTATATTATTAGTTTCATTAGTCAATCCTCATTTCCTCAGTAGCACAAAGATAAATTTTAACTTTCTAAATGTGTTTGAATAAATCTGGTCTTATTATAGTTCTTTTTATCCAAAACTAATTAATTAATTTGCAAATAATAAAATTTCATTAAACTTTGGATTCTTCAAGTTACTAAGCCCCCCAAAAGCAATAAAAAATCATTATAAGCAGTAACAAGTATTTTATGATAAAGTTCATGAAGAGATTGAAATACTTACACTGCTTACATAAAACATGAGCACAAATATTAACATTTCCATGGTGAAAGATAATGAATTTCTAATGCCAAATGATTTTGCTAGCATAGAATATTTTCTTACATTTATTTTATATATATATTTTAAAGATTTTTATTTATTTATTTGACAGAGAGAGAGAGAGACAGTGAGAAAGAGAGAGAATACAAGCAGGGGGAGTGGCAGAAGGAGAAGCAGGCTTCATGCTGAGCAGGGAGCCTGATGCGGGGCTCGAGCCCAGGACCCCGGGATCATGACCTAAGCCGAAGGCAGACGCCTAATGACTGAGCCACCAAGGCACCCCTATTTTATATTAAAAAAAAAAAAATCTCACTCTTCGTATATCATCAGTTTAATGGTATTATGATTGGCAATTCATAAAACTTCAGATTTCTCTTAATGCTTTAGAGGCTCTGTGTAATTGCTCTGGTAAATCTCTAAAGTGAAGATACCAGAAGACCTAATTATGGAAGCTATAACAGGGAACTAGCCATTGGCCATCTCTTGACGTATCATTGAGCAAATCTTTTCTCCCTAGAAAGACCAAGGGATTTGCAAACATGTGTTTTTTAATAACCATAACAAAAATAACTGGCCTTACTAAGAGGCTTTCTAACCTTCCTACAAACAGGTTGCAATTCTCCAGAGACTTCACAAAAATTTGCTAAGGAGATATCCTGAACAAAGATGTATGCCTACATGGCTAAGGCCTTCTTTGCCTATATAGTCAAAGTAAGTGCTTGTATGTTTGATTTCACAGATATTAGAAGAGCCATACCTCAGATTCAATGAGATTTAGTTTAGTATATGTTCATTAAGCACCTAGTAAGTCCCAGATGCTAAATGTGCTAAATTTGGTGCTAAGCTGGTGCTAAATGTGCTGAAATACATAGGATATTAAGTATCCCCATCTTCCAGGTACTTAGAGCCTAATGTCAGAAAAACAATTGTCAATAAATGCCATGACATTCAGTATGATCCATACACTGTGACAGAGGCCAACATAAGTCACCAACAGCCCCTACTGCCAGCTCACGAATATACGAATTCCCCTTTTAAGATATAAGACTTTGCGTTGTATTATTAGAGATGAGGTTTAAAACAGAAATATCCCAAGATAAATAAAACAGTGAATCAAATCCAGACTAAGGCGGTGGTTTTAAAACTGTGCCTTCAGGGCTCTTCCTTCTTTCAATCAGAGCGGCTCAGACCTTATCTGTTTTACATATTTGAGCTCTTCCTAAGTTTTCATTTTGTAGGAAATACTCCTTGGCTAAAAATAACACACAGCAAACGAGTAAAAAACTAGCAAGGATTGAATATTACTGTGTATGCTGAAAGATCTTCTCAAAGCAGGTTCAGAGGAAGGGCAGGCTTAGGTTAGGAGAGGGGAGAAGCTTAGGGACAAGGAGCAGGAGAGGGAAGCCAGACGAAGATGGTTTAATTCATTCCAGGGCAAAGAATGTGGAAACTAGGAAACGGAAGGGAAGCCCATCCAAGAAGAACCTCAAAGAAAATAGGTTATAGGGACGCCTGCGTGGCTCAGTCGGTTAAGGGGCTGCCTTTGGCTCGGGTCATGATCCCAGGGTCCTGGGATGGAGTCCCACAGGGGCTTCTGGCTCATCGGGGAGCCTGCTTCTCCCTCTGCCTGCTGGTCTCCCTGCTTGTGCTCACTCGCCCTTTCTCTCTCTCTGACAAATAACTAAATAAAATCTTAAAAAAAAAAGAAAATAGTTTATATTCAATTTCATTACATATAAGTGAGGAAAATGTAATTTGTCTAATTTCTTTTCAAAAAGAGTTCAAAAACCAAGTGAAACCCAAATTCCAAGTGGCATATGACTATCATCTCCTAAAACCTACATTCGACAATCATTTCCACAACACATTCTGCATTAAGACCCAACTCTTCACTTCCAATGGAACAGCATTCTGTTGAGCTGTCTCTTACACACTTTTCCTCACTCCCCCACTTTCTTTATTCCTTCTTTAGCAAAGTGGCTTATTGTCTTTGTAACAGTAGTGATTAATAGGTTGCCTATATACCTCAGGAAGATTTTACAGTGTACCTCCCCTCTAAAAAAAAAAAAAAATCTCTCCATGTTAATGTCTCTCAGAGTGGGATTCAGTTTCTGAGGAGATAAAGGGGAATTCCCAGCTCTCAGGATCAAGCCTTCAAATATAATTTAAGTAATTATGGGCATGACCCAAAAGCAAAATGGAACTAGAGAACATTCTTCCTTTATGCCCTTTCCATCTAAAAATGTGCTGTATTATCCAAATAGAGAGTTATAGTAATCCACATGGCACTATATTTGTAGCCGAGAATAAAAGCCCACCAGGCTGTACCATTTACTGCCTGGGGTCATAAGAGCCAAGCGGAAGCTGCTTAACCAGAAAATCTTGGTAATCCCAACCTTCTATTCAGCACTCTATGTTTCTCAATCAGGTTATCTAATCCTAAATTTAAGATTATCTGAAGTATTGCCAAGTCTAGATTAGCTCTAAAAGAAATACAATGTGAGGTGAGGCACATATGTAATTTAAAATTTTCTAGTAGTCACATTTTTAAAAGTGAAAAGAGACTAAATTAGTTTTAATAACATACAGTAATTGATAAAGATTTTATTTAAACTATATCCAAATATCACTTCAACATTAATCAATATTAAAAACTAATGAGATACTTTACATTCTTTTTTATTCTGTCTTCAAAATCTCATATGTATTTTGCACTTATATACCTCTCAATTCAGATGCTGGCCTTTAATCAAAAATACTCGATCTACATTTAGATTTTATAAAGTATCAACTTGCAAAAATATATTCACATACTCAAGTTGCCCCAAACATGGTTAAAAGTCTTCCAATGACTGAATTATCAGTTTTTTGCACTGAAATTAAAATGAGTTAAAATTAAATATTCAGTTCCTTGGTTTCTGGTCACACTTCAAGCACTGAATAGCCATATGTGGCTAGTAGATACCATATTGGACAGTACACTAAATTAAAAGTTGCTATAGATCTCTCAAAAGTTGGTTATATTTAAATAAATGGAATGAGATGAACTCTTACAAGGTACACCAATAACTTTAGTGCTCCAAGGATTAATAGCTAAAAGTTTCCTCAAAGCTGTTGGAGCCTCACGCATTCTGCACTGAGTTGTTACGAAAGTGTGATACTCACATTCTGTTTTATCAGGCATAGCCTCTGCAGCAACCATGATGGGCAGTTAGGGTGATCTTCCTTTTTGAATGCTGGGCTCCAAGTCCCTAAACACAATTACAGTAAATAATGCATTGATAATAAATACTTATTTTTAGCTATTTCTTTCACCCACTCATAAAAAAATTGGATGAATTATTAACACTTGTTATACATCACTCCTCTGCTTCAAAACCTTCCATGCCTGCCCCTCCAAAAGACAGTGATAATAGCATCTAGCATTGGGTGGGGCTCTGTGGTTTACCAAGTGCTTGGATACGTAATACCTTACTGGTTCCTAACAACCTGACAGGAACTATTGTCCAACTTTTGGCAGATGTGGAAACTGGAGCTTAGAGATGTGAAACAACTTGTCAAAGTAAGCGGTTATTTTGTGGCACATATCACAACTCAAATCCCCATTTTTGGGCCCGAGGCCTATGCAGGCCCCTCTGATTTCTATTTCCCAAAAAATACCCAGTTAATACCTGGCATATACCTTACACATCCTCGCCTTGGGCTTACATACTTGAGCTTAGGTTGAAGTTAGCCTTTTACTCAGAATGCCCTGTTCTCACACATTTTTTTTTAACATATGCCCTACCCATCCCTACAGCATAGGTTCAAATCCTACCTCCTTCATGATCACCTCGGCCTCTAGGGATCTGTTCTTGTAAACACAGTAGTCATGTTGTCCATGTCTCTCACTTGAAACTTATATACTTCTGTGTAAGGAGCAAAAAAAAAAAAAAAAACCAGAGTGATAGATATAAATAGAAGTCCTTTATTCCCCACTAAACTCTAAGTGCCTTGAAAACCAAACTATACTTCATACCAGGGGCTCCTCAACCCTGGATGTCTATTAGAATTGCCTGGATGATTAAAAATATATCAGTTTAGAATGGGACCTAGGCACCTGCATTTTTTAAGTTTCTCAAAAGATTCAAATGGTCAGCTAGAAGAGCAAACCCCTGCCTCTTGCCTTGACCTTCATGGTTTCCAGCTCAGTGCACCCATTCTGGAGGTGCTCAATAAAGAACTGATTCATGTGTTTATTGAGCTGAGCCCTTCCTCCTACATTTGAAATTATCATTACTTCCAAAGGATTATCCAAAATGCATCAAATGTTGCCTCTACAGCCAGAGAATCAGTTACACCAGTGCATGGTACTGTGTGCTCACATTGCCTTATAATTAGAAATAGCAATATTAAATGCTTTACAGAGTCCCATAGAGCCTCTTGTTCTAAAACGCTAGGTATAAGGTGAAGTATCCAAGACCTGTTAAATAATTTGAGGATTATTTGAGTAAATCCACAAGCTATAGGGCGCCTGGGTGGCTCAGTCATTAAGCATCTGCCTTTGGCTCAGGTCATGATCCCAGAGTCCTGGGATGGAGCCCCGTATCGGGCTCCCTGCTACGTGGGGAGCCTGTTTCTCCCTCTGATTCTCTCCTCTCTCGTGTTCTCTCTTTCTCTCAAATAAATAAATAAAATCTTTAAAAAAAAATCCACAAACCATCATGGCTGTATGGAAGGCATGACTCTATAGCCACATGCTCTTAGACAAAAGGCTCTGACGCTTCTCCTCAGCTTCTACCCAGAGGGGGGAAAATATTAGTTACAGTTAAAAAATAAAAATCTAGAAATCCAAAAATGATTAATTCTCAAATTGTCAGCATTATACCATAGCAAGAGCACAGACCATATACCTCATTTGCCTGGTTCTACAAATGAACTGGGACAAATTAAAATACTACACCTCCCTTAGCAATTAACAATCAGAACTCCTCTTCTGGTCTGGCTTAATTACTGTCTTCTTTTCATTTAAATATAAGAAGAAAATAAAGGTGTTTTGTGCTCTGTCATTTTCTTGTTTTAATCTCCATAGAAATGGACTCTTCTCTGGGGCGTTTGGCTCCTCCACCTTAATTCAGTGTGCCAGGAGTGTCAGCCTGCATTAAACTGGCTGGCAAGCAAGACATCCCAGAGCCCTTTTAATGCACAAAACTAGCCAAGCATCCTAAGGGGTGCTGGCATGGTGATGCTCCTGCAAACCCGAGGTGATAGGGGATGCTGAGACAGGAGCTGGGGGTGGAAAAAGCCCTGGAGGATGGAATTACTTAAAGATAGGCAGTACACTGACATGGAATATCGGCAGATAGGGTCCCTCACCACTTTACATCCCCAGCAGACAGTTAGGAAATGCTGAGTCCCTCCTGATATGTTGGTCAATTAATAAATGCAAATCTAGTATCTGGGTTGTACAAAGGGTATGCCATCTATTTTGGAAGAAAAGACAAACACATAAGTCAAAATTTTAAATAAAATGCAAACAACTGTATACCAGATGTCATAAAAATGTCTGTGGGCTAGGGCTGGCTCAGTTGGTAGAGCATCCGGCTCTTGACCTTAGGATCATGAGTTCGAGCCTCACACTGGGTGTCGAGATCATTTAAATAAGGGGGAAAAAAAAAAGGTCATGAGTTTTGTAAATAAGTGATAGAAACCCATGAGTGCCATGAGTTCAAATGAAGATGGGATCCCTGGAGGCTGAGAAAGTGACCTAAGAAAAGTGTTCAAAGGAGACTGAGTGAAATGGAAGGTTAGGTGTAGGGATAATAGTGACATTTTGATTAACTGGTTCAGTATAGGCATCAACCAGTTAGAACTGGATGCTGGCCAGCACACCTGTGCGGTACTGAATATCAGTCCTTAGTAGGTCAAATTGGCTGATTTAAGAGGAAAAGAGAAGCAAATGCAAGGTGAGAACAGAACACACATGGTTTGGGGAACAGCAAGCAATGGCTCTGTTTGACTTAAGCAGAGGGTTGGACTCTAGGCTGCTGACATGGGCAACAAACAACTGAAATATTTTGAAGCAGGCACTGACAAAAGTAATGTTCTGGAATGTGACTTCCATAAGGAATGACTTTGTTTTCTTCCCTGCTGTAGTCCCAGTGCCTTTAAGAGGACCTGGTGTAAAGAAGATTTCAAAAACTGTTTCTGGAATGAGTAATTATGGCAACAGCATGCTGGACAGGGATGCCCTACCTTCTCATGTCTTTTCGGGCATATCTGTGAAAATATCCTTCCTCCCTTTCTCCTCCAGTAGGTGCAACTCAAGGCTCTCCTATAGCATTACAGGAAGGCTAAGGGTTTCTAATTCTATTTCTATGTCGATAAAAAGCAAACAAAAGCGGAAATGGTATTTTCCTTTCTTATTTCCTTAGCTTGTCCTTCCAAAGCAGATGACTGATAAGACTTTGTCATGGTATCCTGTATAATTAAGGATCCTGGTGACAAAAAAACTGCCCTATGGCATTCAGCAGGACTTGAGGAAACATGTGATCCACGGATCTAAACAGGCAGTTTCAATAGTTGATAGAAGGATGCATAAGAGCAATCCTCATGACCTTCAATCATGTTACTCCCTTCTCACTTCCCCACGTTAGAAATTGTACCTATATCTACCCAGTTGCCCAAGCCATAAAACGTCGACTCCTTCTACATTTTACTTATCATATCCAATCCATCAAGTCTTCTAAATTTTAACTTCAAAATATATCTCCTTCTCCTCATCATCCCCCTCCCGGCCACAATCCTTTCATTCTTGGAACGCTGAAACAGCCTCCTAACTGCTATCTTAATTCCCACTCTTATCCTATTCCAATTCCTTCTCCACACAGCAGGAGTTGTCTTCTTAAATGTGTATCAGAGCGTATCATTCATTTCCTTTCCATGACTTCCAAATGCATTTAGAATAAAACCTAGCTCCTTGCCTTGGGTTTTTCTCTCTCCTGCAACTGAGTAAGTATGGATGAAAAATATAGGACTAACACCCCACAGCTCCACCAGGAACTGAGACAAGGGGCTTGCTTTGACTTTTCTTAGCCTTTAGTTTCTTCATTTGCAAAATAAAACTATTGGGCAAGAAGACCTCAAAGGCCCCATTACTTTCTAAAATCTATTATTACATTGCTTTTGTAATGCATATAATTGTAACTCGCTCCAAATTTCAAAAACTGTGTTTAAGAGTTCCCCTCTCTATCCTGTCCCTCTCCACTTTTCTCTGTTCTCTGGAACTTGGGAGCAGAATATCCAAGAAAGTTGCCTAGGCCTGACCTCTTTCCATCATGTCCCTGGTTGCAACCCTCCCAGTGTACCTCTCAACCCTTGGCCACAACGGTTGCCCTCTCAGATTTTGTTCTGTCGTTTGTCTTCTCATATGTGTGAAACCTCCTCCACTTTTTCTCTTTCAAGTCAACAAGGACCTTCAGGTCATTTTCCAGATTTGCTTCCTGACTTCTCTCTGCCGAGTCTCCTTATTCCTCTGACCAGACACCAGACATGCTGGCACCAAACAACAGGAAGGAGAAAAGAGAAAGGAGTGCAGGAAAGAAAACCAACGGAACAAGTCCTCACTAGGTCCAATCTAACAGAGCCAATATGAGGCATCTATAATGGGCAAAAGGGTATACCAGATGATAGGAGAATAAAAAACTTACAACAGTATAATTAAAATTATTAACCAAATTAGTCAGATGGTCATAAAATGAGTTGGAAAGAAGATACTTTATGAATGCTTGATCATTAATATCAGCTAAGCTGGGATCCTGGGGAACATGTGTTAACAGTGGCAAGCACACTCCTTTCCCGACGTGGAAACCTCCCTCTGATTCTCTAATTAACTTGGGTGAATACACTTCTCAGAGCCAGGAAGTGAGAAGGAAAAAGACATAATTGAATCATTAGGATATTGCTCCAGCTGACACAAACATCGGAGTCTCAGAGCACTGTGGAGAGAGCAAAGTTGGATTTCAGTCCTGATTCTGACATTGCCCAAGTGTATGATGTTGGCCAAACCACTTAACCTCACTGAATTCTACCTCCTCTCTGAATTCCCGTCTATAAGTGAAGGACTTAAAATAGACACACAAATTTTAAAAGAGGAGCTTCAACCTATGTTTAAAGGAACTCTTCCTCAGAAGTCAATGAGGACAACAGAGGAAAGCCTTGCTGTTCAGAATGAAGAGGGTCTCTGAGCTTCTCCCAGCATTGCTGTCACTGCCGCCAACCCCAACCCCAACACTACCAGATCAGAGACACCCAGTCGATGATTTCACAGGGGCCTTCTGGATGTAAGTTTTGACTTCATAAAACAGATGTTATGCTCTATTTCCTTGTGGGCTTGCATGGACACTGACACTAACGAAGAGATCCCAAATATTCCTAATTTTACATAAAATAGTTAAATTTTTAAGTCACAAAAGAAACTATTAATTCCACCTCAATTCTGAAGTCATGAAAAAGGAGATGCTAAACTGGGAAGACTTTGCACGTGATACTTTAAAATACTCTTTAGCTAAAACATACAAATTCTTTCCCATTTGGCCTCAATGTGTACAACTTGTCCTTCTGAGCCATATTCAGTAAGCTATAGAGTTTTTCTGTGATCTTACCTTAGGGTTTTAATATATAGGTATATAAAGTAGGATCTGGCAATACATGAACATGTACACTGAAGGCCACCGAGAATCAAAGGTTACCAACAGAAGATGATGGGTTGGAGTTGGAGAGATAAGACTATCATTCCATAGTGGTTAAGTGGAGTAACTTGGGGGGAAAAGGGAAGCAAGCAATGTCAGATGGAGCCATACCTCAGTAAAGAGATCAACTACTAGAGGGAATTGAAATACTGACTTTTAGTCCCTGTACTTTCCAAAATTATAAGCACAAAAATAACATATCCAAAATAAATAACTTTTACAAATCAAAGAAAAAATGGACAATCTAATGTAAAAGTAAGCAAATGACTGCACTAGACACTTTGCAACGGGGATTTTTAAATGGGGTATCAGCATGCGAAAAGATGCTCAAAATTCATAGGTCATTAAGGAAATACAAATACAAAGTAAAACCACAAGTACCACACCCCCAAATGAATGTTAGGATTTAACAAAATCCTAAGTGTTGCCAAGGATATGGAGCTACTGAACTATTCATTTACTGCCTGTGGGGAGTGTAAATTGATAATCTTTGGAAAACTATGTGGCAGTGTCCTCAAAACCTAAATCTATATCTAGGTATGGCCCAGCCCTCCCATGCCCAACAGAAACACTTAACACTGCGTACTGAAAGCCACATGTGAGAATGATCACTGCAGCACTCTTCTGTAACAGGTGAAAGCTGGAAGCAACCCAAGTGTCCACGGACAATAGAATAGATAAATCACAACAGATTCATACAACTGAATGTGTCCCAGCAGCGAGAATGAACTGCTGTACACACAGACATAACTGATTCTCACATGCATAATCTTGAGAAAAAGCATAAAAGAGGACATACTGTATGCTCCCATTAATATAAAGTTCAAAAACAGGCAAAACATTAATGGTAATAGAATAATGGTGACCTTTGGTGAAAGGGTATAGTGTCTGATGGGGCACAAGGAAAGCCTCTAGGGTTCTGGTAACGTTTATTTATCGGATGGTAGATACAGAGGCAGGTTTACTTTGTGAATATTCCTGGAGCTGTGCACTTAGAAATTGTGCATTTTTCTGATTATATGTTATACAACAATTTAAATTTACTTAACAATACAGTTTAACGGTTTTTTTTTAAAGATTTTATTTATGTATTTGAGAAGAGAGCGAGCGAATGCAAATGGGGTGCAGGGATAGAGGGAGAAGCAGACTCCCGCTGACCAAGTACCCCAATGCAGGGCTCGATCCCAGGACCAGGAAATGATGACCTGAGCTGAAGGCAGCCATTTAACTGACTGAGCCACCCAGGTGCCCCAAATTTTAAGTTTTAATTATTAGTTTTTCAAAATAACCTAGTGAAACTCTGAAAACACTACTCTCATCATTAGGATAGTTTTATTTCTCCTCTTCCTTTGCTCAAAAGAAAAATAAAGCATTGAGCTTTGCTAAAAGCCAACGATATCTCTGCTAGTCTAAGCCTGACTAGGGAAGGAATTAGCTTTGGGTTTTCTTTCTTTCTTTTGTGTCTTCCATAAGACCAAGCACATGGCTAGCCAAGCAATAAGAACCTCATAAAAACCAGTTGATTTGAATTCCTGCAAGAAGTCCTCAATCATTATAATCTGCTTAGTTTTCAAAGTTATTAGTATCTACTCCGAAATTTCACTACTGCTAAATTTTCCATGTAATATGTCATGATTTTTTGCGATGTGTCTAATGGACTTTTTTTTTTAATGGAATTGATGGTGTCCAGTGGGTCATACTAACCTTAATAAATGATCAACAAAGAAACACATATGATGATGTGTATTTACACAGGGAAATTTCATGGTGCTGGGACCAAATACAGTAGGGGAGGCTGGCCAAAGTCCCGCAGGCTGGCCATTAGGAAAGGCTTTCTTGAAAAAGTGGCATTTGTGAAATGATGGCTCAAGTGTGAAACAGGAGTTTCTTAGGCAAGGGGTGGGGGAGTGCATTCATACACTATCTTATATACTCCTTGCAGCAGCTGCAGAAGGAGTTAGGATTTCATTTCACTGCCTGCAGAAATTGAGATTCTGGGAAGTTTGACCAACTTTTCCACGTTTCCCAACTAGGATGGAGATTAAGGAGTGCCCTTGTCGTGATGAGCACTGGGTAATATATGGAATTGTTTAATTTTATGCACCTAGTTACCTTGACAGGAAGACCACGATTATCCAAATGAGAAAAGGAGCTAATTGCTTTGGCCCAGATTGAGCAGTAATCATACATACAAACACATATGTGCACACACACAAACTAGTTTGAGAAAAGCCGGCACTATTCCACATTTTTCTTGCCTCAAATTCCCATTCGGTCTTTGAATTCAACTTTAAGACAATGACAGAGAGGGGTGGGGGAGGAGGTAATATGGAAAGTATGGCTTTTCTTGAATGAAATGTTAAAAATACTGGAAGTTATATCTTATAAATTTTATTTTGGTGAAATTTGAGTTAGAAACATATCAGATACGATACATGTGTCCAGGAACAACAAAAAAGGTCATAGTGCCTTATTTCTTAAGTACTTTATTATATCACAAATGCTTTCAAAATATCTTAGGAAGATTCACATGTCAATAAATGCAGTTATGCCTTCCATAATAATTGTGGCATGTTGTGACTCTTTTTTTCTTGTGATTTTCACAGATTAAAACTGTGCTGTTATAAAAGTACATTCTCTCAGCTATTAATCACACATGCCTTAAATAGAAGACATTAACATTTTATAAATAACAATACAGAGTGAAAACCGGATTTAAAAAGCAGCTCCTGCTGAGATGTTTGGGACATTACATAAACAGTTAAAGACAACAAAGAAAACACCATAAAGTTAATTACCACAGATTAAATAAAATAAATTAAAGGCCAAAACTGCTAAACTCTTTAAATGGAATTTGGCTGTGCTCAGAAATACTAGTTGATGTAAAAAATGTTAATCCAGAAATTTGAGCAAAATCCTGAAATACTGTAAATCTGGCATCTACTTTCAGATTTCTTCTTTCTCGATTACCTTGTAAAAATATTTATGGGCTATAAAACGGTTTTGGAGTTTATTTTAAAACTGGAAACAATCTTAGGAGTTGCCTTCTTGTTAGCCCTCATTTTATGGGTGAGGACACAGCAGTATGGGGATATAAGTGATTTGTCCAACTTAACACTCGGTTTGTCGATGAACCGGAACCAGAATTCGGGTCTCCTGACTCCTGCTAAAGCACAATTTTCCCTAACAAAACTCCTTCCAGGAAACAGTATACTTTGATGAATTCTTTCATGCCTTTACCTTCTACTTCCTCTTTGAATCAGTCCCTTTTTTTCCTACCTTGTTTTAATGGAGACGATATAACATGGTGGTGAAGAGCAAAGATCTTAGGTTCAAGCAGGCCTGGGTTAAAGCCGAGGGGCTTTGTCACTTCCTAGCCATTGACCTTAAGCCTCAGGGAACCAATTCATCCCAGTCTGCCAAGTACTTTCCTGTTTTAAAAATGAAGGTCCTGAGTCCTGACAGCCGTCTCAGTCCCAGACAAATGAGGTTAGCTACTTACTTAACTCTATAAGCTTGAGCTCTTTTATCTGTAAAATATGGATAATAATCATTCTTATGCTTATAGTGCTGCTAGGAGATCAAATGAATGAATAAATGTATGAAAACATTCAGCATAGCTCCTAAACCTGACCCATGTAAGCCCTCATTTCCATATCTGTCACTTCTACTTCTGCCTCTCCATGTTAGAGATGTAGATCTGAAAGTCTTTAAGACACAAGTAATATGTAAAGCCAAGAGACAGAATGAGTTTTCTGAGAAACAGGACAAGGAGTTAATTTGTGGAGAGTGGGACTAACACAGAAATAGAGTCCATTAAGAAGGAAGGAGAGTGTCTAAAGGCCATATTGGTCAACGTTATCAGACCAGAAATGAAGGAATTTCAGGGCCATGGCATGCATGGGAAAGCTTAGTAATAAATTCTACTCTTGAGTCTACAAATATATGCAGATTCTGTGAAAGATTTTTTAAAAGAAAGAGGAAGTGAAGATAAGGGATAGAGGTATAATACTTTGTCTATTATATGGGATAACTTTAGAAACATGAAGAATCCATCACTTAACACTGTAATTATTAAAGTGTTATATGTCCAGGGAGGCTGGTGTAGTTGGTTGAGTGTCTGCCTTTGGCTGGGGTCATGATCCCAGGGTCCTGGGATGGAGTCCTTCATGGGCTCCTTGCTCAGCAGGAAGCCTGCCTCTTCCTCCCCCTCTCCCCCTCCCCCATCACTGCTCTCTATTCAAATGAATAATAAAATCTTTAAAAATAATAATAATAAACTGGGGGCGCCTGGGTGCCTCGGTCGGTTAGGTGTCTGCTTTTGACTGGGATCGTTGGTCCCAGGGTCCTGGGATGGAGCCTCCAATCAGGCTCCCTGCTCAGCAGGAGGCCTGCTTCTCCCTCTCCCCTGCCTGCCGCTCACCCTGTTTGTGCTCTCTCTTTATCAAATAAATAAATAAAATATTTTTTAAAAATAAAAATAAATAAACTGAACAAGAATTAGTAACATGAGACTTAACGAACTAAGAAAATGATTATAGTTTTGTGACTCTTGTTTAAAACATTGCCAGTTTTCTAATGTTTGGTCTTGTAGATTAAAAAAAACTTTCTCGGGGCGCCTGGGTGGCTCAGTGGGTTAAAGCCTCTGCCTTCAGCTCAGGTCATCATCTCAGGGTCCTGGGATCAAGCCCCGAGTCGGGCTCTCTGCTCAGCGGGGAGGCTGCTTCCTCCTCTCTCTCTGTCTGCCTCTGCCTACTTGTGATCTCTCTCTCTCTCTGTCAAATAAATAAATAAAATCTTTAAAAAAAAAATAAAAAAACTTTCTCTTAAGAAAACTATGACTCCAGAAATGTAATAAAGTATGCATTTGTAAACAAAAAAAATAGAAACATGAAGAATCATCAAAAGAGACAAAAAATATCTATAATTACCACATCACTGATATATACAGTACCATATCTAGCATTTGTATCTTCCTAGGGAAAAAAAATCTCTAAGAGGAATAACACATAGAACAATAAATATCAAAACACTTATCTTTTCTCACCAATATCTGGTTGAAGGTCTTTCCCTAAGGAATGAGACAGGCATAAATAAGGTAGGGATCTTCAGGAACCAGAAATAGAAAATAAATGCACAGTGGTGATGGGATGGAAGCTGAGGGTGCTGTCCCAGCTCCTGGATGCAGGCAGAGGCTACCTGGAGTTCAGGTCCAATGGGATACCCAGATCTCAGCACAATTCTCATGTCAGGTACAGGATCAGGGCCAGGCCCTGCTAAAAAAAAAAAAAAAAAGCTGCCAGATAAGAGGAGGCAGAAAACAAAACTTCCAAACCATTGCTTGGAGCAAGGGCTTATCAAAAGCTCTATAATTGGGGAGGCAGAAGATACACATGTAGAACCACCAGGACCTAGCCACACCAGCCACTGGCTCAGAGACAAGATTTGAAAAATCATCAGTATCACAAGGGCAGGAGTCCCAAGGAACTAATATAAGACATGATTCTAGAATGGGAAACACTGTGTCAACAACAATACTGTGAACCAGAATGTAGTGGGTATAGAAGTAAATAAAATATAAAAATATAAGAAAACTTCTACTCCACATAACCTTGAAAATTTTTATAAAATAATTTCAAAATTATAAAACACATGTCCAAAACTAACACTAGGAAAGACAGCCAATAAAATTAACAAGTGGAATATAATTCACTCCATAGGAAAGGAAAATGATAAAAGAACATGAAAAAGAATTTAAAATAAGTAGGTTAAGACTCCACCAAAAGGGGCACCTGGGTGGCTCAGTTGGTTAAGCATCTGTCTTTGGCTCAGGTCATGATCTCAGGGTCCTGGAATTGAGACTATATCCAGCTCCCTGCTCAGCAGGGAGTCTGCTTCTCCCTCTGCCCTTCCCCCTGCTCATGTGCGTGATCTCTCACAAATAAATAAATAAAATCTTAAAAAAAAAAAAAAAAAGACTCTACCAAAAGACAGAGAAGGAAATAACGTTCTTTTTAAAAAATATAGGAAACTATGAAACAAAGCTGTCAGAAATAAAGACAAAAAAATCAGATCCTTTGGAATAAAATATATTCTTTGAAAAAAATTTTATAAGGTCAGCATACAGAATAAAATCTAGACTAGATACAGCATAAGAGAATCAGTGACTTAAAAGATAATATTGAAGAATTTCCCAGAAGATAACAAAAAGAGATACAAATAAAAAGATGAAGTAACAATTAAAACATATAAAACACAGATTGGAAGATCCTAACATATGTATAAAAGAAGTTCCAGGAAAAAAAAAAAAAAAAAAGAAATGGAGAAAAAGCAATGTTTGAAGTCCCAGTGTTGAAAAATGACATGAATCTTGAGATTGAAACTACACTCTGGATGCCAAGCAAGAAGAATAAAAATAAATCCACATCTAGACATGTCCTAGCAAGCATCAGGAATGAAGAGGAAAGAGTCATCTGTGCTCACTGTCTCTGATTTCTGTCTTCCTATTCTTTTTTGAATCCACTCTCATCAGGCTTTTGCCCTCCCTACTCCATCTAAACTGCTTCTAATGGACTTTGCGATGTGCCAGCCAGAGCCTCACAAAAAACTTACTCCCCATGTGCTGGAAATGCACCAGAAGAGAGTTCTCAATTATGACCCTTTCTCAAATCGCACTGGCTAAGGAATCGCCTTGTCCGAAACCACGCCTCTTTCCAGGACAGCCCACTTTCAGGACTAGTCAACAAAAGGTATGTGCAGGTCCAGACACCTCACCCCATCTCAACATTAGAGCTCTCCATGGGGTTTTTTGCAACCTTCACTAGAGGGCATCACAGCCCAATTTCCCCTAATTCCCGCTTCCCTCCCTCCCCTTCCACAGATGGCAATTCCAAAAGCACTTCCTAACAAACCTCTTGTTCATCTCCACCTCAGAGTCTGTCTCCTGGGAAACACAACCTGCCATTCCTTCTATCAAGGTCACTGATGACCTTCATGCTGTTAAATCCAATTGCCGATTCTTAGTCCTTATCTTGGTTCACCTATTATCTGCATTTTATACATTTCATCACTGACTCATTCTTTTTTTTAAAAAAATTTTTATTTATTTATTTGACAGAGAGAGAGTATAAGCAGGGGGAGCAGAAGGCAGAGGGAGAAGCAGACTTCCCGCTGAGCAGGGAACCCAGATGCAGGGCTCCATCCCAGGACCCTGGGATCATGACCTGAGCTGAAGGCAGACACTTAACCAACTGAGCCACCCAGGCATCCTATCACTGACTCATCCTTGACATATTTTCTGCATTTGGCTCCTAAGAACACCCACTGTCCTAGACCCTCTCTTACCTCCTCCTCAATGTCTTTTGCTAGTTCGTCATTTTACTAACCTCAAAATAGCAAAATGTCCCAAGGCTGAGAACTGGAATCTCTTTTCTTTTCCACCACATATATTTACTTTGTTATTTCATCCAGCCTCGGGGCTTTAAATACTATCTTTGTGTTTATGATTTGCAAATATGTATTTTCAGCCTGGTCCTCTCTCCTTGGCTATTTCACATACCCATCTGAGTGTCACGAAAGCATCTCAAATTTTACATGTTGAAACTGAGTTCCTAATTATCTTCTGATCATTTTCCCAACCTCAGTAAATGACATCTCCACTCTTCCAGTTACTAAAGCTGAACAACCATCCCTGACTCCTTTTTTTTTTGTACATCCCGCATCCTATCCATTAATTAATCCTAAGCCAGCAATACTTCCAAAATATATTCAGAATCTGATAGCTTCACGCCACCTTTACTGTTAACACTCTAGTCCAACCCATCACCATTTCTCACCTAGATTATTAAAGTAACCTCTAACTGGTCTCATTCTGCTCCCTACCACTATCCTTCAATCTATTTTCAACCCAGCGACCAGAGTTATCCCACTAAAATCCAAGTCAGATCATGCCGTCCATTCAAACGCACTGATGGCTCACACAGCCCTACATTATCACTTATGTCACTGACCTGATTTTTACCCCAGCCCTTTGTTCACTCTCCTGGAGCTACACTGCTTTCCTGGTTGCTCTAGCCAGGCCAGGCTTACCCCCAATCTCAAAACATTTGCATTTTCTATTTTCTATGCCGGAAATATTCTTCCTTCAGATCTCCACATGGTACCAACCCCTCACTTCTTGTAGGTATATACTCAAATGTACCCTCTAAGTAAGGATTTTACCAGCCACCTATATACAATTGGGATCCCACCTCCCACAACACTCCCTAACCCCTTCCTTGATTTACTTTCCTCCTTAGCACTAATACTATTTAGCAAACCATGCCTTTTCCTTACGGTATGGCACAAACTACTAGCTGATTCCCAAATGTGTTTTCTCTTCCTCCTAGGCCCACAGCTCAACTACCTTTACCAGGCACCCTTGAAGTTAAATTTGAACAAGTGACTGCATCCTAGCCATGAGAATATGGGCCAAAGTGGTAAGTGCCACCTCCAGGCCTAGTCCTTAAAAACCTCCCATGTGATCCTCCATGCTCTTTTCTCTCCCTGGCTGCTAGAACATTGGTGACCCCAGGACAGCATCAGAACTAATTGTTAAAGATGACAGAGTCACAAAGTAGAAGAAGTCTGTACCTTGAGAGCTCCCTAAGTAGGAACATCCATAAGAGACAGTGTGAAAAATAAAAAAATAAAATCTCAAAGCATTAAACCAGTGATAATCAGGGGGTTAATTTATTACAGTGGCTGGCTTTACCTTAGCTAATATATTCACTTGTTAGACTGTAAGATATGAGTGCAGGGATTTTTTACTGCTTTCTACACTGATGAATACCCAGTGCCTAGAGCACTCACTGTCAATCAATAAATATTTGAAGGATAATGAATAAATGAATAAAAAACCCCATAAATTCCCACATAGAGAAAAGATAGGCTATATAGAAAAGGATGACAACTTTGGCAAAACTTCTCATCAGCAATGATAATTGACAGAAGACAATACCTTACAACATCGGAGGAAAAATAACAAGAAACGTAAAATTCAAAATCAATCTAAACTATCATGTAAAATCGCTTCTCGGCCTTTTGGCTAAGATCAAGTGTATCATGTAAAAGTAAGAACAAAATAAGGACTTTTAAAAATATTAAGTCTAGGGGCGCCTGGGTGGCTCAGTGGGTTAAAGCCTCTGCCTTCGGCTCAGGTCATGATCTCAGGGGCCTGGGATCAAACCCCGCATCGCATCGGGTTCTCTGCTCAGCAGGAAGCCTGCTTCCCCCTCTCTCTCTCTGCCTGCCTCTCTGCCTACTTGTAATCTCTCTCTGTGTGTCAAATAAATAAATAAAATCTTTAAAAATATATATATATATATATTAAGTCTAAGAAATTGTCACACACACACATACACACACCCCGAAAATGAGTAGTTAATGGACATACTTCAGGAAGAAGAAAGTGAGCCCAAAAGGAATGAATAAAATGCATTTGATAATGTTTGTAAATTTAAATAACTATTACCTACAAAAACTTATGAGTAGTTAATATGGATTTTTTTATGTGGAACTAAAATTTTAAATACAATAACCAGGAAGGGGGTAGGGAAGATCAGAAGGGAGCAGTTTTCAATGGCTTAAAATTTCAGGGCCTTTGTCTCGCTTAAGAAGAGAATAAATATACTGAATAATTTTTTAAGAAAAAATTAGAGACAAATATTCCCACTAACATGTTAAGGATAACTTCTAATAGAATGGCAATACAATGCATAGCTCTGAAACTACCAGAGGAATCTTATAATAATTACTGAAAACTCCATCAAGCCAAAAAAAGGCAAGAGAAGAAAAAAAAAAAGCAAAGGAAAAAATGGAAGTTAAATGGAAACCTAAAATAAGATGGCAAAATAAATATAAATTCTTAATAAGTGCCATAAATACAGATTATAATCATCTATTAATAGACAAAGATTATAGAATAAGGTAATACAAATAAAATTGAACTAAAGGGTTGATTATAAAAGATAGACTTAAAACCAAAGAACACATAAAGATTGGAAATTTATGAAAAAATATTTACCTACAAATAACCAAAAAAAAAAAAAAAAATAGCTGTTGTCATACTAGTACCACCAGGCAAAAACAGGTATTAGGTCAAAATTATTAATAGGAATGAAGAAGTACACTAAATCATGGTTAAGGAAACAACCCTTCAAGAAGTTAGGATGATCATGAATTTTATAAACATAAACAAAATAGCTCCAAATTTTCAATTAATAGAATTACAAGAAAAAAATGTTAAAACAGTGGACAGGGAGATTTTAACATATCACTATTAAAAACATAGATCAAGTACATACAAAAAAATAAGGATATATATTTAACATTAGATGCTTGATGTAATATATATTTTTAGAATTCTCCACAAATAAAAAATACACATTTTTTCGGGTACATATAAAGCATTTAAAAATTTTTCCACATACTAAATCACATGAAGTGTTCCAATAAATGTTAAAAATCTGAATAATACAATTGTTAAAAATCAACAGTAAAGATAATTTTTTAAAGTGTACTCCTGAATAACTAATTGGTTAAAGAGTAGATCAAAGTGGAAATTATGAAATATTTAGGACAGGAAGTAAATGGAAATACAACAAATTAAACCTGTGGAATGCAGGCATAGTATCCAGAAGTAAATTTATTGTCTTAAATGAATTTATTAAATGAAATAAGTATTTAAAATTGTTATTCAACTTTAACAGATATAAAGCAAACATTATTAAATTCAAAGAAAGTAAAAGAAAGAAACTAATAGCGACAAGAGCAAAAATGAATGTAATCAAAAACAACCGCAGAAAATGAAACAGTGGAGACTGTCAACAAAACAAAAAAACAAGTCCTTTGTGAATATTGGCAAGACATACAAGCCTCTATGTACCACAAAGAGAAAGACAAAGGGAGAGGTATGGGAGGGAGAGAGGGGGAGAAAAAGAGGAGGAGGAAACAGAGAAGGGAGGGAGGGTGGGAGAGAGGACAGATGGACAAATAAGCAATATTAGGAACAAAAGGAAAAGCTGAAGAGGATGGCAAGGAAAGTCTAGATTTGTTAGGGTGCTGGAGGAACCAAATAGGCCCAGGTAAGGCAGGAAAGTGAGGAAGGCTCAAATATCCAAGAGCAGCATAAAGGCACTGAATCCTACATGGAAGAAGAAATCATAGAAAATAAGGGAAAAAGACCACAGAGAAGAGCATGAAACACACTAAAGGAAGAAACGACTGAAGGGCAGCATAAGGTAACCATATGCTAGCTTGTCAAGTATTTTCCTTTCTAAGTGAAAAACTAGCATTACATAAAATAAAATCAATTTAGAAAATGACTTTATTAAGAACTATTTATACAAAATTATAATAATATAGCAGAAGGCTGAGAGTGAACTTAATTGTTCTTTTATACATCTGAGTAGCTCATTAACAGAAATCAAGATATTCATTAAGAAAGAACAGCTGATCTTCCTCCAGAGAAAAATCCCAAATCCAACTACCCACTAAGAGTCTGGTTTCTGATTTCATGTGCTAGATAACACCTTTTAGGTATGAAACATTGATCATTTTGTTTCATTTTTATTAAATAAAAATAATATAGAAACCACCAATGAACTCAGTGTGTGGTACATAAACAAAGAATCTTGGAACACTGAAAAAACAAAATAAAAGTTAAAAATTTTTAAAAATTAAAAAAATAAAAATAAAAATCAGTGTTTGCCTAGATATTCTTCCAGAAATGTTCTTCTCCCTTGGAGATATCTTTTCCCTGCATGATGCTCTAGAGCTATGCCCAAAGGCCTTTATATTTTAACAGGGAAAAAACATCAAGCATTGATCACTTGCCTTTAAGGAATGTATATAAGAAAATATCAGGTATTAGCAGAGAGAGGACTTTGTTAAGTCTTTGTAAAACAAGCTTTCCTAGTATCCCTAAAATCACAAAACATAGAACCATTACTATTCTGTCAATTCCCTGGACCTATGCCTATGTCAATTTCTATGCCTATAATATATAGGCCAGGATGTGAAAATGAGTAAGAGTGTTTAGAGACAAATAATATACTAATTCAGCTCTTCCTTCACACATGGCCTTATTGCTCAACATCAAAAAAAAAAAAAAAAAAAAATTCAACAATCTCTCTCAATCATGGATCTATAGTAGTCCCCCTACCTTCACCCATGGAGGACACTTCTAAGTCCCCCAGTGGATACCTGAAACAGTAGTTTCAAAGCCTAGAATACTGTGGTTTTCCCTATATAAATATATATGTGATATATATATGATAAAGTTTAATTACAAATTAGGCACAGTAAGAGATTAAACAACAATAATAACAAAACAGAATAATTATAACAATACACGGTAGTAAAATTTAGGTGAATGTGATCTCTTAAAATATCTTATTGTACTGTACTTATTTTCTTGTGATGATGTGAGATGATAAAATGTCTATGTGATGAGATGAAGTGAGGTGAATGATGTAGGCACTGTGATGTATCATTAGGTATTACTGACTTTCTGACAATAAGCCAGAAGGAGGAACATCTGCTTCCATACCACAGTTGACCACCAGTAAGTGAAACCACAAAAAGCAAAACCAGGATAAAAGGAGACTACCAGGGGCACCTGGATGGCTCAGTCTGTTGGGCGCATCTGACTTTTAGTTTCAGCTCAGGTCACAATCTCAGGAGTCTTGGGATCGAGCCCCACATGGGGCTCCAGCTCAGCATGGAGTCTGCTTAAGATTCTCTCCCCCTAAATACAAATCAAAACCACAGTGAGATACCACCTCGCACCAGTCAGAATGGCTAAAATTAACAAGTCAGGAAATGACAGGTATTGGCGAGGATGCGGAGAAATGGGCACCCTCCTACATTGTTGGTGGGAATGCAAGCTGGTGCAGCCACTCTGGAAAACAGTATGGAGGTTCCTCAAAAACTTGAAAATAGAGCTACCCTACGACCCAGCAATCATACTACTGGGTATTTACCCTAAAGATACAAATGTAGTGATCCGAAGGGGCACGTGCACCCAAATGTTTATAGCAGCAATGTCCACAACAGCTAAACTATGGAAAGAGCCTAGATGCCCATAAACAGATGAGTGGATAAAGAAGATGTGGTGTGTGT
>CM052899.1:65622042-65644212 GCA_028534135.1 Potos flavus | reverse complement strand
ACACACACACACACACACACACACACACACTACAGAATACAATGGAATACAATGCAGCCATCAAAAAACATGAAATCTTGCCATTTGCAATGACGTGGATGGAACTAGAGGGTATTATGCTAAGCGAAATAAGTCAATCAGAGAAAGACAATTATCGTATGATCTCTCTGATATGAGGAATTTGAGGGGCAGGGTGGGGGTCATGGTGGGTAGCGAGGGAAAAAATGAAACAAGATGGGACCAGGGAGGGAGACACACCATAAGAGACTTAATCTCAGGAAACAAACTGAGGGTTGCTGGGGGGTAGGGGGGGTAAGATAGGGTGGTTGGTGATGCACACTGGGGAGGGTATATGCTATGGTGAGTGCTGTGAATTGTGTAAGCCAGATGATTCACAGACCTGTACCCCTGAAACAAATAATACAATATACATTAATTTAAAAAAAAAAGATTCTCTCCCTCTCCCTCCCCCTCCACCCCACCTCCCATTCACACATGCACACACAGTCACTCTCTCTCAAAAATAAATAAAATCTTTAAAAAAAAAAAAGATTACCATATTCATGCTCCTCTTTTGATCAGTGTCAGTGTTTATAAAATAATATGGTAATAAATAACTCAAAGCCATAAGTGCAACACTAAGTCCCAATGCTATCATTTATACAAGGCAACCAAGCTCCCCATTTCCTATTCCCACCACAAGCACCCTGTGCTTTCCTCCTTCCTCAGTTTTGCTCATTCAGCTCTTGCCACATGATATCAATTGCCCAATTTTCTGAAGAGCAAACAATCCTGATTTTCCTTAGAGGAGCATATCAAGGTCCTCCTTCTGCACCAAGTTTTTTCCTATCCTCCACATTGGAAGTCTTCTTTGACTCCTCAGAATCCCACAGCCCTTACACTACCTCTCATTTATGACACTTGTCCTTCTAAATCTTGTGTTATGGTTATTTGTGTGCAAATGTTATTTCCTCTATTACACTGCAAAAGTCTTAAGGGTAATATTTCTGTCTGAATTATCATAATATCCCCCATAGATCCCTCACAGATCCTAGGAAAATTCTCTAAATTTGTAAAACAATTAATTGTAGCAATTAATTACAGTAGTTTTAATAGTACAAAAAGCCAGTTCCCCAGAAATATATGTACCAAAACTAGGTTTAGCTGCTAACTTCTTGAATGATATAACCTATTCTCTGAGACCTCAATTTCCCAAACATATAGTATTAATTAATAATAGAAAAAATTTTTAACTTATAAAATTTATGAAAAAAGTTACCTGCTATATAAAGTGAAAATTAAGTACCTTAGAATTATAGGAGATGTTATTGTAAGTACTCCCAAAAGAAGCAGTCTGGTAGCTTACAGTAAGAAACAGAAATTGATCTCCATTAACAAGGCTTAATTATCAACTGGGACAATATATACAGGTAAGGACATAACACTTTAAGAAAGTAAAAGACACAAGAGCAAGACCTCACAATTTTCTAAAAAGTGATAAAAGGTGTAAGTTTCCCAAAATAAACTTCATGATTAAAGAATAAAAGATCTAGGCATGGGTCTTCAGGAGGAAAAAAAAAAAAAGACTGAGGCAGGATAAAGGTTGTCAAATTTAAGGACAGATGACAAAATTAATCGGTCTAGCCAAATAAGAATTCCAATGGCATTTCTCACAGTAATAGAATAAAACCTAAAATTTTGAAACCACAAAAGGCCTCAAATGGCCAAAACATTCTTGAAAAAGAAGAACAAAACCTAAAGCATCACGCTACAAAACCATAGCAATCAAAATAGTATGGTATTGGCATAAAAACTGACACATGGATCAATGAAACAGAATAGGGATCCCAAAAATTAGAGATCCCAAAAATAGAGATTCCAAAAATTAACCCATGCATATACAGCCAACTAATTTACAACAAAGGAGGCAAGAATATACAATAGAGAAAAGACGGTCTCTTCAACAAATGGTATTGGGAAAACTGGACAGCTATACATACAGAAGAATGAGATTGGACCACTATCTTACATCAAACACAAAAATTAACACAAAACAGAACTAAGACTTGAATGTAAGATGTGAAACCATAAAACTCCTAGAAGAAAACATAAGCAATATCTCCTTGACATCGGTCTTGACTATGATTTTTAGATTTGACACCAGAAGCAAAGGCAACAGAAGCAAAAATCAACAACTGAGGCTATTTCAAACTAAAAAGTTCCTGCACAGTGAAGGAAATCATGAACAAAATGAAAAGACTACCTAGTGATTGGTATAAAATATTTGCAAAAAAACATACCTAATAAGGGGTAATGTCCAAAATGTATAAAGAACTCAAAAAAGCTCAATAGAAAAAAAATCCTGGTTAAAAACAGGCAGAGGATCTGAAGAGACATCTTTCCAAAGATATACAGATGGCAAAAGGTACATGAAAAGGTACTCAACCTCACCAATCATCAGGGAAATGCAAATCAAAACCATCATGAGGTATCACCTCACATCTGTTAGAATGGCTAATGCTATTATCAAAAAAAATAAGAAAAAAAATAAGAAATAGCAAGTATTGAAAAGGATGTGAAGAAAAAGGAACACTTGTGCACTGTTGATCGGAATATAAACTGGTATAGCCACTGTGGAAAACAGTATGGAGGTTCCTCAAAAAATTAAAAATAGTACTATTATGTGACCCAATGATTCCACTTTTGAGTATTAACCTGAAGAAAATTAAAACACTAACTCAAAAAGATATATACACCCCTAAGTTCATTGCAGCATTATTTACAATAGCCAAGACATGAAAGGAGCCTAGGTGTCCATTGACAGGTGAATGGATAAAGAAAATATGGGGGGCACCTGGGTGGCTCAGTCGGTTAAGTGTCTGTCTTGGGCTCAGATCATGATCTCAGGGTCCTGGGATGGAGCCCCATGTTAGACTCCCTGCTCAGCAGAGTGTCTGCTTCTCCCTCTCCCTATGCTGCTCCCCTTGCTTGGGCTCTCTCACTTGCTTTCCCTCTCTCTCAAATAAATAAATAAAATCTTTTAAAAAATTGTAAAAATGTGGTATATATATAGAGAGAGAGCAAGAGAGAGAGAGAGGAGAGAGAAAGTACAGTGGAGTATTATTCAGCAATAAAAAAGGAAACATTGCCATTAGCAACAAAATGGATTTGAGGACATTACACTAAGTGAAATATGTCAGACAGAAAAATACCATATGACCTCACTTACATGTAGAATCTAAAACAAACAAGCAAAACTGAACTCATGGATACAAAGAACAGAATGGTGGTTGTCAGAGGCAGGGAGTGGGGTAAAACAAACTTCCAGTTACCAAATAAACAAGGCATGGAGCTATAATACACAGCATGGTGACTATAGTTAATAATACCGTACTGTGTTTTTACAAGTTGTTAAGAAAGTAGATCTTCAATGTTCTCGTTACAAGAAAGAAAAGTTGTATGTATGGTGATGGATGTTAAGCTAGACTTATTGTGATCATTTTGCAATACATATAAATATTGAATCATGTGGTGCACCTGAAACTAATATAATGTCATATGTCAATCATATCTCAATTTAAAAAAAAGAAGTTAAGCTACACTATGATAATTTTAAGTAAAATATCAAAAAACCTGTACAGTGATTTTTTTAAAAAACTTGTACCTAATACCTTAAGCAACATAACAGAAGTTGCTCAGTAATGGAGAAATTTAGGAATATGTGAGCTAAAAAAAAATGAACAGATTAAGATCAAGAATGATTCTTCTAAGTCAGCCTTGCAAGCTTCTCTTCAATGACAAGGTAGATGAAGGGATGGAGAGTGGCTTAGAAGATAACACCAGGATCCAGTCTGAGAAAAAAAGTTATCTTCTTCGAGGCTTCATATTCAAATCACCAGGAATTACAGCATTGTGCTTCACAACAAACTGTGTGGAACTTTTGATAAAAACAGTTACCAAGCATCTTATTTCATCTTCTGTGGGACTAAATACTAATTGAAAAGGATATTCTCATGGCCACAATCGCCAAACTGTGGAAAGAGCCAAGATGCCCTTCAACAGACAAATGGATAAAGAAGATATGGTATATATACCATAGGTATATATACAATGGAATATTATGCCTCTATCAGAAAGGATGAATATCCAACTTTTGTATCAACATGGATGGGACTGGAGGAGATTATGCTGAGTGAAGTAAGTCAAGCAGAGAGAGTCAGTTATCATATGCTTTCACTTACGTGTGGAACATAAGGAAAAACATGGAGGACATTGGGAGAAGGAAAGAAAAGGTGAATTGGGGGAAATCGGAGGGGAGAAATGAACCATGAGAGACTGTGGACTCTGAGAAACAAACTGAGGGTTTTGGAGGGGAGAGGGGTGGGGGGCTGGTGAGCCTGGTGGTGGGTATTGAGGAGGGCACGTATTGCATGGAGCACTGGGTGTGGTGCATGAACAATGAATCTTGGAACACTGAAAAAATAAAATTAAATTAAAAAATTTAAAAAAAAAAGGACATTCTCGCTTCATTAAGATGTGAGCACTAAGGACAAAGGCTGCAGTATTTCTATAAAGGCATCTTGATCTTGTAGGTTCTGCTCATCTGGCCCTCTACAAAGCTATCAATGCTGCCGGTAGGAAAATTATATTTAATTGCCTTGTTATTTAATAAGTTTTAGGTATAGTTTCACATGAGGGAGTAGAAAAAATAATTTCTAGTTCAGATTAATTTATTAAAAGCCTATTCAGTTGTAATTCAATGATAAGGTTCTCCACAGATCTTACAACCTCTAACAGACAAATCCCAAAATACTTTTTTATTTAAATCACCTTTCCTAATTACTCTTACTAGGAGATCCCAGAGATGTTAATCTCTGTCCCATGCAGCAATTTTCAGTAGCAGCTTTAGTAAAAATGTTAGATTTAAATACATATAAACATGGAGTGCAGCTCACATGTACACACATACACACACACACACATACACACACACACACACACACACACACACACACACATATCATGCCCATGTTCTGGTAACACCATCTGAAGTAAAATCACAAAGACTCTTGAGTCTTCAATGAGTGAAGCTTAAATATAAGTAAATCTTATTTAATACTGACCTTTATCCTAAAAATATAATGGTTTCCTCTTTATACAGAGTCCATCACTTTCACTGTCATCATCAGAAAGCAGAAAGATGGACAACACATTATGCTGCCAGTGTACCATACAGCAGGATTTACACAACATCAAAAAGAACAAACAAACATGTGCAGTCACTGCAGAGTGTTTTATTTTTGCATGTTAGGTTTAGGATGCATATGAAAATACATGGAAGAGGTGGGATGTTAAGAGGCTCCAAAAAGAGGAAAAGAGGCTTAGAGCAGCAAAAGAGCCAAGGCACTCCTTCCCTAAACTAGAACATCAGAGAATCTCACAGAGGTTTCTAAAATAAGGGTAATCGGTGTGTGAAGCCCCCAGAGCACTGTCTTCACTATGCCAACCCTTTAAATCATGACTTTATTGAAGAGCCACAACAATGTTCTGCACGTAGTACCAATCATAACAATTTCTTAGATAAGGACACCGGGGCTTGGAGAGGTCCAGTAACTTCTTCAAAGCCAAAGACCTATAGGAGGCAGAGGCAGGATTCAACCCAGGATCCTCTGACTCAGAAACTCAAGCTCTTAACCATTGGGCTTACTGCCTCCGGCTATGAAAGGAATGAAGAGGAACTCCCACAGAAAGATGCAATGCCTGAAGAATCTGGAACTCATTTCTTCAATCTAGAAGATTCTCTGCAATGAGGAAAAGAAGGTAAGAGCAGAAAGTATTTGGTCGTATCAGTGGTAGAGTTAAGCAACATGCCCTATTTGCCAGGGAAAGGATGCATTTTCCTCAAAAAAAAAAAAAAAAAAAAAAAAAAAAAATCAAAATTTATCCAAAGAGGATGTTAAATGAGGATACTGCTGTGCAGAAACAGGCACCATAGACATCATAGCTGGATAAAAGCTTTACATCCTACAAGTGGTGTCTTAACAAAAATAACAAGTCCTAAGCCACATATCTCCTGTCAGCTATGGTTTAAATTATTTACCTAAAATTTTATATTTAACTTTTTTACTATAGTAACCTTAGCTCAAACTCAATAGAAGCATTGCTTTAACATTCATTTCAAATGAATATTACAGACAGCAGGAAAGAACAGAGTAAAAGGGCCATGGGATAGGATATAAGTTGACCATCAAACTGAAAATGATAAAAATGAAGGCAGTTGACAGCTGCTAAACATAGGGACATGTTTTCCTCTGCCTAACCACAATAGAACCTCTTTAAATATATGAAGTACCCTCAAGAATATTTCTCCATGAAATTTAAATTTGTGACTAAAGCTTAAGAATCTTATGTGATGGCAAATGCTGGGATCAGGGAAATCAAGGAAAGAAAGACAAAGTCTTTCTGGAAAAGTGTTCTCCTACATGAAGTGTTTGTAAGGAAAAATAAAGAATAAAAATGGCTTTGTTATGAGGTAGGATGCAGCACATATGGACCAAGGTAAGACAGTGTGAGAACTATAAAAGAAAAATCAAAGATGAAGTACTTTTGAAAATGAGAAGAAAAAAGATAAAAAGCTCTGTGTTACTCACTGTTTTTAAAATTTCTATGATTTGCTAAAAAAAAAAAAATCACAGCGGGGCGCCTGGGTGGCTCAGTCAGTTAAGCATTTGCCTTTGGATCCGGTCATGGCCCGGGGGTCCTGGAATCAAGCTCCATGGCAGGCTCCCCACTGAAACAGGGAGAAGTAGGGAGCCTTCTCCCTGAGAAGCAGGAAACCTGCATCTCTCTCTCCCTCTGCTGCTGTTTGTGCTTATACACGTTCTCTCTGTCTCTCCCTCTCTGTCAAACACATAAATAAAATCTTTAAAACAAAACAAAACAAAAAATCACAGAACATTTACTACTTTGCCATCACTACTCCATAGCTGGTGGATTTATTATGAAGGCATCTTAGCTTACCAAAGACAGTTAGTGAAAATAGGAAATTCAGTGAGTCCCCATAGGTATAGGACTTGGTTCTCAGGTTTGCAAGTCAAAAAACTCACTACATATTACTTTCTGATTTTTACATTTAATATCACTTCTGCTGTTCTTTCCACATTAACAGAAAAATGCTATAAAAGAAAGGATTAATAATGACCCCAATAGTAGTAATCACATTTTTTGTTACTTTACCTAGGGCTAATTAAAACATTTTTACCTGATGATATTGTTAACAAAAACAAGTATTAGGTTCAAAATAATATGTAAGGAATGACCATATTCTGTAAAAAATAAAAATAAATTTGATGTGATTTCATGATCTTTTTCTTTTTGTTCATTTTTATTTTCTAATTTTCCTAAAAACAACATGCATTACTCATAATTATTAAAAGAGGGAATAGGAAGAAGTGAAAGCTAATGAGATGACTTTCATTAGCCAAAATAATCCATCACCAAAATGGCAATTTATCCATTTCTTATAGTGACTATCGTGAAGATCTTCACAGGGACAGATGTTGCCTAGACATTACTATCAAAGTATTAAACTGGATGACATCTTGCCTGAAAAACCTTGACACACACAGATTTTTGTGGTTTGTTGAAATTCTTATTCTATAACTCTTGACTTTTCAAAGATCTAAGATGATCTTTTATTCATTTCAAAATACCTGTAATATATTTTTTCTTTCATTATAGTTAATTATATCTTAGTATGGTTTGTTCCTGGTGTCATACTCAGCTTCTGTCATTTCGAAATTACACTAGCTGAGTTGCTTCTAAAAGAGATGGCTGTAAATAGCAAATTCCATCCAGGCATGGTGCCAACATCAGTTTTAAAGCGTAATATTACCTGAACTTGACCCTAGTTTCAAGAGTGCATTTTGTTTGAGGGCCTGTTGTCTTTTCTCCACTGATTATGTTGGTTACAGTAAAAATTTTAGTATTGTAACTGCATGCTTTAGCTCTGAATATTTAATGGTCTGCTGAGCTGTGCTATCATCATTGCTGATCATTAGTCTCTGTCATTAAGATGAGAAGTTAAACTGGCTTTTGAAGAATCACAATCTCTATGTGTAAATATTCTTTTGAAAAATAAGAGAATGAATAGCAGTATAAGAGGGACTAGAGATATATTTAACAAAAGGTAGACAGCATAAAATGGTTTTTTTATAAATGTATATGTACTGAGGGGATACGTTTTGGAGTTTAGAGTACTTACTACTTGTAACTTATACCTGGCCTAATTTTAGTTACACGGGCCAAGACAACTCTGTATAAAATGAGTGGGACTACTACTCGATGTTTCAAGGAAAGTAACTCACAGTCATGATGTAAGAAATTTTATCACCTCTCTAAATTCCTAGAAAGATAACTCAACAGGAGATGAGGTTCTTTTCACACATCTTGCATTTATTAAACTTTTATTTCACACAAAAAAAATGTTAAGAGGTGAGTAGATTAAACTGTTAATAATCATGCCTTCAGCAGAGACATAATTTCACAATCACTGTGAAACCTTTTATAATCTGAAGACAGGATTAACTGCAACACCAGGAGGCAGAGTGACCTTGCCCACTTCACAATCTCTGTGATAACACAACCAGAGTTAGAAATTGAAAAGTTTATTCACTAGATAAGTCATTTACAATGAATCATCTGACTTTCTAGCCTGTCTTTGGATTGTTACAGGCATAATAAATTATACCAATAACAACCACAGTCAACAAGAAAAAAAAAAATTAAGTAGAGATAGAATATCGAATGTCATTGCATCACTTAAAACTTTCTGGACAAGTGCATTTTAAAGTTAAAATAAAATCCTATTTAGGATCAATTGTCTGAACAGCCCACACACCCTCTCTTACTTGAACATCTGCTGCCAAGAGTTCTAACAGGCAGTGTTAATCCAGCCTGTGACATTTCTGTCTATAATGGGATTATCCCAATATTTTTCCCACCCCAATCAGGGTAAGGTTACTCAGCAACGGTAGCACTTAAAGAGAGATCAAGGGTCATTAAGGAAAATACTCATAAGATTTGGCAATTGAATCATCTATTTACTGAAGGCTTAAGATATGTAAATCCTCTGCGGTATTACTTGGCACTAAGAGTTATGAACAAAACAGCTGACAAGCTTGAGCCTTTGGGCATTTTTATATAACTTGCTCACCAGGACAACTGAATTCTTTGCAGAATCTGAGACTAAATTTACAAAAATATTTATGGATAATTTAAACTGTTTAGGGTATTATATTTAGATCAAGCAGTTTAGAAGGAATATTAAAATCTCCACAGATCTTAGAGTGAAATATCCAATTTTCCATAATAAAGGACTCACTGTCATTTGCACTTAACGATTCATACATATAAGAAACTTTCATTACCATAAGTATCCCTACTATATTAGAACTTACCTAAACTACAGATTTTTCTCAATAAATATCCATACTTACCAAGTTTTCATTCTTGGTCTTTCTCTCATTTTGAAGAGCTTTTAGCAGAATTTATTTATACCCATAAATTCAAGTACCTCCTATGGACTGATATCGTCTGAATTCTATAACCATATATTCAACTGCCTGCTGGACATAGGCCCCAAGGTGGTCTATCCAGAATCACAAACTCAACTCGACCAGATAAAACTCATGATCTTTTATATCCAAAATGTGTCCTCCTCCATATCCTTACAAATAAAACTACCAACCATTCAGACCCAGCATTTTAATGGGGCATGATGGAGGAGAAAAGATACTGGCCAGACCTCTACAAGTGCAAAGTGAAATCAGAAACCTACTGTGTAAAACACTGAGCTCAAAAATGTGTGATGCTCAATAGCTAAAACAGGTTAACAGTAAAAGGATAGAAAGGCTAGACTTTTCTACACTTACCAAAAGAAGCTGGAGTGGCTATATTAGTATTAGACAAACTAGATTTCAGAGCAAAGAATATTACAAGGGATAAAGAATATCGCTTCATAAAGATAAAGAGGATTTAACAATCCTAAAGGTTTATGAGCCTACTGACGGAACTTCAAACTATACAAAGTAAAAAACTGATAGAACTGCAAAGAGAAATAAATCTACAATTATAGCTGGAGACTTCAATACCCTTCTTTCAATAATTGATAGACAAAATAAACAGAAAATGAGTAAGGTCAAAGGAGATTTAAATAACACTATCAAGCGAATAGCAAATGAGACCTAAAGGAAGCAAAATAAAAAAATAGAAATCAACAAGAGAAAACAAAATAACAACAACAAAAAAAAAATCAGTAATTTCAATAGCTAATTCTTTGAGAAAATCAGTAAGATTGATAAACTTCTATCCAGACTGATAGGAAAAAGAAAATGAGGGCAGAAATTACAAATGCCAGTAGTAAAAGAAGTAACATCAACACGATTCCATAGAAAGTAAAATAGTAATAATAACAATAAAGCATATTAGCAACAATTCTATGCCCATAAATTCAACAACATAAATAAAATGGTATCCTTGAAAGAATGAGCTACCAAAGCTCACTCAAGAAAAAAATAGATAACCTGAATAGCTCTGTAACTATTTTTAAAATTGAATGTGTAGTTAAAACTTTTCCATAAACAAAACTCCAGGCCCAGATGGCTCATCGGTGAATTCTACCAAATTTTTGAGAGAGACATATCAATTCCATACAAGCTCTTCCAGAAAATTGAAAAAGGAAAAAATACTTCCCAACTCCTTCAATTAGGCAAGCATTAAGACAAAACACGCAGATACAAGAAAAACAAAATAAAACCTACAGATATATCCCTCACAAATACATATAAAAAAAATCTCCCACAAAATATTAGTAAAATACATCTAATAATATATACAAAGGATAATACATCATAACAAAATAAAGTGTATCCTAGTAATACAAGAATAATATAACAATCTAATATCAATAAATGTAATTCACCATATTAACAAGCAAAGAGAAAACCATATGATCATTTCAAAAGATTCAGAAAACAATTTTTTTACAAAATCCAACATCCATTCTTTAATCGTCATCATTATCATTTGTCAGCTAGCTATGAATAGAAGAATAGAATGAATAGGAATTTCCTTGACCTGATAAAGAGCACCTAGGAATCTACAGCTAACATCACACATAATGGGAGAAGACTGAACAACTTTCCCCCAAGAGCAGGGAAAAACGCTAGGATGCCTGCTCTCATCACTGTTCTATAGCATTGTACTAGAAGTTCTAATCAATGTAATAAGGCAAAGAAAATAAAATGAAAGTCATCCAGATTGGAAAAGAAGACAAACTGGCATTACTTGTCTAGTACTCTTGCTACTGTACATCTAATTTTATGATTTACATTTTCTTTCTTCATTTTTTTGGTTAAGTTTATTCCTAGATATTTTATTATTTTTGGTGTGATTGTAAATGAGATTGTTTGCTTCATTTCTCTTTTTGCTAGTTCATTATTAGTGTATCCAAATACAACAGATTTCTGTATATTAATTTTGTGCCCTGCAACTTTACTGAATTCATTTATTAGTTCTAGTAGTTTTTTGGTAGCATCTTTCAAGTTTTCCATATATACTATCATGTCATCTGCTAATAGTAAAAGTTTTATCTCTTCCTTAGCAATGTGGATGCTTTTCATTCCTTTTTCTTGTCTGATTGCTGTGGCTAGGACTTCCAGTATTATACTGAATAAACATAGACCCTAAGTCCTTTCTTCTTACATTAAAAATAGCCCCCCCAAAAAAAGTTCTACAATTAAATTAAAATTAGAACAAAAATATTCATCAGTGATTATGTATTTCCTATGAAAAACATAATTTTTTTTGGTCAGACGACCCCAGGGAACTTCTTTTAGCTACACTGAATATCACTGTGTGCCAAGAATGCTCATGGCAACCATTTTAAAATCTGCTGTTTCTAAAAATGTCTTATTTTTCTCCTTAGAATTAGCATTTAAATACCTGCCCCTGTCAAACACAATGCTTTATCACAGGACAGAAGTAAAATGAAGGCAAAAGACTAAAGACAAAGACTGCATTAAAATAGTTGTGTCATACTTAAATGTTATACCGTCTCTTATAGAGTCCTCTTATTACAAGCCAATGAATTTATTCACTTTCAGTGTGAAAGTTATCTCTTCAAAATTGTCCATAGTAGAGTATAATTTCTTTCTTATTTTGTTTGGGAGATAAGATAGACTAATAAAGTTCTTTCCTGTTTCATTATTTATGTACTTGTTGGTTGGTTACTTAGTTCAGGCTTTCTCTTTATAATAATGCTTTGAAATGTGTTATATTCAGATCTATTTATAATTTCATGCAGTTATACTGTAGGTCTTAAATTGTGTGTGTATATGCATGTGTGTGTAATTTCTAACACTCAGTGTAGTTATACATTCACTGATAAACAGACCTCTGATGAATAAGAAAGTATAAATTCTTGTGTTTAATAATGAATTGTTATGACAATACACTTTTATGACCCTTATTAAAAATCAGCCATACTGAGGGATTTTTAAAATTCTAATGGGGGTAGCATTGGAGGAATTTTACTTTAATAGTAAATAATCACATTTTCTTTTAGCAGGATGACCCTATGTCCCATTTCAATCAGTCCAATCTCTGTTTGAACCTGTTGTTCCAGTTCTGTCCAGTTGCGCATTTGTTCTGGTAAAGCGTCCAAGTTTGGATGATCAACTACATGGTTATCCTACTTTTTAGAGATTACTATGACACTTAAGAAATGTTCAAATCTTTTGATCTAATAATCCCTCAAGAAATATATTCCAAAAAATAATCACAGATGCAGAGATATACATTTTTATATAAACATGTCCATTATGGGATTATTCGTAGTCACAAAAATGTAAACAACTTAAAGGACAACAACTGAAGAACTGGTATATAAGCAACAGTTTATAAATAAATGGAATACATTCTAAAAATAAGAAATTTTATAATTTTAACAGGACTGACTGGGTGGCTCAGTCAGTTAAGTGTCTGCCTTCAGCTCAGGTCATGATCCCAGGGTCCTGGGATCTGGCCCCACATCAGACTTCCTGCTCAGTGGGAAGCCTGCTTCCCCTTCTCCCACTCCCCCTGCTTGTGTTCCCTCTCCCGCTGTCTCTCTCTGTCAAATAAATAAATAAAATCTTTAAAAAAAGTAAAAAGAAATAATTCTTAAAATATATATATAAATATAATTTTAACAGAAAAAGTAAAAAATGTATTTATAATTCCTTCTCTACTACATATATTTCATACATACACGCATACCATTTATAAAAATAGAAATACCCAAGATGATGAATGGTTCTCTCTGAATAATGATTATGAATCATATTTTTCCTCAAATTTTATAATTTTTAAGTTTTTCTTTAATAATAATTTTATAATCAGAAAAAATAAACATTACTATGATAGTAGGAAAGAGAATCAGAATGATGAAAGATCCATCAGGTTGGAGTTTTGGCAGTGGAGAGACCAGTTTGAGTAAGCAAATGAAGCATAAAGCAAGAATCACTTTTAAAAACAACATGGTAACATTGGTTACTAACATAGATCATTTTCTGTGCTGTCATTCTTTTCAAGCATTACTAATTCCAATAGTAATTCAAACAGAAAAAGTGCCTAAAACTGACATAGTATATAGTCTTACTTAAAACTTACAACAACCCAATGTCACCTTGAATATTACACTGTGGGCACTTTAAAAAGAAACATTTTTTTAAACAGAATATACTTAGAGGACAGCAATTAAGATTAATTTTTTTTAAACTTGAAAGTCTTATGAAGAACATGTAAGGACACTGGGAATGCTTATCCTAAGAAACAAAAATTTAAGCAAACACAGGTTTTGTGTCATCTAGTGAGGAAAATGGCTAATGGTTAGAGCTAACTAAGGATGAAATGGGATCTTTCCTCAGGCAATAAGTTCCCCCTTCCTACCCACTTGGGGACTATTATCCATTCATTAAATACATGTAAGGTCACTGGGCAAAAGAACCTACTTGACAACCAATTTGGAATATGCTGTTGTTTGTAAAGATACTTAATCTTGTGTTAGAGAGAAAAACTAAGCATCAGGTGAGTATTTAGACTAAGTGTTCTCTAATGACCCCTCCAAATTGGCATGACATGGCTTTAGGTGTTCTAAGACCAATTTCAATGTGGGGGCAGGGAGTACCCTCACACACAACAGCAAGGAATTCTTTTTTTTTTTTCTTAAGATTTTATTCATTTATTTGCCAGAGAGAGAGAGAGAGCACAAGCAAGGGGTGTAGTAGGCAGAGGGAGAAGCAGGCTTCCCACTGAGCAAGGAGCCTGATGCAGGGCTAGATCCCAGGACCCTGGGATCGTGACCTGAGCCGAAGGCAGTCGCTTAACTGACTGAGCCACCCAGGTGCCCCATCAGCAAGCAATTCTTGAACACCAGTAGGGTGTCCAAGAATTCAACTCAATTCTGAGACTACCTACGCTGGAAAAACCACCAGATCACAATTCTGAGACTACCTACGCTGGAAAAACCACCAGATCACACCAGAATCATAAGGATTCAGTCCCACAAGACTGCCCCTACAACTCTCGCTTTATGCCAGTTATAAGTCCCAGGCTGTTTACTTGTGCTACCAACTGACCAGCTACATATTGAAAGTTCCAACAATCTCCTCCTTAGGTTCAATTATTTGCTATAAGGGCTCACAGAACCCAGGGAAACACTTATTTATGTTTACCAGTTTATTAAAGGATACAAAAAAAATACCTATCAATAGCCAAAAGAAGAAATACTTAGGGTAAGATCTCAAAGAAGCTTCTGTCCTCATGGAGCCTGGGGCCTAGCTTGGTGGCACATAGAAGCATTCAGTTCCCCAAGCATGGAAGCTCCCCAGGGAAAAAAAAAAAAAAAAAAAGACTAAAAAGCTATTTAATTTTATTAAGTTTTCATAACATAGTCATAATTGCCTAACTCTTTGGTCACTGGCTGAATTCAGCCTCCAGTCTGTCTCCCCCCCTCGGTGGTCAGGCAGTCAGACTGAAGTTCCATCCCTCTACTCACATGATCGGTCCTTCTGGCAATTAGCCCCTGCCTTTGGGTGGGGTCCAAAAGTCACTTTCATTAATAACAAGACACTCATTTCACTTTTATGGCTCTGAAGCATATTCAGGAACTGTAGATGAAGACCAAATATGTCTGAGAAATATATTTTGATCATCTGCATGACCAAAATGTAAGAAGATTCAAAATAAAGTAAGCATTGCTAAGAGAGTCACTTAAAATAGTCAAAAAGACACTGAGAAGGTCGGGCCTTTGCACATCTCTTGGTTCAGTTTGTCTCCAGTTTCATTTCTCCAACACCATGAACTTTTGACTTTTATCAAATACAACTCCACCACTTCCTAGAACACATCCTTCTACTCTGGACTAAAATAGATAATGCAACATCAGTAGCTAAATAGCCAACTGTGTTATTAGGCAGTCGGTTTAAACTCTGCCAGCACCAATCATACTTCTTTCAAAACAAATTATATAAACCTATGGTTTTTGCCTTTACAAGCCTGCACTCCACTCGTAATTCAGAGCACACTTTTAATTTCAGTTGACTCTGTGTCTCTCAGATTGCGATCCCTAGGACCCCAATTAAATGCTTTTGGTTGCTTTATAGCTTCTTCTTCTTCTCCTTAGTCAACACCAAATATGTATTTTTTATAAATCATTACATCGCAATATGTTAATATTCCTGAGATGTGATCCACATTACTCACATTTAGTTTTATAGCAAACTGTTACGACACAGCTGATGTTCCATCATTTACTAGTCATTTAGCAATTATTCTCAGCCACTTCATTATTCATTACCACTCCCACTATAAGTGGAGGGGGCAGAGAGAAGTTCATTCAAATGAGTTGACTCTTGTGCATGTTAAAAGTTAAAATGAAAGACTTCATGTAAGAGTTTAGTATCACTGGAGAAAGTGGTAAATGAGTATTACGAGTGTGCTTCCCTAACGACTTTATCCCTATTATCTATCTCCCTTTGCATGAGGTGTTTTCCATTTGTTAATTAAGCATACCATTAAGGATATAGAATATAACTGTCATCTTAGCTTCCCTGAGATTGCCAAAACAGCAACAATAATAACATAATGCTGTGTTCATCTAGCTAACTCAGAGTTCTGATTTTATCCCAATTGAATATACATTTTTCAAATGACTGATCTTTTGTCCTACTCTATCATGACTCTTTTTTAGTTTTATTTCTTTATTTATTTGAGAGAGAGGGGGCACTTGAGCATGAGCAGGGGGAGAGGCAGAGAGAGAGAGAATCCCAAGAGACTCCTCACTGAGCACAAGCTGGACTTGGGGCTCCATCCCACAACACTGAGATCATGACCTGAACTGAAACCAAGAGTTGGATGCTTAACCAACTGAGCCACCCAGGCACCCTGCTATCATAAATTCTAAGGTAAACATCATTCACTAAGAGAGTGGGCCATAAATATCACTAGGCTTGATTATTGTAGATTTCTGGGTACGTTTCTCATCCAGAAAGTTTATTTACAGAAAACAGACTACACTGACCAGGTGAGGATTTGCTTCTATTAACTACTGTGGTTAAAAAAAAATAATCACATAAAATATACCATCTTAACCTTTTAAGTGTATAGTTCAGTAGTGTTAAATATACTCACATTGTTGCAAAACAGATCTCCAGAACTTTCTCATCTTGCAGAACTGTAACTCTATACACATTAAACAATATCCCCTTTCCCTCTCTGCCCTGTCCCTGGTAACCACCATTCTACTTTGGATTTAAGAATTTACTTTTTGTGGGGTGCCTGGGTGGCTCAGTGTGTTAAGCCTCTGCCTTCGGCTCAGGTCATGATCTCAGGGTCCTGGGATCGAGCCCCACATCGGGCTCTCTGCTCAGTGGAGAGTCTGCTTCCTCCTCTCTCTCTGCCCGACTCTCTGCCTACTTGTGATCTCTCTCTCTCTCTGTCAAATAAATAAATAAATAAATCTTTTAAAAAAAAAAGAATTTACTTTTTGTATATATTTTTCCAAATTTTTTTTTAAGATTTTATGTATTTATTTGACAGAGAGAGACACAGCAAGAGAGGGAACACAAGCAAGAGGAGTGGGAAAAGGAGAAGCAGGCTTCCCACCCAGCTGGAAGCATGTTATGGGGCTTGATCCCAGGACCCTAGTATCATGACCTAAGCTGAAGGCAGACGCTTAAAGACTGAGCCACCCAGGTGCCCCCCAAAGTGTATTTCTTATATGTTTGTGAAAACAAGGAAAAAATGTACACTGTTTCATCTCACATCTTCTAAAAAAACATTGCGGTCATTATTCAAACATTAGGTTTCTCTAAGTGTCATAATATATATATATTTTTAATGCTATTTGCCTTTTTAAAAAGCAATTTGAAAAGTAATGGGCATTTTTTTCTTATCATACCTACAAAGTGACTGTTACCAAAAAAATGCAAAAGGCATTTAAGCAGTTTTTCTCCATAATTCTGTTCAAATATAGCAAGAGTATAATTAGCTGGACGAACTGCCTAAGTCTGTAATATACATCCCCTCCACAACTTACAAACCTGCAGCAATAACAAGCTTTGCAGTAAATTAAAATCTCCACTTCCTTAAAAAAAATTACATTCAAAAAGATGAAGTAAACACCAATTTTCTCTTTCCCAAGAGTGAAGTATATATATAAGGGTGAGGTTAAAAATTTTTTTTCAATTTTTTTTAATTTAGCAAGTCAAGATGCTACAATAATGATGGGACGTTCATTTTTCCCACCATCAAGTAATTGTTTCCACATTATTGGACAGTTTATGGGTCTGACTACTTCACTGCCACTTAATGATCTGGAAAAAAGGCCCAGATTTTTCTTGGATTCTTTTTGCTCAATAAAAAAAAAAAAAAAATCCAAGAAGTTACTTTCTCAATGCAGCAACTCAAGTGTTTGACTTTGGATTATCCCCCCTTTTTTGTGAACGTTTAAAAGATAAATTGTTTTCTTTCATTCTAACCTAAATTTAAAGTTTCTAAGATAGATCTCTTGATTGTATCCATGTTCTTGAAATGATTAAATACAAAATCTTCTCTAAAGTAACTACCTGCTGCTTCTCCAAAAACAAATGCTTCAAGATATCACCCAGAATGCATATTTCTCAGACTGAGTAAGGAAGTAATGCCTAAAATTTTCAAGACCTACAGAGAAGAAGCTAGTAATAACCTAGCAAGTTATGCATAAAAGTTCAACAGAACCTTAAATCTGCTGATAAAAAAACAGTAAGAAAATGGATCCCTAAAACTATTCACATCTACCACAGAATGTGAGATAATACCATCATCTCTTCATTTCTGATCTTATGATGTTCTTTTCAGGAGTTCTATTTGTCAACACAGGTCACAGACTCACTATGTGTTTTACAGGTCTTTTAACCAAATTAATGTTTCTAAAAGCATATTTTCCAGTTCATTGCAGATACATCTCTAAATTATACTCGGCTCATGAGATGTAAAAAGCAGCATATTATATAGCTATAAGTTCCTCCCACTCAACCTATTTTAAGTTCTGATATCAGCCAAGGTAATGCTAATAATGCTCATCACAAAATACTATCACAGCTTTCAATACCTATTTTAAAATATTCATTAATTCAAGGGTTAAAAGCCCTAAGTGAAGGACACTGGGCTAGGTGTTGTAGGTGACACAAAGCTGGAAAAATCATCATTTCCATCAGTCAGTTTTCAGTCTACCCAGGAAGACAGGTATAAAGAAAGTAATAACGACATTTTGGGTTACAAAACCTATTATTCAAATTAGGACACTTTTAAGAGTGAGAGCGGTGCTTCTAAAAACTAAGCCATGATAACAGACATAAACAAGTCTGTCCTGGGAATAGTCACCCTAACTATGGATTCAATGTTTTGCAGTTTAAATGTTTTCAAAAATGTTATTTTATTTTTTTGCCTAGAAATAAAGCTATGAGATAAATAACACAATACTATCTCCACTTTTAAGTGAGAAAACGAAGGCTCAGAGAAAGTAAATGACTTATCTAAGTTTACACAGCTAATAAATGATGGGCCCAAGGCCTGTGCTGAAATTTTCTAATTCTACATCTAATGTCTTTCCATTATAACACGCTGCTTCATCAATAGCTATAACTACTAGATATGTAGATAAATTCTATAATGACAACCTGAGGGAAGCACTGTTCTTCTGATTATAATACCAATATAGAATTATAGGGAGATAACATGTACCAGTTTGACAGTATTTTCACTTTCATGGTAAAAAGTATGTGGATAAATGAGGAAAGATTAATCAAAGGAAACTATATGACACAGAGTTGACCCAACCAAAAAAAAAAAAAAAAAAAAGTAAGAGCTAAAGCAGTTTCAAGTAAAACCAGAGTCTAAAGAGGGATATCCTCATCACTGTTATTATTCAAAATTGTCTTGTAAGTTATAATGGATAAATATTGCATAAGAAGAGATAAAACCATCTCCTTTTGCTAGTAATACTGTATAATAATAGGGACTATGACCAGGATTTTAAAAATTGGTAAGATTCCAGATAAATATTTTAAAATTCAGTGATACTTGTGTCTTCCAGCAATAAGTTCCTCCTCCTATCAATCCCAAGCTCTTCAGGAGCACTTCTGTTCCATATAGACTTCTGCCCAGTCATATCAGATTTTTAGTCTTGAACAGAATACCTAATGCCCTACTCTGAAGTGTCTGGTTTGGATTATTTCTCCAAACTCCAGAGCTACCAACAGAATAATGATTTATCCTGTATCAATGACCAAAAGGACTTATTAACCCATTCCCTTTCAGGAAAAAAGACTGCCTCTAAGACAAAATTCTACTTAGTCTTAGAGCCCCTGGCAGCATATTCCTGGACATTTTAAAATTGCAAATTTCTTTCCAGTCTTAAGAAATGCATAACTACTGACATCCAGTATCAGAATACTCAATGCAGACAAAGGAAAAAAAAATACCCATGATTAAAGGGCTCACATATGCGTTTTTTTAAGAAATTGTCCAGCTCAATATTAGCTCCCTAAAAACCTGATATAACCTGTTTCATATGCCTCTTTCAGCCACTACAATCCCTCTATTTCTTTTCTTTTTAAGATTTTATTTATTTATTTGAGAGAGAGAGAGTGAGCAAGAGAACACAGGCCAGGGGAGAGGCAGAGGGAGAGAGAGAAGCAGGCTCCTCGCTGAGCAGAGAGCCAATACAGGGCTTGATCCCAGGACCCTGAGATCATGACCTGAGCCGAAGGCAGACACTTAACCAACTGAGCCACCCAGGCGCCCCTATAATCTATTTCTAAAGTCACAGAAGTTTCTACAAAATTCAAAAACTAATTGATTTATCAATGAGATTTCTATGTCATCCTTTTAAAGAACAACAGTAACATTAAAATAATTTTCATGTCATGGCTGTGTTGAGATTGATGCTTTGAGACCTTGCATCTTTATGTCTGTAATAGGCATTTGTGACTCTCCTTCTGGGCTTGATGAAGTAAGCAACCAAATAGCAAAGAACTGCAATAGCCTCCAAGAACTATATGTGGCTTCTAATATCTGAGTTAACTTCAGCTAACAGCCAGGAAAAAGCTGGGCCCCTCAGTTATACAATCACGAGGAAATGGATTCTGGCAACAACCTGAGTGAGCATGGAAGTGGATTCTTCCCCAGTCAAGTCTCCAGCTCAGAAAGCAGCCTGGCCAATACAGTGAATAAAGCCTTGTGAGACCCTGACGCATAAAACACATTCAAGCCATGCCAAGAATCCTGGCCCATTGAAATTGTGAAATAATAAATGTGTGTGTCGTTTTAGGCCACTTATTTGTGATAATTTGTTACACAGCAATAGGAAACTAATGTATCTTCCAATGTCTTTCTTAGAGTAAAATCCCAAGTCATTTTCACAATTTGGCCACTTGCTACTCACTCTAACTTCATCTTCTTCCATTTCACCACTGCAAACTTTGCTCTAACTACAAGGGCCTCTTTGCTTGTCAAATAGGATACACTTGCCGTATTTTCTATTTGACGGACTGGCCCAGGGTCTTCAATATTCTGCCTGGAATGCTGTTCCCAGATACCTGCTTAGCTCACAACTCACCTTCTTCAGGTACCTATTCAAAGATTACTTCGTTAGAAACACCTTCTCCTAAAAACAAACAAACCAAAAAAAAAAACAAAAACCACAAAAACCAGGAATTCCTAATCCCCCTCAACATGCACTGCTAGCATCTGACTGATTTATTCTCTCTACAACACTCTCATCACCACCTGATAGGCATTTTTATTCATTTGTCAGATTATCGTATTTCTCCCTGAACCAGAAGGTAAAGTCCAAGAGGCCAGAGATTTTTTTGTTGTCATTAACTGTTGTTAACCTATATATGTGGAACCTGTGTTGAATAAATAAATAAGTTGATAGATAAGTTAATTAATGAATTAAAGCAAATGTTTTATTAAAGAAATTAGAGAGAAGTTAATAGACATGAGGGGTAAACAAAATGACTTAATAGATAAATTTAATCTAACAAATGGAACAGAAAAAAGCATTCAGAACTATAATAAATGATAATTTCCTTACCATGATCCAAGTTGGAAAAATAATATATTTTTTCTAATCATGGGAATTAGGCTAACTCCATACTTTTTCACAGCAACTTCCAGAAGACAATGGAACAATGACTAAAATGTTCTGAGAGAAAAAGAGTATGACTTTAATATTTTATACTCATTCAAATTTTCTTTTGAGATTCAGGCAACTGACTTTATTAAGCATACAAAATCATAAGAAATATAATTTCTACAATAGCTTTATGAAAATTGAAGTCCTACCAATCAAGAAATGGATGAAATAAGGGATTCAGAAATGGATGAAATAAGGGATTCAGAAATGGAAAAGCAAGAATGAATAAAATAAGTGTTGGTGGGCATTGAATCAATTTAAATAAATCTATTTTTTTAAAAGATTTTATTTATTTATTTGACAGAGAGAGATCACAAGTAGGCAGAGAGGCAGGCAGAGAGAGGGGGGAAGCAGGCTCCCTGCTGAGCAGAGAGCCCGATGCTGGGCTC